>JAJMHX010000014.1:0-392634 GCA_030575095.1 Scheffersomyces ergatensis | reverse complement strand
TTCCGATCTGATATTGATTCTGCTGTTACTGCTGCTAGCGCCGGAAAGGAGAATGATAATATTCGAAGATCCTGAATATAAGCTTTCAGTTAAACAAGAAATGCCAAACATAGAGAATACAAATAGTAAGGAACATAATAATATTGATAATGAGAATAAACGAATCAATACCAAAAGAGGTCCAACTACTCCTTTGACGCCTTCTTTTCAGCAACAGAATATAGTGAGGAGGATAATAGGTCCCAATCAACTGTCGCCGCTTAAATCCAGGATCACCATCAATAATAATCCAAATAGTATCAGCACTCAACTAACTGATTCGAAATTGGAGAAATTGGCAATTGGGGAAAGAGTTAATTCGCAGTAAGGAAAACATCAAGTTCTTGGAATTAGAAAGAAAAGTTCTCTCAGGAAGTTGGAGACGAACACGTAGAATTATAGTCCAATTTTGAACCCTCATCTAGGATTCAATAATCATCAGGGCGATTAAATTAGTTAGGATGAATATTTTATAACTGACAACTGGGATTTCAGAATGATAGATGTCACTAAATTTGTATAATATAATAGTTAATAATGTATGGGTAAAATCAAATACTGCAGTTTATTGTGTGTTTAAATTTATATAGTTAAAAAAAAGAGAGTAGTGTACTTTGACCTCATAAAAATTTACTAACCATATTAAAAAAAAAATATAAGAAGATTATATTTAACTATCTGAATCATCTTTAAACAAGTCAAAATATCAATGTCAACAACTAATCAAAACCAAGACCTAATACTATTTGAAGACCATTCTTTAATTCCAGAATCAATCTTAAATAATAACTCGTCATCTTATTTATCAATAATAACTTATATTCAAGGTACTTCACCAACTTGGTTAGTTAATTCAATAATTGAAAATTCATTAGTAGGAACAGCTAATTTAATTAATAATGATCTTATATTAAAGAATCCCAATCGATCTCAATTAATATTTATTTCATTTCTTCATCCAAAATCTTATTATGTGGGTGGGTGTAAAAAAAATGGGATTGATTTAAATAATAATAATAATATTTCTAATTTTACATTTATTGATTGTTTTAGTAATTTATTTACAGAAAGAATTATAAATCCAAATGATTCTTTATCGTCTATTATAACAATATTTGAAGAATTTAAATCAATTATATCCACTATTAAAGATCCTCGGAAAATTATTATTATTGAATCTCCTGAGATTCTTTTACAAGCTACAAATATTACTCCCAATCAATTATTATTTCAATTAATTCAATTAAATAAATCATGTTGTCAATTATTTATAATCACCCCCAAGGATCATCCTGATTTAGATTCAATTGTTCCCACGGATCCTACATTTAAATCAACTGATTTCTTAATTAAACTTTTCCATCGTTCAAATTTAAATATTAATATTCAACCTTTAATCACAGGTAGAGCCAAGGATATTACTGGTAGTTTAACTGTATCAAGAGGTGCTCTACCTTTTGAATCTACTTTACCAAAAGTTTGTGAAAAGGAATATATATTCAATATAACTAAAGATTCAAATATTAAATTATTCTTTCGTTAGATTATGTTATGTTATGCCCCCCTCTTTCTACGTGTATTATATAAATCATCCAATGCAAATTCTATAGAACATCTTGTCCATAACAATGGAAACAAAGGCCATACGGATCTTTCCCCTACAAGGACCCAATAAGGGATATTCTCCATTGTTTTATGAACATCAAATACTCGACCGAAATCCTTTAATAAGTATCGTAATTCAGGTACAATTGTGACTTCTCGTATACTAGATAAGGCTTGTAATGATGAAGGTTTCTCATCAATAAAGAATCGTTTCATTACATCATTTAATAATCCTAATTTATTCATCACAATTAATCGATGTTGGATTTCCATCCCAATTAAATTCTTGATATGTTTCGTGAGATTAAAACTTGTATCACGAGTGAATTTCTCCATTTCATCAATTGATGTTTTCGTCTTTTCAATTATTGATTGATTATTATTATTAGTATTATCCTTATGATTATTATTAGTATTATCATTATACCTTACTGTCCCATACGAATGGAAATGTTGTAGATCATTACTTATTAAAGGTGCCAAATAAGGTCGAGCCAAACTAATAATAAAATGATTAACATTAAATAATTCAGTTAATCTCGTATAAGGAGAGCTTTCCACCAGATATTTCACATTCCCATCTTCTTTCCTCTTGAAATATTGTTCCAGATAATTAACATCTTGAGGTTTCAAATAAGTAATATTTAAATCGGGACTTTGTGGTACAATCTCATTATTAAAATCCTTAACGTAAATTTGAACATTATCGGAAAGAACCCCCGTACCAATCGAGGCATAAATTGCCGTCCAAATAATCACATTAGGTGCCGTGATATAATTTAATAATGATGGGATGGATTGATGAGTTGGATGAACAACTATATTTAAAATCTTTTCCGTTTTCAAATAAGCTTCTTCAAATGTAAGATCACCAATTGTATCTCTTACGAATTTCAAAAATATTAATATATCTTGAGAATATCCCTTCTTAACCACATTCTCAATCACATTCCCATACCGTTCATCAACATCATGGTTTAATCGATCAATATCTTTCATAACATCCGCAATCGAAACCAATATGGGAATCAATTCAGTATCATTTAATGTACATACCAATGAAGCAACGGCGGCTCCTACGGCACTTCCACCTATAATCCGAGGTAATAATCCTTTGAAATATAAGGCTCGAACCACACCTAAATGACATAATCCAAATAAAGAACCTCCTTGTAATAATAAGGCCGTACATCCAAATGATTGTCTTGCATCATGGAAAAAATCCAATTTTAATTGTTTACTATTCATAATAAATTCTCGATCTTTATCAATTGATTCTCCAAGATAATTTAAACAATTTAAAACCACCGTAATATATTCTTCGATTTTAAATTTGGTTCCAACATATGCCTTGACATGTAATCTCTTTTGTGAAATTCCTCCAAAATTTCGTATTAGACCTGATCTTAATAATGACATAATTAATGGAGAATCTTGTCTTGCTCTTGCATCTCTTAATAATTTAATTCGATCATTAATCAAGATATAATCATAATGTTTCGAAATGAAATTCTGACGCCAGAGATCCATATTGGTCAATCGATCTATCTCAGTCACGGTTTCCTTCCATTCACTATAATTCTCAACATTTTGAAGGGATTTAAGATATTCCTTTAAAGGGTCTTTACTCTTGTAAAATCGATATAATTGCTTAACCCAAAAGAAACAAATATCAAGGGTGAAATCTATAATGGCCCATATGAAACTGGGAGTATGATTGATTAGGAAGGTTACTATCGGTAGTATATATGACTCTAGAATCATATTCATACCATAGTCCTAAATAAATAAGTATGTATTAATGTTTTATGTTTACTTGATGGTTCTCGAAACTTTTTGTGATGATATTTAAAGATGATTATACCCCACCAAATAAATAAATATTTTTTCACGTGCAAAAAAAAAGTAGTTGTGCTTGTAAGATATACCGAGAGAGATTTGTTATTTGTATAAAGTCACAACTAAGACTATCAATCAATCAATTCATGAATCATCATTAAACCAATACTCTCTCTACTGAATTGTAATCAAATCTAAAACAAATATATTTTCTTTGCGTCCTTTGCATAACCGAATACTCAAAGTTTGCAACAACAACAACGAGGGAGGAAGGACATTCTAATGTCTAAATCTCTCATTATTATATCATAGAATCTGCCCAAGAACTACTTTCACCTAGTATAGACAAACCACTTTACCAAGGCATATATTCATAGTTGCAAAAGAATATTTGGAAGAAAACAAATCCTGATCTCAAATTATTTGTCATGGATCAACAACAAAGTCAAAAATTTGATGCGGTTAAGGATGATCCAAGATGTACAATTATTCCTTATCACAAGAGTTATAAACGTATTTGGAATAACCCGAACTACGATTACCCTCTTAAGCTAGCACACAGAGGCTATAAAACAGAATACTAAATTATTACTGCAAAAATATTCCCAAAATTTGCTATCATTAAGAATTGAGAATTGAGGGAATTTGTCAAGCACACGACCGACACACTTAGTATAGTTTAGAAAGTTAATCACCTCCTTAATTGAAATGTATATGTGTATAATATATTAAAATAAAAAACGTCCCTAAAATGCTACTACTACTTATTAAATGTTGCTGTAAAAACAAACCTATCTGCCTTACTTCAAGATTTTCTTACCTTTATTAAGAAATCTCTTCCCGAAATCAGAGGCAACATGTACCTTGTCCTTAACATTTAAGACTCTCGTACGTGTAGAAAGCTTCCGAGGACCCCTATCCGATTCCAGAAATACTTTAGCGGCTAGATTCCCTAAACTAACAAATTCAGAAGGATCTTCATCGGGTTTTAATGTGGCAGATAACCAACTTGATAAACCCGTTTCATAATTACTCTCGGCAGAAAGTGCCTTTTCCAATTCTTGTAATCTTTTTGGTCGTTGAGGAATCGACATGATTGCCTTCCAATCAGATACGGGATATTTCCCTCGGGTAGGAAGCACATATGATGATGTAGTTGATGCTTTACCGATTGTATTTGAACTTGTATTACCAATTGGTTCTGAATCAGTTGATCGGGTACGACCAAGGGTTGAACTACCTGAAGATACTCTGGTTGAATTCTCTAAATTGTTCTCTAACGTACTTCTTGATATCACTCCTGGAGATGCATATTCATCCTCTTCATCAGGGTTTTCACTCACACTGGGTAATGGTACATCTATCGTGGCTGGAATACTTACAACATCATCATTATTCCTCGAGACACCTGCTGATTGTTGATTGACGAAGTTTCCTCGGAATGAATCAGTGTTGGGTTTCCATCCACCCATATCTAATGTACTTGAGGAATATCTTCTTGGTTCCTTCTCACTCACATCTGTCTTGCTTGGATTTTCCAAGGAAAAATTACCTGTGGATAATGATCCACTGGACCCGACAGGATGAAGCTCATTATCATTTGGTATTAGTGGTATCACTATTGGAATTGGAGGTGCTGAAACTGGTATAACTTCTGGCTGAGTTGATGCTGGAGGTGGAGGAGGTGGTGGTGATTTTTGAATAGTTAAAGCTGGTTCTTCTGATGAAACTGGTGCCAATGAATTTTCTTCATAATTCCCATAAATATCATCATCATGTTCATCCTTAGCACTCATGATTCCAGATTCCACATCATTAATCAATGATTCTAAAGTATATGCGCCTGATATATTTCGCAGATGGCCATTCTCGGGTGAAACATACAGTTTTCGATTGTCACCAGGCCAATCTTCAACTATTGAATGGGCTTCATCTTCACCCTCTGATAAATTCAAATTATCATGGTGAAAGTCTTCTTGTTGATTTATTACCGGACTTTTGTTTTGGAATACCAAGGAATCTATATCGTTATGTTCATCATCATGTTCATCATCAATTTCAGTGTCATCATAATGATCGTAAATAGGACTATGTGAGTGATCTTCTTCTTCATGGATCGGCAGTTCTGCTAGATGATTATGATTCGATGCATTGAATGACTTACTGGAATGTATTAGTGAGGATGGTTCACTTAAAACCGAGATAGAATCGTCAACAGGACTTTCGGATCGCGAAGACATTAGATCATTTGGTGGTGGGGTAGTAGCTGGTTCATCAAGAATTAAACCACCATCTTCACCAATTTGTATATTCATATGGAAATCCTCTAAACTTTCAATCTCCAATTTATCTACCATTAAATCCAAGGCTGGTAATTCTTCAGGATCGGATTCTTTGTTGGGAACAACGAATCGTTCCGGTTGTAATCCTTCATCGGGTATGACTTCTTCAGGTTCTTCTTGCACATTTTCATTCATAGGTTCCCAGTCTCCTCCGTAGTCAATCTCGTCTCTATCCCATCTCTGAGATCTTAGCCTTGTTGGAAGTGACATTGGCTATGCTAGTTTGGTTAAAAAGAGGAAAGAATAAATTGATTTTTTATTTATTTACGTATATTTGGTCTTCTTTTTTCTTTGTTTGTATGATTTATGTTTTGTTAACTATGTAATGTTTTTTTTTATTGCGCCTACCTCTGTGAAGCAATAATTAATTCACAATCACATAATAAAATGAATATTCATATCTTGGGGATGTGAACAACTCAATTGTGGTTTTTGGGAATACTTTTGCTTTAATAGCGTTCTCATATTGTTTAACAATGATAAATATGATTGATTTGGTTGTTCTGTAAGTACTTTAATGAATGACCACGACATAGCACCAGTCGCACTACCATTTTCATTGGCATCAGCACTTGTTTGATCATCCTTACATCCAGAAATGGATATACAATCAGCTGGAGAAGCTTTAATCCTTCTGATTTGATCCTCGTTAACACTGGCCAGATTAGCAACTTTCTTAACAAGCCCAGTAAGTGCTGTGATTGCACCTCCGATATTTCCCGTCTCATAATCCATCACACCTGTTAATAAGGACATACCCGATTCCTTAAGTAAATTAGGTTCTTTGACTACTCCCTTTGTCAGGTATACATATGGTAAATCCAAGGCAGTACCAGAATGACATGAATCATACAAGGCAGTTAATCTACATCCAGGAGGTAATGGTCTAACCATAATATCATGCATATCATCATCAACAATATGACCAGCTTGTTGGAAATCTACAGGATAAATAACATCATCAAATCCACTTTCTTCATCTCCATTTAAATCCTTTGTAGTACCACCATGACCTGAATAATGGAAAACCAATGAATCATTGGGTCTTGCATCTTTTACTAACCATTGCATAGCCCTAATGACATTAGCCTTGGTGGGGACTCTTGCCATGTCTTGTTGATCATCAGTTAAAATGACCATATCATCCCATGTATAACCCCAATGTTGGACCAAGAAATTACTCATATTCTTAACATCATTAATACATCCATGTAATTCATTTTGAGATCGGAAATAATTAATACCAACTAATAATGCCTTTTTTCTACCCGAACAATTGGAGTATTGGAAAGTCAAGTTAGTATTCTGACCAAAGTTTTGTGGAGCAGTTGGGGGTGCACCATATCCACGTTCACTGTACCCTTGTTGCTGTTGCTGTTGTTGTTGACCATAATTCCTTGGTGGTGGTCCAGAGGGAGGACCGTAATCACCATAATCACCTGGAGGTGGACCTTGTGGCCGACCATAATCACCAGGAGGGGGCCCTTGAGGAGCACCATAATTATTGTTAGGAGGTGGACCCTGTGGGGGACCATAATTGTTGTAACTATTCCCACTTGAACCTGGAAACATTGTTGTAATTGACAGACTAACGAAGGAAGTAAAGTAAGAATACTTCAAATAATTTATAATTTATAATTATAGAATTTCAAAATTCCACCTTAATGGAAAAAGAAATGCAGGACAAAGTTCTTTTACACTGAAATTCTCCCTCTCTCTCCACAAACCAACAAATTTTCTCTCTCTGTATTTGACAATAGCGCTACCAACATGAATACCAAAATGATATGTTATCGGCTTAAACATTTGGTTATACATATTTTACGAAAGACCTTAATTATTTTACTAATTAGCAACTTGATTTGTTGCTTTTGTTTTCTCTACAATTGGTTGTGAATTTCTTAGATTTTCGTAAATCGCAATCGTGTATAAATACATATACAAACACAAACGTTATATATATCAATCAACTAGGAAAAGTCATAATCTATAAGAGACTTACAACTTACTATTTTCATCACTGTTCTGCAGGATAAGAAGATGTGGATAAAGATCACCTACTAAACCTCCAATGTGCCAGAAACCTCCATCAACAACCTCAATAGTACCAGTAACATAACTAGCAGCTGGTGAGAATAAATAAACAGTAGCATCAGCAACGTCTCTAGTGGTTCCAATTCTTTGTAATGGAATTTTCGTAGAAATATCAGCTGCTCCTGGAGGAGTTAATTTGGACATACCTTCAGTACCACCAATAGCACCAGGAGCAATACAATTAGAACGGACACCTATTGGACCAAGTTCAACAGCTAAAGCTTGGGATAATGCATCAATACCAGCCTTGGCAGCACCAACGTGCGATTGCATGGGGACACCATAGTAATGTAAAGTAGCACTGACAAATAAATAAGCACCTTTGGATTTTCTAACAGCTTCAAAAGTGGCTTTAGCAGTATTAAAAGAACCTAATAAATCAATTGATACAACTGATTTAAAGGCATTAGTTGATAAATGATTGAAATCACACAAGAAATTACCAGCGGCACCAGCAATGACAAAATCAATTCCACCTAATTCCTTAACTGTGGTATCAACAGCAGCCTTGATAGAGTTGACATCACGAACATCAACATTACCAAGACCTATGACTCTGGATCCTTTTCTAAGAGCTTGGATTTCCCTGGCTGCCTTTTCAGTCTTCTCGACATTTCTACCAAGAATAACAGCATTAGCTCCTAATAAGACTAAAGCTTCGGCTTGAACTCTACAGATAGTTCCTGCACCTCCTGTAATAAAGGCAACTTTTCCGTCAAAAAGACCTGCTTTCCAAGAACCGTTGTCCACGTATGATTGATCTAAAGTACTCATTGTATTCTATTCTATATTATCCGGTTTTGATTTTGATTTAATTAAATATGTATTAGTTTTGAGGTGTGGTTAGGAATTCAATTCCCAGACTTGATGGAAATGATATATGTTATATAGCTTGAAATCCTTGTGGGGAAAACTTCGCTCTAAAAATTTCACAGGTCAACCGCGGGACTCGGCATCAAAATTGATTTCTATTGATTTGGTGTGCACGTGAACAATTCCTTTACTTTACTTTACTTACTTTACTTGTAAAAGTATAAGGGTTATTCATCATCCGTTATAAGTTATACGAGGAATATGTGAATAGAAGGTTAAATACGTTGGGTAGATAAAGAAGTTAGTTGGGTAAAATAAGCGTGATTAAAATCATTAATCTATTAATTTATATGAGAATATATCTATCTATTTACAGTTTTATAAATCTATTTTTGTTTATGCAAAGGTATTGTCAGGACCAAGTATTAAATCTAGTTGTTTCAATGATACTTGATATAACAATAACATGATTGAACTTTGAATACCAGTCCATATGAATCTTGGTCCAACTCCTGAAAAAGCCCCTAGTATTCCTTCATTTTTATAAATCAATTTCAATGCCTGTATAGTCGATGACAAGGGAATTGGAGAGTTTTTACTCTTGATTGGAGATGATGATGATGTTGCCGCGGATGTTGTAGATGATTCATTTGTAGTTGCAGTCTGTATTCTTGTTTTGACAACATCTAATGGAGTGGTGAAAACCCCCGCCAACCCTCCAGCAGCAGCTCCCGTAGCTAATTCCATGGATACGGATAAATCACTTGATTTATTATAAAAAATAGCCAATTGTCTAAATCTTTCATAGAATGCAAATTGTAAAGCACTAAATGGTAAATCTCTAAACAAAGTTTCTTTAAACCCGAAAAAAAGTGCCTTGTTTCCTTCGGTTTTTGATATAGATGCTACTGCATCTATTAAACCCTTGTAATTATATCCGGATCCTTTAGTATAAGGATTATTATATCTACCTTGTAATTGAAGTCTTGTCTTTAATACTTCGGACGGCACATAAAATATACTGGATGCTAAATCACCTAGAATCCCAGCCACAAGATATGAAAATGTTTCATTAACTTTATAATCATTGATTAATTTTCTCTTGGTATATTCATAGGTTCCAAAGAAGGCAGCGGTTGATGGGAATGATCCAAGAATGGCCGGCGTATATCCTCCATATAATCCTCTAAAGAATCCTTCTTCTTTGAATATGGTAAGATACGCTGGAACCATATTTTTATATTTGGCATGATGAACCAATCCTTGTTGACGCGTCTTAACCGTGTCTAATGAATACATTGCGGTATCCCCAACCATTCCACCAAACCCACCAGCTAACATACAATTTATAATAGATGATAGTCTTTCTTCTTTGACAGGTTGTGGTCTTTCCAGATCTACTGGATCATAGGGATGGGGTAGATGTTGTTCATGAGCTGGATAGCTCAACGGTATTGTAGAAGACGTGAATACCTGTGACATGGCATGGGTGATATATGATGATTATGATTATTGTTGTTATTGTTATTGTTATTATCGGGAGTAATACGATTTTGATTGATGATGATCATAAAAAAACTATCTATAAGATTCTAAAGCTTATACAAATGAATAAATAAGTTGGAAATGGAAATTGAAAGGGCGATCAATACGTCAAGGTAACACTCTCACTATATGATACAAATAACTTGTTATGAAAACAATCAACACTTCACAGCCAATATCAAAACCAGATAAGTTTTCCAATATTTACTTTTTTATGGTAAAACCTTCTCGCCATTCTCTAATTCGATGGGTCAGGTCTAATAATACTATGCAGGAAAGTGATTGATATTTACTAACGACTTATAATAAAGATATATATATAGAAACTAGTAGCTTAAATAGTTTACGAATTTACTGAAGACTACAATAGGTCAAGTTTTCAAACTTTATCAAAAGATTTTGGTTTGGAAAAGATCTTGTGATGAATAGCGATATCTTGTAAATGGTACTGAAAAATTTTTGATAGTCCTCATTAATTTTTTTTTTACTTCCGTGCAATATCGGAAAAAAATTTTAGGGCAGCCTTAACAGTAGAGAAATAGCTGCTAATTCTATTTTACGATAACCAAAACCAAGTTAATATGATATGATACGGTGGTCACGTCTACGAGCACACGGATTGAGGTGTACAGCTTCAATAAGAAGAGGCTATAAAGTCCTTGCCATTGAAAGCTCGTGTGATGATTCATGCGTAGCGTTACTTGACAAATTCCTGCCTGATAAACCTCCAAAGATAATAGATCAAGTCAAAAAAACCTTGAACTCGGCAGCTGCTGGAGGTATACTACCTACTGCAGCTCATGATTTCCATCAACATACAGTTGGTACATTAATATCCGAGTTCTGTGAAAAGCATAAGTTAGATTCAAAGAATCCTCCAGCATTGATTTGTGTCACAAGAGGTCCTGGAATGGTGGGATCTTTAAGTGCAAGTACACAATTAGCTAAAGGATTAGCTATTGCTTGGGGGGTACCAATAATAGGTGTCCATCATATGTTAGGTCATCTTCTTGTGTCCCAACTACCAAAGACTGAACAACCTGACGTTCCTGCTCCCAAATTCCCATTTTTGAGTTTATTATGTAGTGGAGGTCATACATTATTAATCCATCTGAAATCAATGGTTGAACATGAAATAATAATAGATGTTAATGACATCGCGGTTGGCGATTCATTGGATAAATGTGCTCGAGAATTAGGATTATATGGTAATATGTTGGGTAAAGAATTAGAGGCATATGTAAATAAGATTCCTGATTCCCTTAAGCAAGAATTTATTGAAACTAATGTCGATTCAAAACTAGATAATCCGTATTCATTCCAAATGAGATTACCATTAAAATATCTGGGATCTGGTAGGTTGCCCGAAGCCATGCAATTTTATTTTGCTCAATATTTAAGTATAATTCAAACTTATAGAAGACGAGAATGGAACAATAAACCATTTGATGAAAAGACAAATCAATTAATTGCCTATAAGACACAAGAAAATGTATTTGATCATATAATTGATAGAATTAATCTTAGTTTTGAACAACATGGATTAGTAGGTAGACATGCTGACGGGAAATTTGCTGGTGTCAAAGATTTTATTTGTTCAGGTGGGGTGGCTGCTAATAGAAGATTAAGAGAGAAATTAAACAAGGATGTAAGATTTAAGGAAGCATTCTTACAAGAAGAAGATTTGACCTTTCACTTTCCTGACTTGCCATTATGTACAGATAATGCAATTATGATCGGGGTGGCTGGAATAGAAATATTCGAAAAATTAAGAATTAAGACCGATTTAAGTTTTATTCCTATTAGAAAATGGCCCATGAATAAAATATTAGATGTTGAAGGTTGGGTCAAAGTCGATGATGAAGAGTTTAATCGAATTTGTAAATATTAAAAAAAACATCCTTGTACATAGCTTATGATTTGTATATTATAATGAAAATATTTAGTATTCATCGTTTCCTTTCATTTGCTGTGTAGCCCCTAGCTTCACAGATATCGCCTCAGAATTGATCTTCGTTGTCTTCTTCTTCTGGGAGTCTACCAACACCGCCCTCTGGATTAGCAGATATTGACTCAGAATGATCTTCGTCATCTTCATCTTCTTCAGGGAAAACATCCTCTTCTTCTTCTCTATGGCCTAGAAAAGCTTCTGTTATATTAAACGTTTCCACTAATGTTTGCCATGTTCTATAGTTCAACGTAGCAATATTATGCTCTGAAGTCTGTAAACCCCGCCCTTGCGTAGCAGCTTCATGTTCGCCTGGTAAGACTCGCTTGACCATGGGTATACCATTATCGTCCGTATAAAGTTTTAATCTTGCATCTTTAATTAAGAAACTTGTAAAGAATAAATTCTCTACCGATTGAGCAAATGAATCTGGATTTATTATCAACTTGAAAAAATTCAACTCTTCTTCTACTTGATTCGCCAAGAAAGTCTCATAAACCGTTCTAACCATATATGCTGTGTTTTGTTCTTCATTATTTGCTATATCACTAGCCTGAATGATCCTGGCAGTTGTTGATATACCATGAGTTGTATCATCAACATTCCTTGTTCTTGGTCCGTTCCTACGTCTCTCTGTAGACAATGGGCCATTCAAGAAATCATTCTTAATAGCTCTTCGACTTACCAGGTAGTATAACGTCCCTAGCTTCAACCAGTTAAATGAATTAAATTTCTCTTCACCAGCTATAACATCATCATCTTCATCCTCGTCTTCATCGTATTCTTCATCGTCATCTTCATATTCTCCATTTTCATTCTTAGTACTTGAACTTCGCCCTGCAAATTTCCTAATGGTAGACAAGAACTCACCTTCCGTAAGAGAAAGCCCAACATCATCAAATTTCAAATTTCTAGCATTAAAAGCAGCAAAATCGGCCGTTTCTTTGAAAGCTTCGGAGTCTTTCAAATGGATCTTAGTATCTCTCACATTCTCACGTTGGATATTCTGGAAGAGGGCTTCTAATTCATTAAGATGCAGCACTGTCAAATCGGATGCTTCACCTTTCTTCGCTCGTGCTCGATTGTTACGGACATCCAATATAAGCTTTTCATATCCATGAATATATTGTTGTTTGCTTAGCTTGGGCGTTTTCCTTTGTGGTTGTTCTTCTTCATAGTCATCTGAGCCTTCGACTGAACCCGAATCAGACTCTTCTTCACGGAAGCGTGTACTCATTGCCGTCTTGTTGATCTTCCTTTATAAGTATAATTTGTATTTATGATTTCCTAAATTTTGATCTAACGCGTTCTGTAAATATAAAAAATTAATTTTTACGGTTTTTTACAGTCACCTACAGAAAGGATTCACATCAAAGCAACATGTCACAGGAAAATCACATTAGGAAAGCCTCCAATCATGCTAAGATCAGAAAGTTGGATGAATCGGTGATCAATAAGATAGCAGCTGGAGAAATCATTATTCAACCCGCAAATGCATTGAAGGAAATGCTTGAGAATTCAATAGATGCTAACTCTACCATGATTGAAATCCTTGTTAAAGATGGAGGCATGAAACTATTACAATTAACAGATAATGGTCATGGAATCAATAGGGAAGACCTCCCGTTGCTCTGTGAAAGATTTGCCACTTCAAAAATATCCAAATTTGAAGATTTAGAATCTATTGCAACCTATGGGTTTAGAGGTGAAGCTTTAGCAAGTATATCGTACATTTCAAGACTTTCTGTTGTAACCAAAATAGCCGATTCTCTATTAGCATATAAAGCATTTTATATGAATGGGAAAATGACTGGAGCTAACTTTAAGGAAATGAATGGCCCGATTGAAGCGAAGCCAATTGCAGGGAAAGATGGGACTCAAATTCTGGTGGAAGACCTATTTTATAATATACCATCTCGATTGAAATCATTAAGATCAAAAAGTGATGAGTTTTCGAAAGTCTTGGATATAATTGGAAGATATGCTATTCATAGTGGACATGTTGGATTCAGTTGCAAGAAATTTGGCGAATCACTTCAAGTTTTATCTACTAGACCTAACCTTCCTGTGAAAGAACGTATACGTATCGTCTATGGATCATCTGTTGCTAATGAACTACTTGATATTAAAATTGATGGTGATGACCTTAAAGACGGTGAAGCTGAAGAAACTATAGGATCAAAATTTGGTTTGAAGATGGTGTCAGGAGTAATAACCAATGCTAATTATAACAACAAGAAAAAGATACAACCTGTTTTCTTTATAAATCATCGTTTAGTATCCTGTGACCCATTGAAGAGAGCTATTAATTCTGTATTTCAATTGTTTTTGCCAAAGGGTAATCATCCATTTATATATTTAAGTTTGGAAATTGATCCAAAGAATTTAGATGTTAACGTCCATCCTACGAAAAGAGAAGTACGATTTTTGAATGAAGATGAAATCATAGAACTTATAGTTGATAAGGTTCATCTAATACTATCGAGTGTTGATACTTCACGAAAATTCAAAACCCAATCCATAGTCAGCAAACGACCAACTGAAGAAAGTTCAAGTTCGAGTCAAGTTCAAAAGAAGTACAGACAGGAAAATAAGTTAGTAAGAGTCGATGCAAAACAAAGCAAAATCAGCCTGTTCCTTAGTCTGCAAACTGGTGTTGAATATAAAGGGCGCGAGATAATAGAATTTAAGACGTCACTGATACCGTTAAGTGAAGATCAGGAACAAGAAGAAATCATACTTGAAGAAGATGGAACGGCAAATCGTGCAGAAGAAGAGGAAGACCAATTAATACCTGAGGCAGTAGCACCCATTACTAGGAAACGTGTCAAAGTGAACCTTAATAGTATTCAACTTATTAAGCATGAAGTGAACGATTGGGTACATAAACCTCTTACGAATGTATTCAATAATGCTGTGTATGTTGGTATTGTTGATGAAGCTAAACGCTTATGCTGTTTCCAATATGATGTCAAATTATTTATTTGTGATTTTTCATCATTATTGCTGGAGTTTTATTATCAAGTAGCTTTATCGGAATTTTGTAACTATGGAGAATTAGAGCTCTCTCAACCTGTTTCACTTGAAGAAATTTTACGTCCCTTGTATGAACAAGATCAAGAAAAGGGTAAGTCACTTAAACCCTCTCATGAAGTCATTTCCAAAATTTATGACATGAAAGATATGTTTAATGAATATTTCAGGTTATCGATGGGTGAAGATGAACAAGGCAGGCCAACTTTAATCTCACTCCCTATTATTCATAAGGATGTTCGCCCAAGTCTCTCGAAGTTACCTTATTTTATATATAGACTAGGTGAAAGGATAAACTTTGATAATGAAAAGGAATGTATTCAGGGAATAATGAGACAAATAGCATTATTTTATATTCCAGAGCCAATAACAAATGGTAATGAAACTAAAAGAAATGAACTCGATCACATGTTAGAACATACTTTATTTCCCGATATCAAAAAGAGATTTCTTGCGACCAAAAATCTTGTGAGAGACGTCGTCCAAATTGCTGATTTACCGGGCTTATATAGAGTATTTGAAAGGTGTTGATTATGTATGATTCTATATTAATGAATGAAGAATCGCCTTATTCTTGACAGGTTAAAAAAATCAATCTCATATGATTATTGTAGTTGTTATCACTTTAACTAGAGTGGGGTCCCGTGGTTTGTCCAAATTCAGTAATTTTTTGATCTTTTTTTTGGTTGGTGGTAGGAAAAATTCATTATGCAATTTTAGGCAAAACAAAATTTAATTAATCGTCATGATCCTTCGTAGATATAACATTTTACTTTCTTTTTAAACCAGAGATTAGATTCTGATAATAGTCAGAAGTATCACTTCTTTCAATCGACCCAATCAATTCATCTGTTTATCCATTCAATTAAGCTCTGAAAGTTTTATCATTGAGTCAGTTATTGTCCACACGTTCAAATTACAGCCAATATGCGTATTGAAAATTCCGCTAATGAAAGATACCTAAGAACCTTGAATATCGGAAGTTTTCCAAGGAATGTATTACAATTCCAAGAATCCCAAGACTTCTTTCAACAGTTAATATTTATCGATTACCAACTACAATTACTACTTCAAAATGAATTTGGTAGAAATGAATTCAAAACGGCTAAACAAATTGAATATCAAGGAAAGAAGACTGTTCGTGAAAAATTACAACAGTTGATAGACTATGTTCATTCAATTACCTTAAATTACGGAAATTCAACCAATTCATATGATGAAAAGTTATATTATTCTGTATTGATGGCTCATTTATATTATCTAAATTCTCAAATAAGTGAAATGAGTCAAATCTTGAATTCTGTTAGTGTATCATCCAATTTCAAATTAGATCCTAAGGCAACTGTACATCAAAATGAATTCTTACAATATTTAACATGTCGTTATCATGTTTTGTTGGGATTAACCAATGTCGATAGTGCTTATAAGGTTTGGTTAGAATATTTATTTCATTTTTCACAAGCTTTTAGTAAGTCAAACGTGTTGGCCAATCATTGGTTAGACCTTTTGTTTTTTAAATTGGGTAATAAGTTGAGTCAAAGTGGATTAGATCCATTATCGTTTAGTCATGGTATCAAGCAATTGAAGTTTTATGCAAATCCTCTTTCAACTATTAGTTTTTGTCAATTTTTATTAAGACCCGAACATAACAGATTGATTAATGATACTTTCAGATCCGGATATAACCTGTATATCTTGGAGCAATTAGAAGGTAAAATTGCTAACAAAACTCAATTCCCTGATGCTTCATCCTCAAATAGAGAGTTGGATGATTATATTTCAAACTTGTATGAATCCTTAAATAAAGCACCTCATCTTTTAAAACCAACATTATCTAAGAAATTCTTAATCAATTCAACTTCAAAAACTTATCAATCTCAACCAGTTTTAGCTAATTTAATCAAAACCTTGATAGACTTAAATGAATATGATGAAGCATTTGCTGCATTTAGGACCTATATAAGTTATTTGGAAGCAGATCAAGAACAACATGAGGGCCATATAGATAACATTTTATTGGTAATTGATATCTATTCTAGATGTATTCTTAATTTCAATCCATTGAAATCAATCATTCCAACTTCCAAAGTAAAAAAATTCAAGTTTACGAGTGAAGATTTAATTGTAACATCATTGAAAGGATTTATAGAATCGTTGTTGAAATATTTGAAGAAATTGACACAGTATGGTGAATTGACTTACGATGAAGACGAAGAAGAAGACGCAGTCGAAGTGGATGCAAACCCCTTGTCGTTCTTATACCGCAAGTATAATGTGAATGTATTACTAGCAGATAATAGTCAATTTGTTGAATTAGTTTCAAGAGCTTGGAATTCGATTGGTTATTACTATTATTATTTAACAATCTATTCCTCACCAACCGAAGTTATTTTGCAAAAGAATATTTCCAATGTGTTGAAATATTACAAAAATACCTTAATCATAAATTCGACAGGTAATAGTCAATATTTATTCAACTATGCCTTTGCATTAAGTAATAATAATCAATTGAAACCAGCGTTAAAGTTGTGTAAGTTCATCCTTAAGAAATTTCCTGAATCTTTCAAAACGTGGAATTTATTAGCGTTATTGCAATCAGCATTTGAAGCTAATTCACCTGATTCTAATAAAGACCCAATCCCTTCAAGAATTTTCAGTGATGCCGAAGAAAATGAAGATGAGGATGAGGAGGGAGTTAAACCTAATGGATTCAAATTTCAAGTCACCAATTCAAATAACACTGTTATTGAAGAAGAAAACGACCATCAATTAAACGAGGAAAAGAAGAAAGAATTAGAGGCCCAAGCCAAATTGACAGAACTGGAAAAATTCATTAATAATGCTTTGAATATTGCAGGTTTGGTTATCTTAAGATTTCAACAACAAGATTTGAGGTTAACTATTGAGGCTAAATATGAAATATTACAATTGAAATTAACTCAATTGGCTATTTGGGAATCAGTACATGGAGTTCAATATATTTTAGATTATTTACCTGAAGTATTCATTACGTATCATGAATTGTTTGATAATATTGAAATTGAACCTTCTCCAATCCCAACTTCTAATTCTCATCATAATGAAAAGGTTTTAACCACTACTTCCAAATGGTCTCATAGACCAAGTTTTATTGATCCATCCCCTTCAGCACGTACCATAAGTGCTCCCGTAAGTAATGGAACTACTTCTGGTACCACTAGTGGAAGATCATCTCCAACTTTGAATAGTTCGAATGACAATGGCACTAGCAATAAAGAAAAATTAGCATCAAGTGTTGATAAAATCAAGAGATTATCAATCTTGAATAACAATACCAGTCGTAGGGAATCATCGGAAACAACAGCAACATATACTGGTTCGATAGGTGCAAAGAGAACCGTTGCTGCCAAAACACCACTTGATAATATCATTGAACGTAAAATCTTGCAAGATTTATGGTTATGGACTGCTAAAATATTTTTAAAGATTGGTTTATCAACTGAAAATGAACAATGTATAGTTGAAGCCGAAACCATATATGAACCCAATATTAAGACATTCACCAGTTTAGGATATTTGACTTCGAAAAATAGAAAATTCTTATCCTTACAAGAATTTGAAAGATCCTTAGAAATAATATCGACTAATTTCCCTTATAGAAAAGTTGAATATGGTGAGGCATTGTTAGGGTTGTGTAAATTGTTCATAATTGATGATAAATTAAGTAATTCGATCTTCATCTCCGCTAAGGATGTGAATGCAGGGTTAATCAGACTCAAGACATTGTTAGAAAAGTATCAATTAAGTTGGCCATATGGAACTAATAATGTTGAGTTATGGTATTATTTATCGAAAATCTATGAAACCATAGATGATAAAGTGTTGTTGAAAAAGAGTTTATGGAAGTGTATAGATTTAGAGGACTACAGACCTGTTAGAAGCTATAATGTTTGTGAAAGTTTTAATTACTAGTTGTGTATAAATCTTAATTTTAATATTTATTTAATTATACCGTATGATATTAAATGTAGCAGAAAATTAAATTTAGCGACATTTGATCAGAAAGGAAAACTTTTTTTTTTGGTACAGATTGCTGCTACTTAATTAATTCAAATGACCTAATATATCATCATCATTATATCCAACAAACATCATATCATTAGTATGTCAGAAGTAGAAGTCGAAGTCGAAATCGTGCCTAAGGAAGTATTTTACTGTAAAGTATGTACTTTCCCATCTGAATATTGTGAGTTTGGAGCTACATTAAAGAAATGTCAAGAATGGTTAGTCGATGCTAATCCAGAATTGTATGAGAAGCTATTCGGTGAAGGAGCAACTAGTCAACAGTTCTCCAGTACATTATCAGCAGCCAAGCAAGAGAAAATCACAGCTGACTTGGCCAAGATGCAATTGAGAGAGGAAGCCAAACAAGAAAGAGAATTACAAAGGAAATTACAATCAAAAATCACCATCAAGAGAATAGAAAGAAATAGAAGAAAGCATGTCATTACAATTACAGGGTTAGAGTTGTTGGATGTTGATTTAAAGAAGTTGGCTAAGGTATTTGCCTCCAAATTCGCCACTGGTGCCACTGTAAGTAAGAATGCTGAAAAGAAGGAAGAAATCTTAATTCAAGGGGATGTAAGTGATGAAGCCAAGGAAGAAATTGAAAAAATATTAACTGAAAAGGGATTAGAGGGGATTGAAATCGAACAAGTCAACGATAAGAAAATTAAGAAGGCTGCTGAAGGAGAACCTGGAGCTGAACAAACAGAGCAAACAGAACAGAAAGTCTCTCCTCGTGGTAAAAAAGGTAGAAAGGGTGGACCAAGTTCATAGGTATTTTTTAAAAGAAAGAATCGTAACACTTTATACATTATAAAATATAAATATATACACATATTAATAATAGGTAATAATAATACTTGATATATGGAAGATGATTCTAACAAGAATACTAGAAATAACAATAGTAAAAGAAATAGTCATGGTCGTAATAATATAAAATAATAATCATAATAATAGTAATAATAATAATAATAGCAGCAACAAAAGTAATAAAAAATGATTAACCAGAAGAGGATGATATTCAGTTGAAATCAACATAATAATATACCTGTCCCGATAAACATAAAAATAAATAGTAGTAGTATAATATACATCAATTAATACAAGTAGTAAAAATCTAAAGGTGTAGGTATTCATGGGTGTAATTACAACAGATAAATGTTTTCTCATTGTCTTAGACGGGGAGTGATGGATTATAATGGTCTTGAAGACAAATGGAGATAATACAGTATATACTTTGGACGAAAAGTTGTGGTGACGTGTTGGATGGACCTGAAACAAACAAAAATCTATAATAAAACATGGCAAATATAGGTATAATGAAAGACTATATCAGGAAAGGAAAGGAAAGCATATGACATGCCAGTGCGTGATTAACATATTAGGAAATCAATTTTGAAATTGATACTTTTTTATTATCTTTATTCTTCTCATGTCCATTTGCTGTCACAGGAGGTATAGTTGAATTAACCCCAGTAGCATATTCACCCGATAAGGATTTGATGGAGGGTAATATGACTGAACTACTGGTGGTGTCTCTTGATGAAAAATTGATAGTTGTGTTTCTTGAAGAATAATCTGATGATGAAGATGTGGTAGGATAAATTGATACGGGTAATAATGGAGATTTGTTGCTATCTAAAGCTATTGATTTCAAATCTGTATAACTTGCCGTGGAGCTCTTCAAGGGCAATGGTACTGATGAAGGGGTTTGGCCCAAAGGTGGAAGGGAAACTTCATCTTTTTTGGTTTTAGTTACATTAGTTGGAGACAATTGTTGAAGAGCAGGTTGTGGTCCAACAGAACCTAATGAAATTATAGAAGGTGGTGGGGGTGGCGGAGCTACTGATACTGGTGGGGGTCCCACAATAGTCATTCGTTGGCCAGGTTGTATCATTGATTGGTGTTGGCCCTGTTGCATGGGGGCAGCGACTACCGATATAGGAACAACTTGAGTAATACCACCTGGAGTTGTGGCAGCCTGTACAACTTGAAAAGCTTGAGGTTGTTGACTTAACGCAGATGCGTCGGCATAAAACACAGATCCATTGTTAAGCATAGGTTGGAAAGTAAGGATGGGACCATAAGTTGGCTGCATTACTTGTTGAGGTTGACCAGGAACTTGTTGAATCGAATTTGAAGTAGCTGTTGTAGTCACGTCACCACCTGAAGAAATAGAACTATGAATTTCCGGTTGCACTTGTTGTAAGATAGAATAAGTTTGTTGGATAGGTACTTGTCCAACAGATGGAATTGGTGGTGGGATAGGTAAAGGAGTTTGATAATGAGTTAAGATTGGAGGTTGTGCACTAACGGAAGCCGTTTGAATTGATGAGGGAGGTGGGACCACTATGGGTTGAGGAATTTCAGTAATAGAAGGTTTTTTATCATAAGCCTTAGGATTAGGATTAGGATTGTTGTTGTTACTGATATTATTGTCATATTTTGATTCATTATCAGTTATACTGGCGTCACTATTATTGTTATTATTACTGTTAGAATTAGGACTCTCCAACTTGTCTTGTCTTACAGTTTGATTATATTGAGCCATTCTTAATGCGTTTCGAGCATTTGTATCCAAGGTTAGATAAGCACAATGCAATTTACCCTTCAAACAATTAAAGCAAGCTGGTAAATTCTCATCACATTTGATTCTTCTCTTTTTACAAGTTCCACAACCTAAATGGGAATTACGATGCTTTCTTCTTGAATTTTTCTTCTTGTTATCCTCATTTTTTATACTTGATTTCAATGATGCTTCATATTCGGCAGCAGAAGGTAGAATATTATTATTTTGACGCTGTTGAGTTGATGTCGGTTGGCCATGTTGTGGTTGATTGTTCTGTTGTTGGATTTGTTGTTGCTGCTGCTGTTGTTGAAGTTGTTGCTGATGCTGCTGATGCATCTGTTGTTGTTGCTGATGCTGCTGTTGAATTTGTTGTTGTTGTTGCTGCTGCTGTTGTTGTTGGATTTGTTGATGTTGTTGTTGAAGCTCTTGTTGTTGTTGTTGCTGCTGCTGTTGAAGCTCTTGTTGCTGTTGTTGTTGATGAAGGGGAAGAGAAGATGAATTGTTTCCATTGATGTACTGTGGTAATGTTGTATAATATGGTCTAGCTTGAGGCAAACTAGACAATGATGGTAGAGACGTTTTTGTTGATGCCGTGGATGCTGCCAACGAAGAGGTGGATGAAGATGACGGTGATGTGATAGCAGTGGTAGGAGGTAAGGATGTGGATGAAGATGTTGTTATTGATGAATTACCCAATCTATTACTAGTAGGAGAAGTCCCAAGTGGTGGAGGTGGAGGAGGAGGAGCAGCATTATTATTATTAGTAGGCACCAGGTTCAGAGACTGACTCTGGTTGTTCCGGCCCGTCTCATACATATCGAAGGTAGTGATGGTGCGTTTATTTTGGAGAGGAGGGATATGACTAAATGAATGATGGAACCAAGGCTAGTAAAGAATAAGTTAATGATAGATTATACCGACGTTGTAAAAGATTTGATTGGAAATACTAAAAATATGTTATTAAAATTTTTGAATTTACTTTTGACCGGTTGAATAGATTGATCGATACACCGTATTGTTCTAAAATTCTAATTTTTTTTTTTTTTTTTAATTTTATATTTAATTTATTTTTTAAATGGTTTGTTTTTGTCTGCGTTTGAGTTTTTGTCTGGGAAAGTTCTCTCGGCTTTATTGTCTGCCCATAATTGTAATTTTCTCGGTATACGTATTTTCACGGCAAATAAGTATATCTATCTGCAACTGTAATCAGAGTCGATATCAAGGACCAACAACAATAATAATGATAATAATGACAACGACAACACAGCTATTGAACAAAACGTACTGTGTGTTCGGTGTATCAAATTGAAGGGGATATCGTTGGGGAAAGGAGCTGTGTCGTTACGAGGATCCAATGTTTAGTCAGTGGGAGGGATAGAAGTTACTGATCAGATTATTCGTATACTTACTTATGAATGATGACAGCGGCCACGTAGTTATACATTCAAAGATAAGGATAATAAGACTGGTTAATAATAATAATTAAAAAATTTTAATAACTAGCAAAGCACAGATAAAAAATATATGATATTTTTTAGGTAAATAAATAAGAAGCTGCCTACTGGACCCTAAGCACAAAATGGACAGATTCATGCTTAATGAGTTTATTAAGTCCAGTTGGACTAAAAGTAAAATGGAACTAACATGAATGAAAAAGTAAAAGACAGGAAGAAAACACGTAGAAGAAAAAAGATGGAAATCCAAGAACAAGAAATATGACTTCAAGATGTGAAAAAGGGCTATATACTGCAAATTGAAATGAGACAACGGTTAGCAAGGCTCGTGAGGTTTGTTGGTCTAAACCATTTATCATGCTATTACAAAGGAAGTATGAATGAGACCACAACTTCAAAACATAATGTGAATAGATAGTTATAGATAGTTGCAACCTGAACTCAACCATGTTGAAAAACGAAGATCGAAATTGAACCAGAAAAATAAAATTTCATTTCTCCCCCCCCTCTTCAATTCCCATCATTAATCATCAATGTCTTAAGATTATATTCTGGTATTGTTTACTGACAACTTTCCTAATTTTTGAAGTGCACATGTCGTTTAAGTTATTGCTGTTATACGGTTTGATCATATTAGTGATGTTCTTGGCTCTTGCTGTAATTCGACGTCACTAGTGTACGTATTTATAAATGTTTTGCAGGTTATGCGTGAACCATTTTTTACATGTTATGCATGGTATTTTTTTTTTCTTTTTTTTAAATATGTTATTATTTACGGTTTTAAGTCTGAAATGATCAAATAAAATTAAATCTTTTTTTATTTTATTTTTTTGTTGTGTACAGGACCAATACAATAAAAAAAGAAAAGAAAAGAAAAGACAAAACCGGAATGCTTTTACGATATATATCAAAGTACTGTACCAAAATAGACGAGTGTAACTTTTAACTACGACCAAGACAAATGAAAATTATAAAAGACAACATCCTATATATATATAATGTTTAAGTAAAAAGGAAAAACTATTCATCCAGACCGGGTTTGTCGGTAGGGCCGTTCGCAGAATAAGGTAGATTTAATTGTCAATTTCACTTTCGTTTCGTTTCCTTCTCTCTGACTAAAACTTTAATCTTGTCATGGTCTCCTATGTGGCAATTGGTTTGTCTCGTATTTTATTTTCTCTTTGTTTTGGTAGACTTTTTTTTTGTCAAAACAAATGTGTTGAGTGCGTATGTGTGTGCATCACACAATATTTGGATGTGGTAGATGGGCCGAATGGGAAAGTAGAATTTGCAAGGGGCAGCGTAAAATTAATTTAAATTAGTAACAATGAAAGTATTTTTAACGGTTATTGCTTCGCCTCCCGTCAAGGTTTTGACCTGACCATCGACTGGTGGAACGAGCAATGTTCTTGATAATACCTAAAACATCTACTTACTCTGAGCAGAACAAGACGATGATGATGATGATCATAATAAACAGAGGTAAGAAGATAATAAACTTCTACGAAAACCGGAAATGGTGGTATTCCGTCGAAACGAGGCTAATTAACCAGCTAAGAAAAATAAATTTCTTTAATAACAATCATTAAAAGTATTATATCGTTTTATTAACATTCCCAATTCAAGCATTCATTTAAGATGACCGCCCTTCTTTACTTACTAACTTACTTATTGACTTGTCTAGAAATTATTTACATAACATAAATAATAATTTATATAAAACAAAAAAATGGTGTGGGATTTTTTAAGTTGTGTACCTTTTTTTTGCGAGCTTTTCTACCGGGATAAGTTTTTTTTACCATATTATTTTTGTTGTTGTTGTTTGTTATGGTTTCCATTGTTTTCTCGTGCCGCCTTTGTTGCTCTATGTCTTTTTTATTATTACCCGTCATTGTTTTAATATTAGTTTGTTTATGGTTCTCCTCCTACAACAATTTATGTTATGTAAGTGAAGTTTGTTCGTGTATTAAAGAGAAAACACCATTTTGATTTCGATACGACCATAGCGATTTAAGACAATCTCGAGCTGACAAGATGAGAAAATTGAAAAGAAAATAAATTATTGCACCGGGGAATGGAAAATTTGAACAGGGAAACAATAAGAGAGATTTATGAAGGTTTCGGTCAATCAAACAAGTTATATAAACAGATTAAACCCGTAGATAAAAGAAAAAAATATAGCAATGGGAAGATGAGTTACATAGTGAGTAAAAAGGGCCATCGTATATTTTAACCTCAATATTGGCCCGACCTGACGTCATTTGCGAAATCCAAAAAAACCATCACTCCTTAAACTAGGTAGTACAAAAAAATAATTTTTCCAGACTAAAAAAAAATTGTACGAAGAGAAATTTGTAAAAGTGGTTGGGAGGGGAGAATGACATTTTTTTTTTCACAAAGGTCGGTGATTATTTTTTACGCACTTTTTTTATTTTTTATCCACATACCAATTGGGCCTCTCCTTCCTAATTGGGCCGTTTTTGTCAGCTGGACTGACATGGCCATCGTTTATTGAGTCGTAAATTTTCTAATAAAACCTTCTATTACCAACCACACCTCCCACCTCGAATCAAAGATACTTTTGTTTTATTTATTTATTATTATTATTTTACTTAACGTGTTACATTACGTATCCTTTCTTTCCACAGGTCTTATGTTACGATTATCAACCACTCAATATATATATATACATATTACATGCGCCCCCAACACGACACGCCCCACATTCATACCATTAATCGTAAGAACACACATTAGACACAAACAAACTATTATGTCTCCGTCTCCCTTTCTTTAACAAAAGTAAAAGAGCCAAAAAAATATATATATATATAATTTAATATTGACGGGTGAACCATCCCTCGTATTCTCCCGAGGGTAGACGGATGAATACGCTGAACAAAGAGTTAAGCAATCAAAAAGTAAAAGTTAGATTGAAGAAAAAAGAAAAAAATTATTTTTGGACAGGCAGTAAAAATAGCTATCAAATAGAAAGAACTTATAAGATCAAGTGAGAGGTAAGTTTCTATATAGTTTGTCTGATAAGTTAGTCATATCAATGAATATTTGACAGTGACACTGAAAATGAAAATAAAACGAAAATGTAAAAGTTAAGTGAAATTGCAACTGGATTGTAATCTATCTGTTGTTATCATGGAGGATAATATTTTTTTTTGAAGAATCAATGACTTAGGGTTCAAAAGGAAGGAGGATACGATCACTTTATTTCTTGTCTATTTATAAAATCTTAATTTAGATGGTTTTTATTATTACTTGCTGTATTTCAGATCATATATTGTTGAAAATAATATTATATTATCTAACTATTTTATCATCATGGTCATTGTTATCTTAAATATTTTTAATGAAAGTGATGAATTGTTTGGAGGCACTTCTCCCCCTTTTCTTTTTCTATTACAAGAATGTCGTATTTTATTTTTTGGATCTGGTGCACGCACTACCGTTGATTAGGAAAAGTCATTAAGAATTCCCGACACTTTTAACACACATTAGACTTAGATCCTCTTTATCTTATTGATCTTCTTGATCCTGTGATTCAGTAAAAAGAAAATGTATGATATTCAAATACTCCAATTACATGTTGTAAAACGCTTACCCTTATTTCTAATCAAACCACGGTTAAAAGAATAGAAAGGAAAATATGATCTGAAAGTTTTTTCGTCTTTAGGGACGAACACAATGAAAACAATAAATAAATAAATAAATAAATCAATATGACGAAAACCTTCCTTCCTCCTCATTCTTGTTATTTTTACGTTCGTTACTCGAAAATGTAAGGTACCATCATTCTCAATATTTAAAGGTAATGGTTATGTTATGTAAAGTAAATCTCTCTACACAATTACAATAACAATATTCTATTACTTAGATTAATTGCATTGTTTTTCAATTCTCCAATTTCAGGTATGTATTAAAAATGTCATCTACTGTCTATTCTTTTTCAATATATATTATATTGAAATCTATTGTTTTTTTAAAAATTCAGAATAACTAACCTAACCTAACCTTAAATCGTCTTCTCTTTCAAGTGTCTTTGTTCTGAAATTTCACGTATTGTTCATTGTTTTAGTATTTACAATGTCGTCATCGTCTTTCTTAAAAAAGTTGAAAAAGTCAAATTCTTGGCACGTGATAAATCACGTGGAGTCTTCTCTCATATACAGGAATTTTTTCAAAAAAATTTTAAGCTTCTTTAATATCATAAGCATTACCAATGAAGACTATTTTACAACAATATTTATTCTGATAGAGTATAGCAATGACACAAATCATACCGGTCAAGGCGAAGGTGAAACAACGAAAGCCTCAAACTGAAGAAGAATACCAGCATCAGAAAGCCCAGTTCGAATCAACAGGGCCCGTCATAAATACCCATGATTGGTTTATTAATGAATCCTCCTCCTCTTCTTCTTCTTCCTCAAATCCTACTACCCCCAGACTTCAAAATCTTAATAAAGATGAGAAAATAGATAGAAAATTCATCTTGAATTCAGTCGAACTCCTCTATTTCCGCAGACAGTATGAGGAATGTCTACGGTTCATCGAGCAGTATGCTGAACCTATCTATACATCTTCTCTCAATAATGAAGATAGAAGCTCAGGTGATAAGAAGAAGGTTGATAAGGACTTCGACCTGATTATTTATATTAAATCAAAGTGTACGGAGAAGCTACAACTTTGATTTTTCCTCTCACTAAATCTTCCCCTTTCACGAATAATGTCTTTCCATAATTAATAAATAGCTTGTATATTAAATTTATTTTGCACAATATATGTATATATATATTTCCCTATCGTTTAACCCATATTCTCAATTCAACATTGCTGATAGTACGCTTCTTATACACACTATCGTCAAACTCATCATCACTTTCATCTTCTTCGATTGCCTCTCCCTTTCCCTTGCTCTTGAATTCATCTAGTACTTGTACACTCCCCGTCAACACATCGACTTGATAATGCAACTCTTGTTCAAAGTGAACACCAAAACTTAACGTCTTCTCAATGCTCTTCCCCATCCCCTTGACCACTATATAGTTGATTTTCTTATATTCGCCATTCTGATACTTGGTCTTCGCCCTAGCACGTGAGTTGGATGAAATCAATGATTTATCAAACTTATCTAAAAGTCGTTGGATCTTCTTTATACCGGAGACATACGGTGTCGAGCTCTTGACCAAAAAAGTGGTTTCTCTCTCTATTACAGGCTGGATGCGGATGTTGGTGCTGTGCTTGATGTGTTTCCCCTTTATCCTTCCCCTCTTAGTGGGCTTGTCTGTATGTGATGGTGCTGCCATTGTTTGATCTTTCTCCAATATAAAAAACCCATTAATATTTTATTTTATTTTATTTTATTTCATCATAAAAAATCTTTATTTTCATATCGCAACTAAATAAATAAAAAAATATTCAGTAACTATTTAGAATTTGATTTATACCTATCATACTTCCCAGAATCAACACGATTCTAATTATCCAATACTCATACTTAAAGCTGGACTTTTGTTTGACATTGACAAGAATTGCTCCATACCACACTATTCATAAATTCATATAGCAGAAGATTTAAATATCCAATCAATACAACACGCGTTGTTTTATGTTTTATTCATCACAAGATTCTGTATCAACAGCAGACTCGTCCACAACAATGCAAAGTCGAAAACGATCTAGTGAAGACGATTATACTGATTATGATACGTCTTATGACGAGGATAGAATGTCTTCTCCTCCTAACTACAAGAAATCTCAATATCATAAAATACATTCAGAACTACATTATCATACTATTGACGTGCTAGTGAGTTCTCAATTACAACTACAACAACAAGAACGACAACAGCGAGAAAATCAACCACAGGGTCAACAACAAGGAGGAGAAGGGCAAAACCTAAATGAAATGACACTACTGCAAGAACCTCCTTCTCAATTCCATCAAAAGCCATTTTGGCCCCAGATCAATCGAGTTCACAATGATTAGTTTCCAACCCAGCATTACGCAGAATCAAGAAGATTGATTCTCGTATTATGGATCCTTCTATCGCTCTATGTTTCGTATAGTATAGTTTTGTAATATTAGCACAATTGTAAATTAATATATATATATATCTTCCTGGCTAAAAATGTACCCCAAAGAAAGACGAAAAAAAAAGTAAAAGCCGTGGAATTTTTCAATTTCAGTTCCGCTAAGGTCAGACGATAGAAGAACCATTCAGCTTGTTTTAGAACGTATACCCATTTGATTATGTTTACTATAGTGCTACTATCCCGATCACACCCTCGTATTGTGTTAGGGAAGTTGAAGTTGGCTCATGGTGGGCTAATGCCACACATACGATGTGGTGGTCGACCATTTCAAACTTCAAGAATATCTCGAATCAATCCAATCTTTGAAAATATGATTCAAGACTTGCATACCGACGAGAATGAAGATGGATCCAAGAAGAATAATGACGGTAGTAGTCAGAAACACCAACAACGACAAGAAAAAGACCATGATCAAGGAGATAAAAAGCCTCAATTTGAGAAATTCAAAACCTTCTTAATTAAATGTTTTGAAACGATAGGTATAACCTTCAGTTCAATCTCAATGTTGGGTGTAGCTGGGTTTCTATATCATAAGATTTATAATATTCATGTGCTTGATAAAATGAACCGGTCTTTTGAATTGGGTGATCCAGCAGCTCAATTGGCCATGCATACCCGTACCCATGAAGATAATGCTGAACTGAATGAATATTGGGTGGAACGACATCAACAAAAACTCTTGGATGATATTATTGATGGATCTATCGTAGGTCGATATTTCTTGTTGGTGGGTGAAAAGGGGACAGGGAAGACCTCACTTATTCTAGAATCAATGAAAAAAGTCAATGGATATAATGTCACCATATTTGATGCTCATGCTGATCCTGAAATCTTCAGAATCAGATTAGGTAAGGCATTGAATTTCACTTATAATGAAGATTATATTGGATCTCTCTTTTCAATTCGTGGTCCACGAGATACAACGGCTTTGTTGGATATTGAACGAGCATTTACTAAATTAGAAGAATTGGCCATTAAACGAGTTCAGAAAATTCAAAAACCATTAATTTTAATTATAAATAATAGTCATTTAATTAAGGATAATGAAGAAGGGGTCAAATTATTGGAATTATTACAACAAAAGGCAGAGAGTTTAAGTGGATCAGGTTTGGTCACTATTATATTTAATAGTGATGATTATTGGGTTTATGAAAAATTAAAAAAATTAGGAACAAGATTAGAATTAATTAATGTTCGAGATTTTAATCGCCAGGAAACTATAAATGCCTTGAAATATATTAGAAATAAATATTTCCCCCATAATACCAATTATCGATTATCTGATGAACATTGTCATCAAATTTATGATTTGATTGGTGGTCGGCCACAACATATTACACAAGTGGCAAGACATAAAGATATAATTCGAGCATGTCATGAAATAATCGATCGAGAGAAAACTTGGCTTTTAAATCAAGTTGGATTATTGGGTGAGGCTATGGATGATGATGTTATGGAATCAGGGAAATTTTCAACTAGCGCCATGTTATTAATGCAAGAGTTTGTCAAGATGGATCAAGAAAGAATGAATACTTTAATCACTCATAATTCGTCCTCTTCACCGGGAAAAAATGACAGTCATTCAAATTATCGTGATCATCACTTACCTGAATTACCATTATGGAGAAGTCGACAAATCATGACTAGAGCCGATTATATTCAACAATATGATAATTTAAATATCTTCACTATTGATTCCGAATCAAGAGTAAGGGCAGATTCCGTTCCCATGATGAGAGCATTTCATGAGATTGCATCCCAGCCTCATTTCGATGAATTATTACAAGATTCAATACAAAGAGTAGCAGATATAGAATCCTTGGGTAGAACAAGAGAAATCGTAGCTAAGGATTTGAATTTAGGTAGTCATTACCAAATCCTTAAGAAAAACAAAGACGAATTGGAAATCAAATTAAATCCAAGTCATAAGGAGAAAAGTGTTCATGGAGATTTTATGCATGAAACTTTAAAGGATCATAGTGATCACGATCATGATGATGGGGATGAAGATGATGATTTATATATGGAAGACATTGATAGAAAAGATTCTCGGAAATGGTGGAAGAGGAGGATGAAAAGCTTTGATCAAGCGTATCTCCCAGCAAATTACAATAGTTCGTTTAAAGATAGTTACGACGATATAGATATAAGTAGAACGAAGTAGAATCATAAATTGTATAAATAGTTTCGCAACCAATATATATAGATAAATAGTTTCCGCAACAATTGCCGGTATTTGCTTTTCTTTCCATCCGTATAAAAAATGAAATGGAGTCTCGGCACGGTACTATATAAAAAATATAAAATGTCAAAAAAGGTTAGTCATTTATTTACATATATATATAATCATATATCCTTTAGTAATCATATTCAAACAAGTTCTACGATATAAGAACGATAGACAAGATGACTATTAAAACTGCACCACTTAGGATTGCAAGCAAAGAAAGTGCAGAAGCACTTATAGATAGATATGATAACTTTTTATTTGACTGTGATGGAGTGATTTGGTTAGACGAGAAAGCTATACCAGGAGTATTAAGAACCATTCAACATTTGGATGCCAAGGGGAAGAAGTACGTGTTTGTTACTAACAATTCATCCAAATCAAGACAAGATTATGTGTCCAAGTTTGCCAAGATGGGATTCAAGGGGATTACTAAGGATAAAGTCTATCCTACATGTTATGCCGCAGTGGCTGCACTTAAAGATAGTTACAATATTCAACCGGGTGCTAAGGTTTGGGTATTGGGGGATTCCGGAATTGAACAAGAACTAAGGGAAGAAGGTTATATCCCCTTGGGTGGTACTGATGAAAGATTGAATGTTGCGTTTAGTCCTGATAATGAATTATTAAAGGTTGATCCCGAAGTGAAGGCAGTTATAGTGGGCTCTACAAAGGAATTTAATTACACGAGGATTGCTCTGACTTTACAATACTTGTTACATGATAACAAATCCATCCCTTTTATTGGTGCCAATATAGATAGAACTTATCCAGGACCTGATGGATTAATCTTACCGGCTGGTGGTAGTGTGGTCAATTATATGCATTACACGGCCAGTAGAGACTTTTTAAACGTGGGGAAACCAAGTACGGTATTTTTGGATACAATTCTTGATCATAATGGATTTGATAGACTGAAGACTTTAATGGTTGGTGATACCTTATATACTGATATTAAGTTTGGGAATGATGGTCAGTTGGGTGATGGTTCAGGGTCGTTATTGGTCTTATCCGGAGGAACTAAGGCTCAAGATTTGAATCATTTGATTCAAAATCCTCATTCATTTGAGGACGGTGAGAGTTTAATTCCTCTGTTTGTCATAGATTCCTTGGGGACTTTAACTGAATGGTTAGATTAGATATAGATATTATCTTAGATTGTTAAAAAAATATATATACAGTATGTTTTAATAGTGATATATAGATCTTTAGCTTTATTTTCATAATAATAAAGAATAATCAATAACAGTAGTAAAGAATAAAGTAATTGGAGTACGGTGCTACCAGTTCGTATCTAAATTTTTCTGATAACTCGCGACAGTTAAAAAAAATGGGAAAGACTGTGTATCTTCCTATAACCGAAAACTTGCAAAGGTATAGATTTCTTTTCTTTCTATTTCCATAAGATTATAAATCTAATTAATTGGGTCATTTACAAGCATAATACTGTCCTCCTTGAAATTACTTTTGCATAAAGTTATATTATAAGAATTCACTAAAAGATCATTATAATTTTATGCTAGTTTCGCCTCCTTCATTACTAATAAGAGACGATGATTAATTTTACAGGACTGACTAACAAAAGAGTCGTACGATTGGGCGATGCCAAACGTTCGGGACCTCTTGGTCCCAAGGGATCTACGGATTACTTGCAGCAAGCCAGACTACTACGAATTGAACGAGAACAACAACGTCAACGAGAGAAATCAAGCATATTGATCCAAAACCACATTCGTAAATATCTTTACTTACTGAAGTTGGGGAAAGAGGTTGAAGAGCAATGGTTTGAAGAAGCACGCAGGTTGCGTGAAAATGAAGGTCAAGGGGATTGGAATGTTTGGTTATCGCAAATATTTTATCTAAGTAAATGGGTAATACCAAAAGAAGGAGAAGAGGTGATTAAATCATTTACAGATATACTAATAGATGCAGCTTACAATCCTCTACATCCCTTGAGTGAAACCCAACAAACTATAATGGTAGATTCTGCAATAAACTTGGTTGTGAGATCCATTTCAGTGAAGAACAAGAAACTATTTAAAAGAGATTCTTGCTTTATTGTTTCACTGCTTTTTGATATGATGATAACACGATATCCAACAACCAAAAGTGACAATTACCCAATATTAATAGATTCGTTCATTTATATTATATCGAATAATTTATTACACTCCAATGTTGAGGTAAGGAATGCTGTGTTAAAAGTGAGTAGCTCCAGACCCACCGTTGATATTTACAGATTTTTGTCATTACCAGATCTATTCATAGATATTGGTAAAAGTGGGTCGTACTTGGAGATGTTCAGGCAGACATGGCAACTATCATCTAATAATATGATCCAATCGCATAATTTATCATTGATCTACTTGTTGGATAACTATTTCACAGTCCATGGATCAGATGAATTTGATGAATTGGATTTTAAAATAATTGGAGATGTCTTGGAAAACTTGAAAAGTAGTATAAAAGTAGATGAAAATTCTCCTACCCCAATTCAGGTTGAACATGTGATTAGTGTTTTATACTCATCGTGGTTTATCAGAACTGCAATTACATACTTGTCTGATAAAAGAGATAACTTTCGTATATTGGCAATCCATATCATATCACAATTGATTTTCTTACATCCTCCATCCAAAAGCAAATTGTGTATGTTAATCACAATCACACCTTCTGCCTTTCGGAATTTATCATTGGTTGTAAAGTCTAATACAATCTATCGTGAATTCGTTTCACTAGGTGATCAGGATTATCTTCCTGCCAAACAAATTCTTAAATTATATAATCTTGTCGGATCTGACAATGATATTAGAATATTTTGGAATTTCATATATACGTTTGAAGAGGTGTATTCTTACTGGTTAATCATCTCTAATGATTTGGAAAGTTTTCTGGATGATAGATTGAACCTTGATGAAGTTGCTGAATTCATGATATTTTTGAAATCATTATGTTTGACATTAATTTTTATTGGTGATCAAGAAGGACCATTATTGATTAAAGATTATGAAAGACTAAAGAATATCTCAATTGCATTGTTGAATCAATTATATTTGAAGAATACCAGATTGAAATTCTTAGCATTGGACTTTTGGAAACCTCGAGGGTTGAAGTTTGATATCGATGCCATGTTACCGATCGTGGCTGAAGATGAAGAGAAACGAATCCAAGACTTGGATATGATGACAGATGAAGTAAGTACTAATAATATTGGAAACATTTTCAATGATTTTGAAAGTACTGGTGGTCCACATTTGTCCAACAGAAAGAGAAGTGCCGCTTTGAATGTCAATGGGGATACTGCTTATAAATTGGAAGTTTTAAAGAAATTACCATTTTTCATTTCTTTTGAAGAACGGGTTAAAATATTTCAATTTTTAATTAAATTAGATAAGGATCGATCTATTGTTGTGGATCCATTTTCATTTGATGATCGAAACAAGTTGACTGCTTCTATAAGACGTGAGAATTTGGTCCATGATGCATATGATCAATTCCATAGGGCCGGCCCCAGTCTTAAGAATCAATTAAGTGTTGTCTTTTATAATAAACATGGTAAGGAAGCAGGGATTGATGGAGGGGGGATCACCAAAGAATTCTTGACTAGTGTTGTAAAGGAAGCCTTTAATCCTGAGTTTGAGCTTGGATTATTTAAAGAGACTGAAACTGATAATCAAATATATCCCAATGATGATATTTATAAGAAGATCGACAAACAGATTGATTTAGGAATGCAACAAGAAAGATTACAATATTTACGATTTTTGGGAACAATAATTGGGAAATGTTTATATGAAAATGTTTTAATGGAAATATCATTCGCTCCCTTTTTCCTTAACAAATGGTGTAATCAAAACATGAAGAATTCCATAGATGATTTGAAATATCTTGATTCGGAATTGTTTCAGAATTTAATGAAGTTGATTAAATTATCTGATACGGAGTTGCAAAGTCTTGATCTTAACTTTACAATCAATGAAACTATCGATGGTAAGAATTATGTCTTTGATATATTGCCTCCTAATGGAGAAAAAATCAATGTAGATGCAGCCAATAGATTGCATTATATTCATCAGACCTCCAATTTCAAATTGAATTCTACACTTTATATTCAAACACGTTATTTTTTGGAAGGAGTCTTTCAAATAATATCATCAAGTTGGTTAAATATGTTTGATTCCTTTGAATTGCAAATGTTGATCTCGGGTGCTGAGAATGATATTAATTTACAAGACTGGAAGGAGAATGTCGAGTACGGAGGATATTTCGATGATGATTTAACCATCAAGTATTTCTGGGAAGTTGTTGCTGAAATGACACCTGATGAACGATTTAAATTGGTTAAATTTGTCACTTCAGTGAGTCGTGCACCCTTGTTGGGATTCAAGGCACTTACTCCCAAGTTTGGAATTAGATATTCGAGTTCGGATAAAGATCGATTCCCCACAGCATCTACTTGTATAAACTTGTTGAAATTGCCTGATTACCGTAATAAAGAATTGATTAGGAAGAAGGTCTTGTATGCGATTAATGAGGGAGCAGGTTTTGATTTATCCTGATTGGAGCCTTTTGCTTGTCTATTTACTTAACTCAACTTTATTTAACTTTATATAATTTATACTTTACTACACGCTAATAGTTTAATGAGAAAAATTTAATTAATATTTATTAAAAAAATACTAGTATACAAGATTTATCTATTAGAGATGGATAACGATTTCCTTTAAGCTCTTACCTTTCTTTTGTTTTTTAACAAAACCTTTTGTTTGACTTGTTGGACTTCAGTTTCAGACTCAGATTCCATGTCTTCATCTTCGCTTATCATGTCTTCAGAAAGGATATCTTCTTCTTCTTCTATATCTTGTTCCATGGCATTTTCTTTAGCAGCCTTTCTTTCTGCCTTTCTTCTTAATTCAACTTCTCTGATCTTCAATAATACTGGGTTCTCTTCTACTATCTTCTTATCGGCCGTTAATTGTTTATCTTTATTACCTCTCATTCTATTCTTATAGAATGCTCTTTCTCTCTTTTGTCTTATTTCTTCAATTCTAGACATGGCCTTAAGGGTAGTAGCAACCAAATCTCTATTATATCTAACAGGAACGTTTCTTCTAGCAGCAAAAGTTAAGGTAGAATCAACAACCAATTCTTTACCAGCTGCCTTTCTAAATGCCTTAGTCCATCTTAATTTTCTTGGATTACGTCTTTGTTTAAAGGCCTTGTGACACTTGGAACGACAGAATCTGAATTCTTTGGCATCGTTTCTAACGTACATGATCCCGTGCAAGGGGTATACTGGCGATGAGCAGAAATGACATTGATATACTCTCATATTGTGAAGTTATGGTGTAGTGTGGATTTGTAAGATATGCAACAAAAAGCTTGAAATTATTAATGTGAAATAAATATGAATATGACTATTACAATACAACCTGGATGATGATATTAGACCTGGTTATCGACTGCAACGTAGATATTCTAAAAGGAAAGGTTAAAGTAAAGATTTAACAGTTACCCTTTTTGATAATTAAATTTAAATTTTTTTTGAGATGATGTCTAAGAAGAAGAAAAAAAATTATTTACACCATAGTTAAAAATCCTGTATGTAAAATTTTCGAAAGATGAAAAATTTAATCACCAATTTTGATCAGAAGGATTTATTTAAAGAATGATAATATTATCACCATTTTGCCATCTGATTTACTTCAAGATTTCTAGGTCAGCCGTTCAATTTTCTTGTATATACATATAGACCGAACCTAGCATTACTGGAAATTATCATATTTAATAATTTATTAATCATTCACCACACACTCATAACACACAAACTTTAATAATAATTTTCATACTCCATAATTCATCATGGCTCCAGTTAATAATATAGAGGTACCTACATTACCTATACCGGGAGAAAATACCCAACCACAAACTATAGACTACAGTCAACAACAACAGCAACAAAACTATACTGGCCATTTACAACGTAAAAAGGCTCCTGAAGGCTCGGCTGAATATTATTTCGATCAAGCTGGAGAATGGGTGGGAAATCATCCTTGGATCACTGGTTTTGGAGTGTTAGGTGTTGTCTATCTTGCAGCAGGAAAGGTGAAATCCAAACAACCGGGTATAAATGGTAAGGCATTCCTCAAGGGAGGATTTGGACAAAAAATGACTTCTAAAGAGGCGTTACAGATCTTGAACTTGAAGGAAACCAACTTATCCAAGGCTAAATTAAAGGAACAACATAGAAAGTTAATGATGGCCAACCATCCTGATAAGGGAGGATCTCCATTCTTGGCTACCAAGGTAAATGAGGCCAAGGATTTCTTAGAGAAGAGAGGAGGTATGAAGACCAAATAAGTGTAATTAAAAATATATAAATAATATTGATACTTGTCAGATAATATGTTAAATCTGAGGGTTACTACCCTCTTCCCCTTGTACAAATACATATACATAATAATATATAAACATGATATTGATATTTATATTGATATTTATAACTTTGTAGTAATAGTAAAGTGAAAAATAAACGGGTCGTGCGGAATGGTCCAAAATTTCCAGGGTTCCCACCAAACAAACAAAAAGTTGGAGAGTTATGGGTTGAACTGAAAGGTGGTATCCAATTTTAACTTTGATTAAACCGGGTTTTAAAGATTCATTTGTCAATTGCATCATCAATTGAATCTATCCCTTGGTTCTTTTGAGATCTGAAGGTGACAGATTTGTATTATTATTGTATGGATTATTCTCCATCTTCATCATCATTGTTACGTTTTCTACCTTCCCCTATAAATTCCCGATCATTCCCACATATACTACTGTGCCTACTTTTGATATTTTGAACAATCATGACAACCTATGAAAAGATCGTGAAGGGAGCCACCAAGATAAAGGTGGCAGCTCCCAAACCAAAGTATATAGAACCCATATTGATGGCAACTTCGACTGATTTGGCATTGGAAACTGAAAATCTCCATGTCATTATGAAAACCTTACAATCAAGACTTCAAGATAGTGCGTGGTCGGTTGTATATAAGCTGTTAATTGTGGTACATCTTATGATTAGAGAAGGTGATAAAGATGTCACGTTGAGTTATTTGACGCAACGAGCTCCGCAATTGCTTAATTTATCAACTTCAAATATAACCAAGAATAATAATAATAGTTTCAATAGTGATGTTCGATTTCTTATCAAATATGCGAAATATTTACAAACTAGAGTCAAACAATTCGAAAGCACTGGCATTGACTATGTTCGAGATGAAAGATCAAATAATAGTTCTAGCCAACTGGGGGGAAGATTAAGATCTTTATCCATCGAAAAGGGGTTAGCTCGAGAAATTGAATCGGTTCAAAAACAAATAGATTCGTTACTTAAGAATAATTTCATGGAAAATGAAATCAATAATGATATTATCTTGACAGCATTCCGATTATTGGTCAATGATTTATTGGCCTTATTCCAAGAATTGAATGAAGGGGTTATAAATATTTTGGAACATTATTTTGAAATGTCAAAAGTTGATGCAGAACGAGCTCTTAAAATTTATAAAAAATTTGTTGATCAAACGAAATATGTCATTGATTATTTACGAGTGGCTAAACATCTTGAACATGCTACAAAATTACATGTTCCTACTATAAAACATGCCCCCACCGCATTAACCTCATCATTGGAAGAATACTTGGATGATCCAAATTATGAAACTAATAGAAGACAATATTTGGCAGAAAAGAAAAATAAAGAATCTAATGGTGGTGGTAATGATAGTGTTGGTGCCGATGATGGGACTCCAAAGCAACAACCACAATCACAGGTCGCTTCTCCAACTCATGCAGAAGACGTACAAAGAAGTAATAGTTTAATTGTTACGCAAAGCACTTATAATCCATGGGGTGGAATTGTTGTTCCTAGTGGATTTGGTGGTGTACCTATTGCTGCAAACGGCTTTCACCAGGCTTCACCACAGGAACAGCAACAACGACAACTTCAACAACAACAACAACTTCAACAACAACAACTTCAACAACAGCAACTCCAACAACAACAACTTCAGCAACAACAGCAGCTCCAGCAACAACAAGCTGTTGCATTTCATACACATACGGGTTCTGGATTTACTCCGTTACCAACTATTGCTCAAGGTCAAAGACTTCCTACACAACAGGCTCTTTCAACTGCATTTACTGGTGCAGGGTTTGGTGGATATGGTACTCAACTTCAACCGCAGCATACTAATAGCAATCCTTTCTTACAGCAAGGTCAAGCACAGCCCGTCCAACATATTCAACAGCAGGCAACTCAACCTCTTCCTCAAGTAGTACCACAATTTACAAATCCAGTTCAGCAAGTACAGGTACAACAACAACCTCAATTTCAACAAATTCAACCACAAGGTACTTTACAAAGATCAAATACTAATCCATTCGCGAGATTGTCTATCGCTGTTACAGGCCAACCATTGCAACAACAACAAACGAATCCATTTGGTCAGACTAGATTTGCCAGTGATAGTGCTACTACTGCATTGTCATTCAACAATAATCAACAACCAAAACCAATCCAAGCTTCAGCTACGGGGAATAATCCATTCAAGCTTTCCGAGACCACCACTAATCTATTCAACACAGTGGATGCTAACAATCAGAAGGCTGCAGTTGCAGCTGCTCAGGGCCAACAACAATTGAAATCACAACCTACTGCTGGTGGATTAGAAAATATCGTCACGATTCCTGTATTCCCCGAGACACAAAGGCAAGCTCAGAAGGATTTCCTTTTGAATCAAGCTAGGACTACACTTCAGCAACAGGCAACGAATCAATTCCAACCTCAATTTCAACAACAACAACATATAATTGCTCAACAAACATCGAATCCATTTGGTGTTCAACAACAGCAATTTCCCCAACAAACATCAAGTCCTAGTCCGTTTGTAGTTCAACAGCAACAATTTCCTCAGCAGACGTCAAGTCCATACAGTGGTCAGCAATTTGGATTCCAACAACCTCAGCAGCAACAACCACAATCATTTCAGCAATTCACTCCTCAACCACAACCACAGCAACAACAATTCCATCCTTATGATGGGCCAAGCTTGATTTAAATCCACGAAATTGATGTTATCTAAAAGAACAAAGAGAGTCTTTGTCTCATTAATATGCATTTAGAAGACCATTCTTCTACGTTTTTATTTCACCTTTCATTTTCATTTTTACTATTATTACTATTATTCCTATTCTTATTCCTATTACTATTATTAATTTCCTTCTATAGATTTACAGAACCACTTCATATCTTTATATAAATCAAAAATAAAATATATTAAAAGTACAATATAAATAAAATAAAATATATACATTATTTTAGAACCCACTTTGCCAAATATCCTTACTGTAGTCTTCAGTCACCTCGGGATCCTCTCCATAATCCTCTTGCCAATTGTTGAATCCACCTCTTAACACCCATATATGTAATGATGAGAAATAATTGCGTTTGGTAGGATCTTTTATTTCATTCAATGAGTTTATAAATTTGATGGTCGAACTTGGACCTCGTACTTGAGACAAAGCACAATGAAATACAACGTCATCAATCTCATTCTCGAGTAGTTTGGCTTGCAATTCGGGGATGGTATACATGAAATTGCCGGCTGGATAATGATATGATCCCCGTATATGACCTCCCACATAGTCTGAATCCCTCACATCAACAACTGCAAATTTCCCCTTCCCATTGAGTGAACCACCTTTGAACCAACTATAAAGTGTCTTTGACTTGATAAAGTTCAAGTCTGAAATAGTGTGTATCTTTGTCATATCGGTAGCGTTGTAAGTAGGTAACCTATAACTTCAATGAAGACACACAATTTAATCTATATAATGTCTGTTGAATAAGTTGTTTCCATACAAACTATTCTGGTTTAAAGTTTTTAGAAGGTTTATATGGCCTTGCCTAGGCTAAAAAGCCCGGATCCATACCGCTCCGCTCATTCTTTTAAAATCTTTTTTTTTTTGATACGGGGGACTGTGATTGCCCAAATTTGCAAAACGAATTCCAATATAGAGTCTGATCCTTGTGGTTGCAAGAATATCCTGAAGATCCGTTTGATATTAACCTCTCCTTCTATTCGTTTATAGTAGTCGGGAGAAAAGAATTGTTACAACCAATTGTGGGAAGATAATGGCGGCATCAGCAGCAGGATCACCTGCTAATCATAATAAGGGTAAGAAAAATGTTACCACCAATAGTATTGTAGCTGATGGGAAACCATTGACCAGAACTATTTCAGTTGAATCAATTGCTCCAAAAATATCACAATTGTTTAAAAGAAAGAGGAAGAGAGCCCTTGCTGACGATGAATCAGTTAATTCCACACCAGCCGATTCTCCTGTACCATCAGACGCTGAAGATGATAAAAAAGTTAGCAACAATCATGTATCATCATCACCTGTTTTAAAGAAAAGAAGAGTTAAAACTAAAGAAGAAGAAGAATTTGAAGCAAATGAAAAAAAATTAGATGCTGAATTACCAGAAGAATTAAGGAAATTTAGACCTAGTGGATTTAGATTTAATATTCCTCCTAAAGATAGACCAATTCGAATTTATGCAGATGGTGTTTTTGATTTATTCCACTTAGGCCATATGAGACAATTAGAACAAGCCAAGAAGGCATTTGTAAATGTGGAATTGGTTTGTGGTGTACCTTCAGATATTGAAACTCATAAAAGAAAAGGTTTGACTGTTTTGACTGATCAACAAAGGTGTGATACTTTAAAACATTGTCGATGGGTTGATGAAGTTATTCCAAATGCCCCCTGGTGTGTGACAACGGAATTTTTAATAGAACATCATATTGATTACGTGGCCCATGATGATTTACCTTATGCATCTGCAGATTCTGATGATATTTATAAACCAATAAAGGAAAAGGGGATGTTTTTAACCACACAAAGAACTGAAGGGATTTCAACTTCAGATATAATTACCAAGATTATTAGAGATTATGATAAATATTTAATGAGGAATTTTGCTCGTGGAGCAACTAGAAAGGAATTAAATGTTAGTTGGTTCAAGAAAAATGAATTAGATTTAAAGAAACATATTAGTGATTTTAGAATCTATTGGGAAAAGAATAGAGAGAATTTCAATAATGTTTCCAAAGATTTATATTTTGAAATAAGAGAATTCATGAGAGGTAAGAAATTCGATGTTCAATCATTCCTAGAAAGTTCAAGTAATGCTAATAGTGATTCTGAAGATGCTCAATCAAGAATAAGTTCTCCATTAACTGATTTTGCCGCAAAATATATGGGTAATGCTAATAAAGATTTGAATAAAAAGACAATATTTGCCAATGTGAGAGAATGGATAACTCGTGATGATGAGTTTTCTCCTTACGAAGATGAAGATGAAAATGAAAATGGTACTGAAAATGAAAATGATAATGAGGTAAAGGAAGAGAAAGATGTAATAAAAACCAATTCAAAATTAAAGAAAGTAACGACGGTTGAATCAACTTCTACCAGAAGTAGTCCCAGAAAGTCAAAAAAGAAGGTCAATTAGTAAAAGTTTTCAAAAAAAAGAGTAAATCAAACTCAATTTCATTGACTATATAGTCTATTTCTTGTATATCTTACTTTTTTTCTTATTCATTTTAATAATATTATTGTATAGTCTTAGTCTTTTGTTTTTGCCTTTGTTGTTTCTATATATATAATTTTTGAGGGCGTAACCTTTTTAAATCAAAACAAAAAAAAAAATTGAAAATGACATTGTGCCATCTCCATAAAATAGTGAAAATATTGGGACTTTATGAGGATTGCTTAATGAATGATCCTTTTAGAAGTAGATATATACAACACAATGTCTAAGGATATACTGAGAAGTGTGGATAAGTCAAGGGAAGATACAATATTAAACTTGGAACATCTACAAGAGCAATTGAAGCAACAACAAGAAGAACTATTTCAGCAACAACGTGAACTACTATTACAAGAACCTAATCCATTAGGCCAATATCCCAAACTAGCGTTACAACAACTGCAACAGCAGCTGCAACAGCAGCTAGGATTGGGCAGCTCGAATACATGGAGTTTCACTCAAGGTTTCATTGTAGGGCAAGTGAGTGTTATACTAGTTATAATTGTATTCATTAAATTCTTTGTATTTGCTGATCCAACACCCACCAGTTCCAAATCCAAAACCAATCATGATGCATCCGGGATTATAGTCAGACGAGATGTGAAAAAGGGAGATGATTTACGAGGAGATGGAGAAGAAGTTGACAAGTTTAAAAATAATCATTTATCATCCATATTGGAAAAGACTTATTATGATGTGGCAAACCATGCACCAGAAACTTTAGATTGGTTTAATGTTTTGATAGCACAAACCATATCACAATTAAGATCAGAGGCTATATTATCGGATAATATTTATCATTCATTAACTGAATTCTTGGAAACATCTGATTTACCTGATTATTTGGATAAAATTAAAGTTACTGAAATTGATATTGGTGATGATTTCCCAATTTGTTCTAATTGTAGAATCATACATAGTAAGGATGGATCAGGTAGATTGGAAGCTAAAATCGATGTTGATTTGGCTGATACTTTAACTTTAGGTATAGAAACTAAATTATTATTAAATCATCCAAGACCATTGACTGCTGTTTTACCAGTTCAATTATCAGTTTCAATAGTAAGGTTTTCTGGTTGTTTGACAGTATCTTTAATTAATACTAATGATCAAGAATTTATTGATTTCAAATCTTCCAATAAATCATCCGAACCTTCAACCCCAGAACCAAGTGAAAGTACACCATCACCAACCTCCACAAGTGTTCCTCAATCTCCACAAGCTGGCACCACCACCGCCTCCGCCACATCATCATCATCATCATCATCATCAACATTCCCCGTTTTATCCCCAGGTACAACCTCAGCAACAGCTCCAGCAGCAGCTCCAGTAAGTCAATCAATATCGGTTGATAGTTTTATAAAAGCACAAACCAAAAAGGAAGACAATTCCACAGATGGAACCGCCTTAATGTTTTCATTTTCGCCTGATTATCGATTGGAATTCACAGTCAAGTCTTTAATTGGCTCCAGGGCCAAATTACAAGACGTCCCTAAGATTTCATCCTTGATTGAAAATAGATTAAGAAGTTGGTTTATTGAAAGATGTATTGAACCTAGATTCCAAGTGGTTAAATTGCCCTCGATATGGCCAAGACGAGAGAATACTAGACAACCTATCAAGATAAATAAGAATGAGACTGAATGATTATTATGTTTTGTTATGTATATATATTTTTCTTTTTAATTCGATAAGAATTCAATGACGATACTTTTTTTTTTTGTAAAAATTATGTTTAAAATCATAAGAAAGTAGAAAACAATCTTGTTTATTTTTCATGGTATTTTCTCTTCCCAAATGGAGTAAACATACTCTAAAGACAAATATGAATGAATTGTAACAAGATTAGAAGGCTTTTATTGTATAAAGATTGATAATTATAGATAGTTTTCAAAATATATTTAATTTTTGAAGAATATTTTTATGAATTTGCAACCGCCATTTTTTTCACCATTAACTATTGCGGTAAGGATGTGCTGTATGAGAAATACACGTGATTATCTACACATATGTACTACTAAAAAGTACAAAAATTTTGAAATTGGGCACGAATAGTTTAGTGGTAAAATAATGCTTTCCCAAAGCATTGTCCCGGGTTCGATTCCCGGTTCGTGCAAGCTAAGTGAATTATTTTTTTTTTCTATCCCTTACTATTTATTCTTTTAGAAATTATGAAGGCAATGGTAATAGTTTATTATTTCAAATTCAGCCGTATTTTATCTTTATTCTATTTGACGTTTAGTATAAGATGAGATTTCTCATAGCCTATCATTATATTATAGATGATTTTCTTTTGCGATTGTATGTATTTTTTTTATTACATACATACAGGAAAATTATATATACAAAAAAGAAAAAGCATCAAAATGAAGTGTAGACAGGTTTTTTTTTTATTCTTATTTTAATTCGGTAAGGGAGGTCATAAAGAGAGTCAAGTCCAAACACAAATTGGTGAAACAACAAGACAATTATATAACTCAATGGTGGGTCCCAACGTGTTATATGAATGCTTTTCAGCGACGTTACAGGCCGACCAGGCGATCCGACATGAGGCCGAGACGAAACTTCGACAATTGGCACAAGAATCGGGATTTCTTGGAGGATGTTTAGATATTATATCATCTCATGATCCTCAAGTTGTTGATACTGGGGTTAAGAAGGCTGCGGCTGTTTATTTCAAGAATCGGATCGTGAGGTCATGGGGGAATACCAATAATAATAATAATGGATCTCAAACTACTAATCAGATTGATCATGATGAAAAGGCATATGTCAAACATCGAATCTTGAATGTATTGGTCAATAGTGATTATAATACCAAACAACAATTGATCCCGGTGATTCGAACCTTGATTGCACATGATTTCAATAAATGGGATAATCTTTTGAATGAGACGGGGAATTTATTACAATTGGCACCTAATAGTACTAAAGATGCTGATTTTTCTGAATTATATACTGGATTAATATGTTTTGGAGAAATCACGAGGAAATTCCGATGGGTTGAAAATAAAGATCGAAGTTCAACATTAGATCCTATGATTCAATTAGCATTCCCTTATTTATTAAATGTAGGGAATTCAATTATAATTTCATCGACTCTGGAAAATTTCACCGAATTAATGGCCGAATGTCTTAAATTAATTTTAAAAATTTATAAATTCGTCACTTATTTTGATTTCCCCGAACCATTAAGACAAGAAGAATCCTTACAAGAATGGTGTAAATTCCATCAATCAATTATTAATTTGGTGACTCCAAATTATATTGGAGTTCAATTGATACTGTCTGCTACCAAACAAGAATTAAATTCATATCAAATTTCAAAATGTTATAAATGGTCAATTGCTAATTTATTTCGAATTTTTACAAGATTTGCATCCTTAAACAGTTTAAGTAAAAAATTCAAATATAAAGAATTACAAAAATCATTTAATAATGATATTTTACCAAGATTAATTCAACAATATTTAAATATAATTGAAGATTGGTGTCATGAAAAAAAATGGTTAAATAATTCATCCCTTTTTTATTTATTGGAATTTTTGGCTCAATGTATAATTCATAAACATACTTGGCAATTAATTAAACCTTATTATGATACACTTTTAAAATATTTTATTTATCCTTTACTTTGTCCTGATGATAATTTATTGGAAATTTTTGAAATCGAACCTCAAGAATATATTTCAATTTGTTTTGATATAAATGATGAATTCGATAGTCCTGATATTGCTGCATTGGGGTTCTTGGTGACTTTAATTCATAAACGGTCCAATACAGCTTTGACCACGGTGACTTCTATTATATATAATGAATTGAATTCATTACATCAATTACAAGTACAAGAGGGTGAAACCATTGCCATTGCCAAGAGGAAAGAAGGATCATTAAGAATGTTAGGTAATATCTCGAGTTATTTAATCAATGGCAATAATTCCAATAATAAAGAAGAAGATGAAAAGAATAAGATTGAACAATTGGAACAATTTTTATATGCCTTAGTCATACCTAATTTATCCTCCAAATTTGAATTTCTTCGAGCCAGAACTTTAGATGTTATATCTAAATTCAATGAATTAAATTTCAATCAAACAGGAATTGATTCGTTGGTGATTTATCAAGGAATAATAACCAATTTCAATGATGATAATTCCAATTTAGTCTTGAAATTTGAAAGTGCCTTGGCCATTCAAGCATTTATAAATCAACCTCATTTCAAATCAATTTTATCGCAAATGATTATTCCTACCATGTCAAGACTTTTAGAATTAAGTAATGAAATTGATAATGATGCTATTGCTACTGTTATGCAAGAATGTGTTGAGAATTTCAGTGAACAATTACAACCATTTGGAGTTGATTTAATGACTAAATTATCCGAACAATTTTTAAGATTGGCGGTTGAAATCAATGAATTAAATCAAGAGGGAGATGATACAACAACAACAACAAATGAAGATGAATTTGAAAATTCCCAATTACAAAGTGATAAAATCATGGCGGCCATTGGATTATTAAATACCATGATTACGGTATTATTATCATTTGAAAATTCTCAAGAAATTTGTTTACAATTAGAACAAGTTTATCTGCCGGTGATTCAATATGTTTTAATTAATAAATTAGATGATTTCCTTGCTGAGATTGGAGAATTAATTGAAAACTCGACATTTTTATTAAGATCTATAAGTCCTATAATGTGGACAAATTTTGAATTATTATATAATTCATTTAAACATGATGGAATTGCCCTAATGTATACCGAAGAATTAGCTCCTAGTTTACAAAATTTTTTAATTTATGGAGGATGGGAAATTAAATTAGAACATCGACAACAAATGTTTGAAATTATTGAAATGATTTTCCAATGTAATGATGATTATTTGGAATTTATAAATGGTTGTGAATTAGGTCAAACTTTTTTCTTAACTCTTGATGGGAATAATCATGAATCTCGTCAATATATTGGGAAATTGATTGATATTGTGATTAAATTATATCAAGAGAATTTCAAACAAGTTGAAGATGAAAGAAGAGAAAAGAGGAGGAATAATAATAATAATAATAATAAAAAGAATAATAAAATTGATATATCGACATTTAATGTTAATTTCATTGATTTGATTGTGGCCGGGATCACGAAAGATTATCAAATAACTTTAAAATTACTTGAACAATCATCAGAGTTGATGATTTTTTTTGAAAAATGGTTTGAATTAATTCCTGGTTTAACTCGAGTTTATGATATTAAATTAAATCTTGTTGGGATAATGAATTTAATAAGTGGTGAAGATTTTATTAATAATGGTAAAGATGAATTATTAAAGAAATTAGGTGATCAATTAATTATATTAATGAAACAATTACCTAAATCATTATTAATATTAAGTAAAAAACGAAAGAATTTTAATGAATTTGAACATCATAAGGAATTGATTGATAAATCTGGTGAAGATAATGATAATGAAGAAGAAGGAGGAGGAATAATAATTAAAGATGGAGTTGCTAGGAATGATATTTGAATTTCTTAGAGGAAGAAGATCATAAGATTAAGAGTCTGACATATTATGGAGATAAAGAAGAAGGAAATGAAGAAGAAGAAGATGATGATGAAGATAATGAAAGTGAAGAAGAAGAAGAAGAAGAAGAAGAGAATGTTGTTGAAGATCCATTAACTACTAATCCATTTGATAATGTTGATGTTGAAACCATTGTTAAAGAATTTATTAGAAGTATGCATAGAAATGAATTAAATAAATTTCAAATAATATTTGGAAATTTAATAAGACAAGATGAATTATTTCTTGAAAGATTATTAAGTTAAAGTTAAAGTTAAAGTTAAAGTTAAAGTTAAAGTTAAGAGTTTAACAAGTATATATATATATACATACAAATAATTAATACATGGTATGGTATGGATAGATTGATTATATAAAAAGATCTTTTATTACATATAGTTAAGTAAATAAATAAATCTATCGGTAATCTAATTGATCGCTACGACTTATACCTTCTAGTTATATACAGTATTATTATAGATATAGATAAAACACGTTGTCACTGTTTAAAAGGGTTAGTTAAGTTAAGGTTTATATACACAAAGAAAATAAACGGTTTATTTTTATTTTTTGTGTTGTGTGTGTAAAGGGAAGAGGACCCGTGGGTTATACAACACAACGTGGGTTTTTCTTTTTACCATATAAGTTAACAACATAGTATACATCTACAACCCTTTATTATATGATAATATAAGCCATGTAGCTTTAAAATAACTATTTATATATCAAGGGGTATCCCTGTCTTTCTTCTTTTTGTTTTAAATATCACACTACCAATAACCAAACCAAATATAATGAATCAAATACTATTAATAGTATTATTCTATCTAATATCATCATGTTATTCCCTAAATATTCTATTATCAACATCAGATTCTTGGGTTTCTAAAAATATTAGATCCTTATATTCATCATTATTAAATAATCCAGAACATAATGTTATTATAGTGGCTCCATTATATACAAATTCAAATAATAATCATCTTAATATGATTGATCATATGAATAATCTTTTAGCATTGGATCCCACCCTGGATCAATTGATTGATGGTGGTGAATTTGGTCATTTATTACCTATTCATCAAATTTATTATAAAAATTTATTAAATATTAATCATAATAAAAAAGAAAAGAAGTCTTCTTCTTCTTTAAAGAAGAAGAATTATAATAACAAGAAAAGATACCCTAAAAATGTCATTCCATCTAATATTCTTCGTCAACAAGAACAATTAATTAAAAATACAATTCAAATGGGTCATGATCCATTAGATAATCATATTTGGTATATTAATTCCAATAGTTTTATAACTATTAAATCAGGTTTAGAAATCATTTTACCAAACTTTTTCCCTGATTTTAAATTAGATTTAGTTATAATGGGTCCAAATGAAGGGAATTCTAACCTTAATAATAATAATGATGATGATATTATAAATGTTGATCATCAAATTATAATGGATTATATAAGATCATTTGATTCAAAATTATCTTATATGTCAGTATCCACTCAAGATAATCATCAAATTTATTATCAAGATGAAAAATATTTCTTAATTAATCATGAATTAAATCTGAGATTAATGAAGAGAAATATATTTAATAAAAATTTAGAATTTATAAATGATAAATTATCATCATTTATCATAAAGGAATTTTCTAATTCTAAGGATGATGATGATTCAAAATATTTTAATATTAATTTCCCTTCTTTAAATCATCAAAATTCAAATTGTCAAACTTTATCAATTAATAATATCAATAATCCAAATTTCAATTATTTCTCTTCCTCATCATCTTCATCATCATCATTATCACTTCCTGAATTCTCTTTATCTCAAAATAAAATCATTACATCTTCTTCAACGGCAGGCACGTTGGAAATATCAACAACAAGAAAAAATAATATTGATAGTAATAAGGAAGAAAGAGATGCCGAACAATCCTTATTAAAGAAAACCACCATCCAAGAAAGTCAAGGTGGAGAAATCATAAATGAAGCCATTAACATTTTGAATCATTGTAATATTAGTGTTGAAGTTGTAACTTATACCTCCTAAAAAAAATCAAATCAAATCAATCATAAATCAAGTCAAGTCAAATTAAATTAAAACTGGGGGGGGAGAAAAGCGGGACCCATAGCGTAGGGGTCTTTTTATAGAGTCGTTATATAATTATAGATATACCATATACAAAAAATATAAAAATTAAAAAAAGGGATATATATCTACTTTTCATTTCATTCGATATATATATATATATACATTTTGATTGTATATTCATAAAAAAGTTTTTTTAAAGGATCGTGGCGCTACCATTGAAATGAATCTTTATCTTCCCATTTTTTTTTATTTGGTGGCCACAAATTTGAGAAAGAATTCAGCTTCTTTCTTTCTTTCTTTTCTTGTTTCTTCCTTTTATGAAATTTCTTATCTAGTCAATCCATCCTATTGAATTCATTTCATCAAAATACAGAAGTGAATCTATCAAAAATCCAAAATGTCATCACTAATTACAAATATCAAATCCATGATTGTTTCCAGTTTTAATGAAGTCTCAACCTCAAATCAACTTACATTAATCAGGGTGTTCGTCATGATAGCTATTGTTTGTATCCTTTACTCCAACGTGTGGAGTTACTGGCTGTGGATGCTTTACGAAGAGATTCTGAAACGGTGGCCATATGGGTTCAAAAGTATGGAGGCTCGTACGGGGATGTTTTACTTTCAATTAGGTATTCTTGTCTTCCTTTTGATCATGTATACATTACAGGTTGGCGTTATTATATATATTGCCCAGACTCTTGATGATCCAGAGACAGCAAATACTTTGATTTGATTTGGGAACATTCTTTGATTGGGTTGATTGTGGCTATTGTTTGGTTAATTGGAATCTTTGATTGAAAGAAGGAGTTATTTGAAAGGAATCGTTGCCGCTGAGATTGATATTGGAGCTTATCCTGGAACTATAAAGATGAAGGAGACCACTTATGGTGATGAATCCATGGCTGGTGAAACAGCTACCGCTGCTATTACTTTTTCTGAGAATGTTGTTAATAATATTGTTGAACTACAATTACTTGAAACATGATGATGAAACCCACCATTTATTCTGAAAAGAATATCGATAAGGATGATGATGATGATGATTTATAACAAATTTAAGGATGAATAATCTACGTGGAATTCTATATTAGATTATTTTGATATATAGTTATTAAAATTTATTTTATGATCATTAAATTTTGTGTGACTATGGCGCTACCACGAACGAGATTCACCTTTTTTTTGGTTTTGGCCACGGCGGTAGATTATATTTATATATATACTTGTTCTTCTTTTACTAATTCAATAATATATCAATACTTATTCAAAAAGGAAATGCCTTCACTATCACTAACAAATATCAAAACCAAGTTGATAATTCTTATCAAACAATATTTCAATGAACATTTATCAGCGGCTGAGAACTTATTATTCGGTTTGTGTATCATGATAAACATAGTATGGTTGTTGTATGTCATTTATCATAATATTTCACCTTTAAGAATGATGCTTGGAGACTGTTGGATATTAGTGATCTACATTGAGATCCTTAAACAAATTCGAAACTTTGATAATTGTTCTTGTTTGATGCTTATGATTTTTCATTTTTGTCAAGTTTGTATTTCATGTCTGATTATCATGATTTATATATTCATTCTTGGTCGAAACTTTTATTGGGGGTGGCTTCATTTGAAAAAAATGGTCGTCATATGCCTTATCTGATGTATTTTGGTTTACTTTTGGATCATGGTGGTCTTGCTGATATTATCGGCTTGCTAATGATTGGTATGTTTTTGTTTGGAATTATTATTGAAAGAAGAATTTATTTGAAAAGATTTGTTGCAGATGAGATTGATATTGAGACACCTGATGAAGTTGTAGAAGAGGAAGAGGAAGAAGATATAGTTTCTACACTTTCTGGAAAAGACGTTAATGATATTGATGTAGCTGAAACTATTACTGATACTACGACTTATTCTGAGAAGAAGGTTTGATGGCGACAATGATAAAACACTCTAAAAGATAAATTTCTTTTGTGAATTATGTTAAACATTATCAATTCATTGAAGGACAAGTAAAAGAGTTTTATTTTTGTGGGTGTGATTTTGGTAATATTTATAAGTATATATGAATTTTAGTTATCATTATTATTATTATTATTATTATTAGCATTTTAAATAGTAGAAAAAGATATTTAATAAATGGGGAATATGGCGCTACCATGTTGGTGGATTTTTTTTCCTTTTTTATTTTGGCGGTCAAATTTCAAAAAAATTTAGGGCAGTTAATTCTTTACACTTCTTCTTCTTCTTTTACAACAGAAGAATAAAACCAATCAATAGATCAATCAATCAATCAATCAATCGATCACTAACTTATTATTCAAAAAGAATGTCATCACCAACAAATATCAAAACCAAATTGATACCTTCTATCAAAAAGTATTTCAGTGAACCTTCTCCAGCGGCTCAGGTTTTAGAACTCATTATATCCCTTTCGATAATCCTAACATGGAGGAGGTATACCTTTTGTCATTATGTTTCACCTGGGAGATCCTCAGTGGGTCATTGTTGGATATTATTGGTCCACCTTGAGATTCTTAAACATTGGCCCTTTGATTATAGCCAATTCTGTACTTTTTCTTTTAGAAGTCAGGTTGGTCTTTTATGTCTTACTATATTGATATATGTAGTGATGATTTCCAAGTGGGTTTTTATTTCGGTGTCAACTAGTCATTTATGTAATGGTGATCCATTCTATTCATTTTCTTGTGGGGTATATTTGGGACAAAGTCTACCTGATATTGTCGGCTTGCTTGTTGCTGGTGTTTTCTTGATTGGAATCATGATTGAAAGAAGGGTTTATTTGAAAAGAATCCTTTCAGCTGAGATTATTATTGGAACTGCCCCTGATACCACTTCTACCAGTTATTTTGACCATTACGCTGGTGATGATGGATATGCTGAAGGTGTATGAATATGATTGATGTTATTGAAACATTATAAAGGAAATCTTTCTTTAAAGACATGTTATTATCTATTCAATTGAAGAGTGGGAGTACTCTTGGAATACAAAAAAAAGGTCAAATTATATTGATACTTATATATATATATATATGAATTTATGAAATTAGATAAACAAGATTACTTATATTTTTTTGATTTTGGTTCTTTTTATAAAAAGTAAATAAGTTAGGGATAATCAAATCAATTGATTTTCCTTTGAAGCTTGTACCCATTTTATACATATAGGATTTCATATTTGATGAATATATATATATATATATGACCTCTTATTAATATTATTTTAGTTATTATTATTTTAATTATTTGTATAAAGTTGTTTGAAGGCGCTACCATTGATTATGATTCATTTTTTTCTCTAGGGAGGAGAGGGAGAGAGAAACTCAGAAAAAGAAACATGAGCCGCCCTCTGAGTTTTTAAAAATTTATCCATATTTCTTTCTTTACAACAGAAGAAGATAATTTATCTATCCATCAATCTTTTATCAAACAAAAGTCACTATTTGAAAAGATGCCGATGACAGAATTCGATATCAAGATGTTGTCTATTTTCAAGGGACTATTCTATAAAGAACCTCCAACAAGAGCTCTGTCTTTATTGTTATATGTATTCAAAACGATAGGTAGTGTCTGGCTTCTTTGTTCCTTCTTTTTTAAGCATAAAGAACCATTTATCGTGGGGCTATTATGGTGGTGGTTGATTTATCATGAGATTTTGAAGCATTGGCCCTTTGAGAATAGAAGTCTTCAGGCTCAAACTAATGATTTTTGGTTACAGATTGTTTGGCTCTTTTGGATTTTTTCCATGTATATACTTATGCTTGCAGGAAACCTCTATGATTCAGTAATGATTATTCCTATGAAGAATAATCATACGTATTACGTGCTTGATATTGGTTCATATTTGGTGTATGTGATTCCTGATTTCATCGGCTTGGTTATGTCTGTTGTTTGCCTTGTTGGAATCTTGATTGAAAGAAAGGTTTATTTGAACAGATTTGATTCTGAAGATAACAAAATTGAAACTCTTTTCCCTATAACTGATATTTCTAATACCACAATCACTGAAGAGATTTGGCGTTTATAACTCAAGGTTAAACGCAATAAATGAAAGTCTGTCTTAATTTTATTGTATGGTATATTTTTATGTTCAAGATTACAAGTCTGGGGCTTTGGTGTTTTCATATTTAATTAATATTAATAATACCTTTATATAAATGAATTTATGAATTTTTATAATTATTATTAGTATAAAATTTTAAATTCCATTCTGATCTTTAAGTTGATGGGTGAATGGTCTCCAACTCCATTTCTAGATCTATAACGCTACCATTTTTTTCTTTCCTTTTTTGAGCCAACAAAAATAAAAAATCTGAAACATTTTTGAAAAATAAGGGTCTTCTTGATTTTCACCTAAACAAATGAATTTATACCAATCAAACCCTTTAACAGAATCTACTATTCAAAGATGCCAAATACAAATATGAAAGACAAGCAGTTGAGTTCTTTCTTGATTAAACAGTAACCAACCATTAATCTAGTTAATTCCAAAGAATTAGAGTTTCTCTTATTGTTATGGTATATATTTAACAGGTTAATAGGCTAAGATATTTCAATTGAATATCAATCAAATATTCAATACATATAAACTCACGAACTTATGAATTTAGATGTATAAAACTTAAAACTTAGAGTTCCATTAATTTAATCTTCAGTAAACCAATAAATTTTCCTTCAAATCAAAGCAAATTAAATTGAATTAAATTAAAAGAATTAACTGTATTTAGACCTCTTGCAAGAATTCCTAATGAATATTAACATATCTTAACTTTTGTAGATTGTTAGATGACCTATTAAAAGAAGCTAAACGCAAACTGAAGCCTTCAAACATCTTCAAGGCGCTACCATCCACGTATTCTTTGTCTTCAAATTGTTTTTGGGTATCATTCATTTTTTATTATTTTGTTTATCTTGAGACTGAGCATCTATAAATTATGATATATATAAGTAAATTAATTTATAATTATTATAGTTATTAGATTGAAGGAGTTAAAGCATAAAATCATATTCTTTAATGGGTAAATAAACCATTCATGCAACATTAAATCAAAGTAATGGCAAGTTGTAATAACCAAATAATTAACTGGGTTATAATGGTACCTGTAGGATTATCCTATGGATATAGATATATTTGAGCAAAAGAACGATAAGATTATGAGATTATATTAATCTAAATATAAATAATGGTGGCGCTACCATCGATCGTACTTTTTTTTTAGTGGGGTTGAACACACACAAAAAAAAAGAAAGATCTGAAACAAGGAATTTCTTTCTTCTTCTTCTTCTTCTTCTTCTTTACTTGAAGGATATCAATCTTCATTTATCAAAGAAGAAATAATTATTCAAAAGATGTCATTAAGAAATATCAAAAACGAAAGGGAGTCGCTCGTCGACCTATTATTTGGGGAGCCTTCAGTAATTATCCAGTTTCAAGTGTTCAAAATGATAGGTAATATTTGTAACGTTTGGTACCTCGTTTATCGCCAATCTTCAAGAGTCTGTGTGGGATTGGTTTGGTTATTCATGATATATGGTGAAATCATGAAACATTTGCCCTTTGAGTATAGAAGTCGCCAGGTTTAAAAGGGAATTCAAACTATTTATTTTTGGTTTCAGATTGTTTTGTTTGTCGTTATTATGTTCATGTATGTGTTGATGATTAAAGAGACCCCTCATTGTGCCAAAACTATTCATTTTAAAGGCGATAGTCATACATATTTTATTATTGACTTTGATTCATGTTTGACAAGTTGTTATCCCGATATCATCGCCTTGGGTGTAGGTGTATTTTGCTCTGTTGGAATTATGATTGAAAGAATGATTTATTTGACAAGTATCGCAGTTGTGACAGATATTAAGGGAGAACTTAGGGGTCCAGAGATTGATGAGAGCGATATTGGCAAAGTTGATGATGATGAAGCTACTACCCCTAGTACTACTATTAGTACTGTTACTTCTTCTGAAAAGAATATCACTGATGCTGATGATGATTATGACGAGGATGATAATTCTGACGACAAGAACTTTATCATTATCGATCAATTAGAAGAGATGTAGAGTTTGTCTTAGTTTTATATTATTTATTCATCAGGTTGAAGGTTAATAATCTGATGGAGATGAATTTTATTCCTGATTGGTAATATATATATATATATATATATGAGTATAATTATTGTTTAATTTAGAGTTCAATTCTTCTAATCTTAAGTAAGTGGATAAAATCATAATTCAAATTTGAACACTCTATATCCTTATAACCAAATAGATGAACATGCATATAAGTAAAAATAATTTGTCCCTTGTATGGGATTCTTATTGAACCAGCGATTAGATTGGCATCTGTAGCTTGTTATGAATCTGAAACAAATAAATACGGCGCTACCAGCCATGATATTTTTTGTTTTTAGAGGCCAAAAAATGGAAAGGGGAATGGAGAATAAACAAATAAATTGGGCGGCTATTGCTGTTCTTTGTTTCTTTAATATTATCAATATATCACAAGGGTCAGTATTTAAGATGACAATAACAATTACAGAATCTATCAGATTTATGTGGAATGATCCTCAAGTAAGGTTTCTTTTGAACATTTTCTTCCTTATGGTGGGGATATATTTCTCTTGGATTTATTATATCTGGAGTCGAAGCCCTCATCTCTGGCAATGGACATTGATATTTGGGACATCAATGGTATGTTTCGAACTCATGAAGCATGGTCCCGAGCCTAATAGAAGTTACTCGTTTGTCACATTTATCTTTTGGAACCAGTTGGGTATATCTTATTATGTTTTTACAATGTATGGTTTACGTACTGTTGAAAAGCTCTTGAGATCGTTAATGATTTTTAAATTAGAGGACGGTCGTACATGTTATGCAATCATTGGATCGTGTTTGGTTTTAAGCCATATTGACTTGGTGGCATTGTTGATACCTATGTTTAATTTGATTAGAGTATTTATTGAAAGACGGGTTTATTTGAAAAGACTTGCTGCTAGAGATACCCATATTGAAACGACTACGATTGCTACTACTGATACCACAGATCCTGGCAAGCTTTTCCTTTTTATAACTATCAAGTTAAGTCAAGATAATCAGGGTCAGAGTCTGTCTTAATCATATGGTATTTTGCTTTTAATTTAAAAGTTAAAAATCTGAGATTTGAATCTTTCAAATGGGATTGAATGTTTTCTAATATATGTACATAAAAATATATGAATTTATGAATATTATGATGATTATAAGGATGAAATTTTATTGTGGATGAATCTAGATAAGACTAATGATAAATAGTTCTTTCAATTAATGACAATGTACGAAAAGACAATAAATTTGATTTTAGGTATTGTAATGTAATTAGAGACGTATATACTAAATAAAAGAATTCTCATCCTTATATTGTAAAAAAGTGGCTGGCGCTACCATATGCATACTTTGATCTTCATTCTTTCCAAAAAAAAAAATCTTTTCCAGTAGTCACTAATAAACATAAACTTGGAAAGTATAATAAGAATTGGCATACTAAGAAAATTTTCTATTCTTTTTTGATCAAGTCAAATCATTATTCAAAGATGTTAATTTCAATGTCAATAACAAATATCAAAAATAAAATAGTTTCGGCTTACGATTTCTGTTTCAGTGAAGAGCCAACCCATTATCAATATGTACTATTCTGGGTAGTAGAAGTGATAGCCTTAGCATGTGCTGTTTGTTCCATGTACTATCAGGTATGTGGGGGATTTTTATTTGCTGGATATTGGTTATGGTTGGTTTACCATGAGATCCTGAAGCGCTGGCAGTATGGTTACAAAAGTCTAGGAGCACGTACTTTCACCTTTTTGTTACAGGTTATTATTCTTTGCTTCGTTATGATCATTCATGTGGCTATTATTGTGGATAACTTTTGTCGCCAAATGATAACTGTTCATTTGGAAGGTAATGCTCATACTTATTACATGATTGATCTTGCCACATATTTGGAAGGCGGTGTTGTCTATTTTATTGGCTTCTTTGTGGCCATTGTTTGGTTTGTTGGAATCATAATCGAAAGAGGAGTTTATTTAAAAAGAGTTGCTGTTGAGGCCGATATTGAAGCAGGGTTTGGAACAATTGAAAATTATGAAACAACTATTAACCTCACAGCTATTTCTGAGAAGAATGTCGATGGTAGTGATGATCACGGTGATGACAAGGGCAACCAAGATACGGTCTAAAAGAAGCATTAATGTGGGGTCTTTATCAATGAAATTGAAGACTATTAGAGGCTGTCCTATTTTTATAGCATTTATTTAGTAGATTTTATTCCAAAAATTTGGAGTATGTTTAGTTAATATTTGGTAATATACAATTATAATACTAGGAATTAGGGTTAACTTTAGACTTCAATTCATCTAGTCCAAAGTTTGGCTTGTTTCACCTGTTTTCGAGAGTTGATGACCGTTTTTTAGAATATGTAATATTAATATAAGTGAATATGATGATTGCATATCAATTCGTCTAAGTATTTGCTGTATTGAATATAACTAACCTGATTGCCTCTGTGGCATGAGCCCCATTTGATTTCACATCTGTACATTCTTCATTTAGCTAGATGATGCTTCACAGACATTGCCCACCAAATTAAACTTCTATCTTCTTCAAACTACTCTCTTGTCTTATCAATTAGATGATGGTTGCCAATATAGTCTGCTAAAAGCACTTTTGTACTAAATCTCGTATATTTTTTCCCTTGACATCATATCACGTGCACAAAATATGACGAAAGAATCGCGATGTTTATCTTTTTTTTTTATTTATTTAGTATGGGAGCCACATCTTTAACGATAGTTGAAATAAATCATTTGTTATTACAAGTACACTTCATATAGGATTGTCATTCACCAATGCCCACTCTTGTACCGACCATATCCAGGTGTTCAATTTACTCCAAGTTATCTTCGGCTATCGTGGCTTCTCCAGAGAAATTAGGAACCTTATCATGTATATCACTTATTGTTAATAAAATCATTGGGACAGGGATCTTCCTGAATCCATCCATTATATTCCGGTACTTGGATGGGAATGTTGGATTGTTCCTCCTGTTGTTCTTACTTGGTGGGATCATTATCTTCTCCGGTTTGATCATATATTTGGAATTCTCCCTTAATCTCCCTATCAAAAATGGAGGAGAATTGAATTATTTACTTCGAATTTTCAATAAACCCAAAGGGTTGATAGGATGTGTTTATTCATTCTCGATTGTCATTCTTGGATTCAGTTCGGGCAACTCGTACGCCTTTGGGAAGTATATCCTCTTTGCCATAACGGATCAAAATGAACTGTCGGAACCAGTTAGCGAGACTCTTGTCAAATTTGTGGGGATCTTGTGTATTACCTTTTGTATTGTTTTACATATGAAATATCCTAATCAAGGAACTCAATTGTTTAATTTCTTGGGTATATTCAAATTATTAATCTTGGTCCTTATTATCTTAATTGGGTTGGCTGTTTCATTAGGATTCATAGATGTCGCTTCAACCGATAACTTTACTGATATTTGGAAATCATCATCATCTTTATCATCCTTAGATTCAGATTCACCATCCTCAGCATCTGTCTATAACATTTCAGTTGCCTTACTTGAAGTCATTTATTCCTTTAAAGGCTGGGAAAACGTTAATTATGTTCTTAATGAAGTTGAAGATCCTTATCATATCCTTACCATAGCTGCTCCAGCCGCTGTCTTGGTCACAACCATCCTTTACTTCTTAGTTATCATTGCATATCTTATAGTCATCCCTAAACAAGAACTTTTAAATAGTGGGGTGCTTTGTGCTGGGATATTCTTCAATAAGATCTTTGGTGAAAATATCACGTCAAGATTGTTACCCGTTCTTATTTCGTTATCCAATCTTGGAAATGTTCTTGTGGTATCTTATGCTCATTCCTTAGTCAATCAAGAACTCGCCATGAATAATTATCTTCCATTCTCTCATATATTTCAAAACTTGAATTATTCATTACTTTTACATTGGTTTATTACCGTACTTATTCTTGTGGGTCCTCCCCTGACTGAGATTTATGAATTCGTTGTCAACCTTTATATATATCCTGGAACTTGGATCAATGTGTTGATCACGGTTGGATTGATTTATTTGAAAGCCAACAAGAAGAGAGAGAATTGGAATGAATTCAATACAATAGACCATTCAAAACCAACAATCGATAATGAAAATGATGATGGAAATGAACAAGAGTATATAATCGAACAAGATGAAAGTGATGAAGAAGTGAGAGACTTTACCCCTCGTCAACGTTCAACCAGTGCTGTTGACCAAGAGCAGCCTCCTGCTTCAGATCATTTAGCAAGATTATCAATATCATCCTCAACAGCATTACTTCCCAACTTATCGCCTCCAACGCCGGAAGGCAAGAAGAACATCATAAAGGCTCCTTATATATGCATATATCTATTTTTATTTGCAAACTTATTCTTGGCCCTATTCCCCTTTGTGCCGCCTCCCAACAAGGACTCAATGATCATTCCATTCTGGTGTTTCCCCGTCATAGGTACGTCTGTGTTGATCGTAGGAGCCTTATTCTTCTACGTTCGTCCGTATGTGGGACTCCTTTTCGGTACAATTGATGACATTAATGACATAAAATACGAAGATGAAGCATTTTAATATATGGACTATACTTTTTCCTGTAACTATTATAATTAATTATTTAATAAATAAATAAATGCATAAACAATATGTATATAAATTTAATTAAATGGGTATCATGCACACATACACACTACGACGATAATAGAATCAACTTTTTCTTCTTTCGTTTACCTCCCTTCTTTGGTTTCCCTTCGTCTTCCTTCTCTTGTCGTTCCATTTCCTCCTTGGCTTTGCGAATCATTTCTTCTGCATCCCAACCATCATCATAATCATCATAATCATCATCACCAAGTTGTAGATTATCACTTTCACTCAGCTTGGCTATCTTGGTTCCCCATACCGTTGTCACGTAGTCTTGGTTTTCGTCATTCCTATCATCAGTACCTTCACCAGTTTGAGCTGTTGTAGCATCATCATCATTTCCGATTGCTTCTTCTTCCTCTTCTGGACGGTGGTCCACGACAGTCAAATGGCCAAAACCAAAATCACCCCTTCGATCGTTATAATCATACTCTTCTGAATTAGGACTACTCTCACTATTCTCGTGAATGAAGAAATTCCGATTTCGGATTTCTTCCTGGTTGATGGCATGTCTTCTATTTCGTTCTTCTCGCCTGAATTTTTTAATTGATAAATGACTTCTCTTCGTTAAATCATCCTTAAACTTGGCCCATGTACTTTCACCAATTCTATTTTTCCAATCACATTCCAAAAAACCTAATTGAGTCCCCACCGGTAAATGTGATAAATATTTATATTTCGTCAATGAAGTTTCTTCCGTCAACTCTTCAAACCTGATATTCTCAACCTTGGCCACAAGGGACGAGGGAAGACTTTCATAGCTATCATTATGATTGGTCTTAAGTACTTTGATATCTAATGGCGATAAGATATACGTGGTATTAGTATCAAATCCAGTCTGATAATAATAAAATGACTTCGTGTCAGGTGCTGAAGAGTTAAGTGTAGATTTAGATTTGGAACTAGTTTCCAATTCAACTCGTAATTTAGTTGTCCAGGATTCAATCTCCTTGTCAATATGATCCAACGACATTTGAACATATTTATAATTTTCATTATATAATAATTTCTCTTCTTCAAAATTTTCATGGATTTGAACTTTCTCATTCTGATACATATCTAATAAATATCGGAGATTTCCTTTAAATATTCTTCCGTATTTATTACAATTAGGAGTTTCTTGATCAATCCAGGGGAAATTACCCATGATCTCTTGATATGATTCCATACTCTTTGGTAAAGGAACCAATCTATTCTGAGGCCGAGACATCAAAGTTAAAACCACTTCATCATGAATCTTGGGAATTTCAAATCTCCCATCCACATTATTAATTAATACTGGTTTGATTTCATGTTGACGAATGATTGATAAACATAATGGACATTCTTTATATTTCTCAACAACTGCATTAGATTCTTTCTTTTTAGCATCGGGTACTTCACTATCTAATAATGACAATAAACATTTCAAACACACAATGTGTCCACAGGAAGTAATCATCCTTGGAGCTATTGGATCGTCAGTAAGACATATGGGACATGAATTCCCCTTCGGGACAATGATTCGTATGATATCTTTGACATTCACGGGTAAATTAGGATCAATCTCTTGTGATTTATATTCTTGATTATAATCAACAACAAACTTGTAATTAACATTAATAAACGTCATTCCTTTCAATGGGATCTTCGTGATATCATTTCTGGTTTTACTGTTACTTCCACGTCTGTTTTTCCCGTTACCATTAGGTTTAGAATGATTAGTATGGAACTCTTGCAGATCACGATAAGACAGATATTCAAATAAATGATCTATTGAAATTTTATTCAGTTTTCTGGACATCCCGTTTCCTCTATTATTGGTATTATTCCCCCTATGTTTGAGTTGGTATTCTATCTGTTGAGAAAATGAATCATTATAATAATCCTGGTCTTTACTTCCCGGTCTCTCTTTAACCCGAGGTTTTTGTTTCTGACTTTGTTTTTGACTGGGATGGAAGGATTGTTGCTTACCTTTCTCTGAACCACTAGAAGATGACTTCAAACTGGTATTGCTGTCAACTTTCGTGATCATTGTTGGTAAATTAATATTGCTCATATTACTAATTCCATATTCCGACCCCCTTCTTTTAGATTCTTTGACCTGAACGGCACAAAAAGCAAAAATTAGTGGATTAAACTGGTTGAGGATTAAATGAAACAGAAGGGGTACTCAATGATGAAACCACCTCCCCAAGGTTAATTAAATCCTTGAAAGATCTTGAACAAAGAATCTATGTAAACATTTGATTTCAACTTTTCTATGGAGGGAACAATTCCTCCTCTCCCATCCCACTGACTGACTAACAACACGAGTTTACAGTTTACACGCATTTTACATTTTTTTGCAGGTTGACTCGCCTATATGACAACATCAACAATCGATGAAAAAAGAAGCATAAAGGAAGTCAATACTACAACCTAAACTAAGACTTCTAATAACAATTTATACCAATTTCATACAACAATAACATTAGCATTAGAATGTCTTCATTGAAAAAGACTAATTTAAAGTAAGTAATACCAATACATTTATATAAACTGAAAAATATACTAACCTCCCATACTAATAGTTCTGTCTCCGACTTACGTCAAGCTACGGATGATAATTTGGCATCTGTTCTAACTCAATTAGGATATGACGAATCATTCAAGATTATAGATATAAAACTAGGATTAGGATTGTTGACAGTAGTGGTTGCTGGTCTATTATTCTTGGTAGACAAGAAATACGAATTCAAAGATGCATATAACGTGACGGTAATTTCCATTGTGCTTTACCTCATATTAAGCTCCATTTTACTATACATCAATAGAAAGTATAAGAATGTCAAATATATCGGATACAATGAAAAGGGGGAGAAGATAATCATTGCTGGTTGGACCAGTAAGTATGAACCAATTTATCATACTAAAATCACAGTTAATGGTAAACCAACCATTGAAAGAAAATTCCAATTTAATAAATTCTTCGACGTGGTTGGTTATTTCAATAGAGAAGCATTTCAAACTTTAATACAAGCAGAAATCTCCAAAAAATCCCAATAGTAGAGACAAAGAATAGTTGTTATATATATATTATATTACATAACTTTATAAATACTAATACTACTATTTAGTATCATCTTTTATTTTAGTGTCCATTTGTGAAAAGTGTCTAGAAAGTCTTTGTAGTGACATAGGTAATGCTCTAACTATGGGTAAGAAATTGGCATATAGTGGTTCACTTAATACACCCATATAACCTCTATTGATATTGTCTATAATTTTCTTAGCCAATTGTTTAGGTTCAACGATAGGTGCAAGAAATGACATTGGTGTATCAACTTCATTAAACATCTGAGTGTTTAACTGTCCTGGGGTAACTAATAATAATCTGATGTCAGGAAATTCCGCTACTTCTTGAGTTAGGGATTCATGAATCAGAATAGTAGCTGCCTTTGAAGCAGAATAAATAGAAAGATTCTTAGGCGCTAAAACTCCTAATATAGACGACACCGTGACAACATATAATTGTTCTTCCTTTGCGTGCTTGATATGATTCCCTATAATTGACCTTAACAACCAGATAGGTGTCAACGTGTTGACATTAAATATGTTGTGGATCTTCTCGTCACTGAGATTTAATAATGATTGATTGTGTCTTATACCAGCATTATTAATGAGTATATTAATATGCTTGCCATCCTTGTTCAATTTCTCTGTTAATTGCCGAAGAATAAGTTTGACTTGTTGTTCATCAGACAAGTCACAGTCAATATACTCGATTCTATCAGATATCTCTTTAGGTTTGACTCTATCTAGAATGATAATCTTTGAAACTTTAGTTTCTTGAAGCTGTTTGACAAGATGAGAGCCTAAACCACCAGACCCACCAGTTATTAATGCGATGTCATTCTCACCAATAGGGTTCCATTTTGAGACAGTTGGCCAATTAGAAGTGAAACTCTCCACTTTCCATAGCACAATCACCAACCCAATTAAATATAATAGAAGATTGAAGACTTTGTGGACCCACCTACTTTTCGTTAGTAAAACTTATCATAATTCAAGTCGAGTGACATAAAGTGGTGACTTACGTAAGAGCAAAGACAGCCACAATGACGGCCACCTTGTAATCCTTTAGAAGATCGACTATAGTGTCAATACTAAATGTCATTTGGTTAACGTTGCAACCACAACTTTCTTTCTTCATGCTGAAGAGAAAAAGTTAAAGTACAGGAAATTTTATCACAAAATATCTGACTTTTTTTGAGTAGATGTTTACAGTGGTCAAATCTCTTTGAATCGTTGAAGATTATTAGAAGTAATACATTAATAAATAAAGGTTGTTATAGTGAGAGTTTGTATTAAAGTATGTATTGTTTAGTAGAAAATAAAAAATAAAGAGTCTATAGTTGTCCAGCCCAAGAGGCATCAATAGGTCTATAAACGGTGAGTCTACCTTGGGTTAAATCCTTCAAGATATATTCGCCATGCATCACAGTTCTTACACCATTGACATTTTGTTCTGCAACTTTGAGCACACCGCCATTATTTGCAAGGACGACTGATGTGTGGTCTGGAGCTCCTACCGTTTGAGTTCTTCTGGTCGCTTGATTCACAAATATGCAAGACTTAAACTGTAAAATATCTCCTCTTCTAACATCATCTAGTTGTTGGTTACTGTCAACAAAAGTTACTGTCCCATTAAGTCCTTCTATTTGAAGGATTGGGAACCCATGGTGATAATACTGTGAAACAAATGCGTACTTGCCGCATCCCTTCAATAATGCATCTCTTGCGAGATCCCAACATTCACCAGATCCTACTTGCTGGCCATAATGATGCTCAACCCACGCCGCAACATGCTCCCCATATTTTTCATGATAACTCACTAATTCATGTTTCGATGGAATAGTACTAGTGAGTGGCGAAGGAACGTATTCGGTGATTTCAACCTGAGGTGGTCTTCCATGATCACTTGTCCATGACAATTTATACTTAAGAATAGATAAGTCCTTCAATCGTAAACCAATCGTACGCTCATAGGAACTAAAGCCACCAGATGATGACGTTGCAATAGAAGTTGTATAATTCAACCCCGAAAGATCTCTTGGTAAGATCAAAGGTCCCGACAAATTTGCAAACCAACCAGTCTCTAATTCTAGATTGTAGTTCGGAGGACCAGTTGCCTGAATAGGAGCAACAGCTGCAGGCCTGTTATAATTTCTCGAGGGTGGTGGAGGTGGAGCAGGACTTAACTCTCGAGAAATTGGAGCTGGCACAGCTAGTGGTTTTGGCTTTAAAGGAACCTCGGGCTTTCTCTTTGTCACTGTTTCAGGAATGACATTTTCTGGTACATGTATACTTGGCTTGGGATGTAATTCTGGTTTGGGTTTATGGGGTGCAGGTGGTTTAGAAGGCTCTCCTTTCTTCAATTGATTGTTCAAAAGTGTTCTAAAATCAACATTTTCAGTAGTTTCTTCTATCTTAAAGCTTGGCTTCTTCGAAACTGGTGGTGGGACCTTTTGTGGCTTAATTTCAGGTTGGGATTCAGACGAAATTGAAGTTCTCGCAAGTCTTTCGGATATTTGAGCTGCAAAGTTTGGTTGATTGACTGTTTTATGACTAGATGAAGATGAAGTGTTCGCTTGTGAAAGTTCTGTATATGGAGGAGGAGCATGCTCAAGACTGCCTAAACTTGAAGGTTTTTTTATCGGCTTTGGTGGTGGAGCCTTTTTGGAAGATACTACAGCAGCATTATTAATGGCTGTTGTTTCGTGAGAACTTGGTGGAGTTGTTTCTTTGTTTTCAGCTTTCGAGCTTAGTTTCTGGGGTTTGGGAGGTGCTGCAATATGTGGTTTATCTTCATGAAAGCTATTCAAAGGCTTGACTGGTTTTTCTTTTACCAAAACTTGTTCATCAGGACCCCTATGGATTTTTGGGGGTGGAGGAAATGATAGCATAGGTTTCTTTTCCACTGCGGGACTAGCAACTGCTGCAGCATCTCCACCAGCTGTGTTCCTAGGGGGTAGTGAAGGGGTTGAACCTGGGCTTTGGGGTGCAGAGGGTACTGGCCTATTGAAGTGAGGAACTGGAACTGTATCGTTAGGTCCACGGTAAATTTTTGGAGGTGGTGGTCCGACCTTATTCACATCAATATCCATGAAATTGGTTCTTGGTGGTAATGCGACTTCAGGCTTTGATGTATATGAATGTGACTTAGTGGGTGCGGGATATTTTGGTTGTTTCTCAGTTTTGGCATCAGTCTGGCCTCTACCTTTGTGAATAGGTGGTGCTGAAAATGATGTTGGATCAGGAAGAGGTACCTTTGGCTTTACTACTTCCTCTTCTGTCGATTCTGTACGTATTCCAAAGTTGAATTTAGGACGATCTTCGGCTATATTAGGAGCGTCAGGCTGTTGCTGTTGCCCATATTCTGGAGCAATTCCATTGAAAGGTTGAGGTTGTTGAAAGGCTGGTGGGGGCTGGTGATAAGGAGAATCGTAAGAAAGTGAATCATTGTTGAAGCTTGGACCACCTAATTGCGTGGGAATTGGATTGTCTCTTGGGGGTGGTGGTGGAAGTGCCCTTCCGTCTAATGAGCTCAGAGCTTGAGCTTGAATTGGCGCTTGTTGATATGGCTGTGTAGGTTGTTGATATTGTTGTTGGACAGGGGGAGCCAGGACTTGGCTTTGAATTGGTACTTGTTGATACTGCTGCTGTGGCGGTTGATATGGCTGTTGTGCAGTCTGAATCTGATTTTGAATTGGTGCTTGTTGATATGGTTGTTGTGGGGGTTGATGCTGTTGCTGTTCAGGAGCGGTTTGTGACTGGGACTGTTGAGGAAATCCTTGTTGTGGTGGTATTTGTTGCTGTGCTCCTTGATGAGAAGGGAATACTTGGTTCACAGCTTGATTTGCTACCTGTTGGACTCCATGTTGGACCCCTTGTTGGACTCCTTGTTGAATTGCCAGCAGTATTGCCAGTTGAAATGGAGATGATTGAGGGTTAGGCTGTTGTGGTTGCCCATATCCTTGCTGCTGTTGTGGTTGTTGTCCTTGCGGTACCGGAGGTAATTGGGGTGTATCTGTAGGCTGTTGTTGCTGATATTGCGTCATTGGCTGTGGCTGTTGGAACTGTTGTTGATTTGGTTGTTGATACTGTTGCTGATTTGGTTGTTGATACTGCTGTTGGTTAGGTTGCTGATACTGCTGTTGTGGGTCTTGTTGATACTGTTGTTGGTTTTGTTGTTGATATTGCTGTTGATTTGGTTGTTGATATTGTTGTTGAGTTGGTTGCTGGTACTGTTGTTGATTTGGCGGCTGTTGGTATTGCTGTTGTGGGGGTTGCTGATATTGCTGCTGATTGGGTTGGTTAGTAGCTGCTGCCCCTACATTACGTCTTGGTGGCTCTGGAAAAGATTTAAGCTGCAGTGGAGTTGGCTTGATCAATGGGGCCACAGGAGCTGCCCCTGGATCAGCTTGTTCATCAGTCCCAGCACCTTGACTAGCAGGTGCTCCAGACTTGTGATTCTTGTACATTTGATAACCACCCTTCCCCAATGCCTTTCCTCCTTTACCAATTCCTTTCACGGTGGCTATACCAGCTGATTTGAAAGTATCCTTGTTATTATCCCAAAATGACATTGATTAATGACTGCTTGCTGTGAAAAGGATGACCTGTTTGAATTGTCAATTGAAGAAGAAACGAATATATGGTTGTGAGACATAGATCAACTTTCAAATAGGAGATCTAATTTTATATTTGGGCGAGGTTCCAAAAAAAACCTCGAGAAATAAATTGCATTTTTCAGCACTGCCGTGTTTTACAGAAACGTTTTATAATAGGGTGATGAATTACACTAAATATATGATAGAAGGCTTATATATGAATTGAAAAAGGATATAAAATATTGAACTGAAGTTTTATTTCTATTTTTGATTTTAATTAGTCTATGGCAAGAACGAGGAAGTAACTAAAAAGACTGCCCGCAGCTAATCCAAGACTTAAGAATACAGTAGTAAACCCACCAGCAGCTTCCTTTTCTTCATCACTATCACAGAAATCTCTAACAATCATAAAACATGATGTACTTAACTGACCATTAGAAATTCCAAATATTAATTGCAAGAAAATGTACCATAAATCAGAATTAACTAATGCACTTGATTTATTGGCTGCTGTAAACGGATGGATATTACAAGTGAAGAACAATGGAATAAAAAGCAAACGAGAAATGGAATAAAGAATCAAGACTTTAGGACTTCTTATAAGCATACGTAATTTTGGATAGCCACAAAGTATACGACCCAATAAGTCTCCTAAATTCCAAATCAAATAAATAAATGGAATATAAATATCCTTTCTGAAAATCCACAATTTAGAATCAGTATGGACTGATTCGACAGTTGAAGCAAATACTGGGAAGATTAAAGTAATACTGAATGTAAGGAAAATTGTCAGAACAATCAATTTTAATTTTGACCATAATACTTTGAATGGAACATGATTTTTTTGTTTTACATCTGGTTCATTGACAGTTTCATCTGGATTCAATGGTTCTTCTTCTAATAAATCGTTCAAGGAACGGATTGTGGTTTGAACTTTATGATGATTACTCCAATAAATTAATAATAAGGAAACAATGGATATCAAACTAGCTGTAATATAGTAGACAAAGACACCATAATTCTTTTCAATACGATAATCTTCATCGGTTGAACTTGGTTTTTGTTCACCTACAAGCAAGATTGAAATAATTAATGCCAAGGCAGGTAAAACACCAGCGACGGCTTGACCCACCATAACTGCGTTGGCATAAACACCGCCTAAAACATTAACAATAGCCATAGTACCATTTTGAGACAAACAAGTTGCCATGGATGAAATTAAAACCATCAACATTAATATGGTAAAGAAAGCTTTATCATTCATGTTGATGAATAAATCTGAGACCGAAGATATGGACATGAGCACAAATACAAATATAGTTAACCAGAGACCAATATTAACTCTAAACGTATAGCTGACACCCTTTTGAGTCTGCGATAAATAAAAGTTGTATCCTGTTGATGTTATGGTTGATACTGACATCATGGTCGATGAGTATATCTTGACAAGTCCAGGTGAATGGCTGAACCTATCCCCATAGTATGCCGACGCCGATAAGAAGGCATTCCAAGGCCATAATAAAGCAACACCAATTATAGCGAATGTTATATATCGAAGTGTCGAAAGTCTCATGTAAATTCGATGACTTAGTTTAAGTACAATGGGATCATATTCTATTGAAGGCAGTTCTTCAGGGGCTAACTCGGCTGAGTCTGTCGATCCGTGGGTGGGCATGGTCTCTAGTTCTATATCAGCTTCGTCTTGATAGGTGGAGTTCGACAAAACGGCTGTTATTTCGAGAGATTCTGGTTGTGATTATTTGTGAACCATCGAATAAATTCTTATCTTGTTTATAGTATTTCATGTTTGACGCGCTATGAGTGATATTGGGACCGGAATTATGATTTTTAAGCGTGCACCGGTGACTAATCTAATCTGAGTACAATGAAGTGTCTCTTTGACCAAACCTTAGATTGATCAATTACAAGTTCTATATAGGCTCAATACTCATAGATGCTACATATGAGGTATTACAACTGTTTCAAACTTTATAATATCACCACGTACATTATGCACAACAATTTTCAAAAAAAGATTTTGCAACAAAAGGATTAATAAATAGCCAGAAAAGAATTGAAAAGGAAAGTAAAATATAGAAATATATGAAAGAAGTAAAAAGAAGGAATTAAGAACGCGTTAAAGAATATTCATTAGGATCATGTTTGTCATTGAAATGATGATCGTCATACGTATGACCCTCTAAATTAGTTTCAAGAGGTTTCTCGTGAGACAGTAGATACAATTTGACGTAAGTGATCTAAATCTTCAATTTCAGCCTCAATCAAGTCCATTAAATCCTTCTCTATTTTAAAAAATATTCTCATGATTAAATAATTGGGTTCTTTCAACGGGAGTCTTAATGGAGATCGTTCGGAAAGCCAGAAATAAGGATTGGAAGACGGAGAAATATATACATAATTTTCATCACGATGTTCACTTTCGATTACCAAAGCCTTTTGATCTAGACTTGCGAGGATAGTTGACCATTCTTGATGGGTATATCTTTTCAAGGGATTTTCAATGGAATCTGAAATGAAAGGTTTCAATCGATTAAGGATTTGAAGAATATTTTCATAGGTTTCCTTTTGATTGACCATTTTACTCGTAATTTTCTCACGCATAACTTTCCAATCCTTATGGTTTGCATCATGATGTTCCTCATGTTTACCATCTAACATATAGCTGAAATCATGCATAAATTCCATGTTTCCATGGATATCTGAACTCAATTCACTTAATTCCTTTTCTTCTTCATGATTGATATATTTATCAAGATCATCATCAGGATCGTCTGAGTCTTGTAATTCTTTCAGTCTCTCCTTCTTGGCCAATACTTCATCTTCTAAATCATCTCTAAATATGAATTTCGAAAGTAAAAAACTTAAATAATTGGCCATTCCGAATAATTTATCCCCAACATTGGAAATCAAAATAGTCATTAAGGGAACAGCTGAGACTGCCCAAGATACAAAGAAAACACGTCCTAATGTAGTTTTAGGAGCATAATCACCATACCCAATAGTGATCAAACAAAGGAAACAGAAATAAACTGCGTTGAAATAAGACCATCCTTCACAGAATTTAAATACAGTTGCACCAATAAGCCAAAATACCATGAAAATAATAATAGTAATGACAAGTGATACATTTAATTGATGAGCCTTGGCTTGTCTTCTAATGACTCTCATTCTGTGGAAACATTCTTCTTGGGTAATTGGTTCTCCTGATCTTTTTAATTCACGGACTTCTTTCATTCTTTTCCTCTCAATACGATCCCAAAACACAGTGGGACCACCTGAAGTTAATACAACTTGACGAATCATGGCGATTAATAAACCCATGATTAAAACACCACCCATGGATAATACCAAGGCCATTACTTTTGCTCCTGAACTTTTAGGGACAATGTCTCCAAGCCCGATTGTTAAGAAGGAAACAACACAATAATAAAGTGCTGATCCATAGGTCAAATCAGGAATCATATTAGCCATGATACATGATCCAATTACACACCATACGACAAAACAAATAGTATAAATCATTAATGTTCTTTGTTTGGTATCCAAATTGAAAGTAGCGGGGTATTTATCAAGTTTATAACCGATAAAATTGATCAGTAAAGTTACAGCACAACAAAAATAATAAAAGCAAGTGAAAACTCCATACCAAAATCCTTCTGATCTAGTATATTGAGGATCTTGACCAATGAAATATTTATTGGTTATTAAAACGTCAGCCAATATGAAAGAACTTGCTGCCACGAAACAAAATACTGATACAGATTGACTAATTAAATATTTGATTGTACCGGAGAAATTCATCAATAAGGAAAAGTTACCTATAAGACCAAAGACCAAGGATAATGAATTAAGTACAGTCATGGTTAAATTGTCTCTAATCTGTTCACCGGTGCTTTTATCTACTCTCCAATGTTGTATAAGACCAATGACAGAAATCATATTGGCCAAAGGACCAATACATGCCGATATAAGTGGGAAATAAGATGAGATAAAGAACCAAAACACAAAATGGTCTTCACCAGGACGAACTCTCATGGAGGTTACTGTAGCAATGGGGATATCCAAAGTATTCTTGACGACGCCTTCTACATCTCTTCTTTGAACTTTTTCATTTCGATTTTGAAATAATAAGGGTAGCAATTTATCTTCATAATTGTTTAGACTAAAGGATTGTTGTCTTTCGGGAGCCAAGGAACTGGTGGCTCTTTTGAGATGCTCACCAAATGATAACCTATCCTTCTCCTTCCTCTTGGAATGATAACTAGGAAGTCCGGTAGATCTATGCTTCAAGTGGACATGATCCGACACAAATTGGATACTCATAGTGAATGACGGGGGGATAGATGATGGGATTTGATGGATTATCACACTAAGATAGGTAGTTTCATATGTACATAACACTCATGGACTATGGGGGATGTGGATAATAATAAGCTTTTAGTAATGAGATCTGATAAGAAAGATCAAAAAGAGTTTAATAGTAAATAACTTTTGTAATTATCGATGATGTGATTAATTAATTAATTAATTTTAAATTAAATTAGCGATAACGTTCGCTGTTGTTCCCCCCATATAAAACAAATAAAAATAATTTTTGACTTGTTCTTCTAGAAGGGCGCATCGAGACGTTCTTTCAACACCTGACATCAGAATGTCGTATATACCCACACTACTAGATACTTTAAACAACTTGGTAATACACTTCGGCTTGAGGTTTCAAATTCAATTCCTTTTAAACTTGGAATGTCCTCCTCTCTCATTGACCATGATGAGACATGTCTCCTCATTCATCTTTAACTCCGATCGGAAATCAACAACAGAATCGGAATCCGGTAAGCTTTAATCTTTGCAATTTAGTTTCAAATATAACAACGAATTTGTATACTACTTCTATTATATTTATTGCGAGTATTCACTATGAGTTCTTAACTGTAGAAATTAAACATATATTTGAGATAATAGCGCTTAACAGGCTAAACTAGAATTAAAAAAAAAGGCAAACCCAAGAAAGACTTGCATTAGAAATGCAAAAACACAAATCAAATAGCAATAAAGTATCAAACTTTTCACTCAGACTTGAATGGCTTGTTTAGAAGAAACATCACTTGTATTTTCGGCATGCTCGGCATGTTCAACTACCATTTTTTCATCTGTTGAAGGAAGTTGGCGTAAATCAGAAGTAGAAGTATGATCATCACCAAAGACTTGTGCAACCTCTTCTAATGTATGACCATAAGTTTCAACAAAGATCAAATAAACAATAACTAATTCAACAAGAAGAAGACAACAGTATACAATATAGTATTTCCATTCAATAGCTTCCATAGCAACGGGGTTGACAAACCCGTTATAAACAATAACAACATTTGAGAAGGCCATGAAAATATTAATACCCTTTGCTCTGTGTGAATAAGGCAAGACTTCAGTAATATATAAATATGGTAAACCATTTGCTCCGAAATCATAAGCAAGATAATAAATGAAAATCATAGCAAGAACACCATTAGCTAAACTCTTTTGTTCAAAATTACGCTTTTGATTGACTGCAGAAAGGGCTGTCCAAATAATATACGAAACCAACATACCAGAGATACAAATTAAGAACACAGTTCTTCTTCTGAATTTGTAAACGATACAAGCGGCAACAATAGAAATAACAAAGTTATAGATCATTAAACAACCATTAATTTGTAATTGTTTAGATGTATCGGTTATTCCAATAGAATCTAAAACCTTATTCAAATAATATGAGACTAAACCATTACCAGAAAGTTGCATCATAAGAGCCGTCATTAAAATCAAATATAATCTTTTTCTAAATGTTGGAAGCATAACGAAATCACTAAATTTTGTAGCAGAATAAACTCTTTCTAATTCAATAGCAACTTCAATTTCATTCATTTCAAATTCAACAAGTTTATGCGCCCTTGGATCATCAGAAGAACCAGTATGATATTTATGTAAGATTTTTCTAGCTCGTTCAGTCTTACCCTTTGAGATTAAGTATCTTGGAGATTCAGGGATCATCCATATAAATAAAAGTTGTAAAAGAGGAATTGAACCTTGTAAATAGGAAGGAACTTTCCATGAAGCATTTCCATTAATGTTTCTTGTACCATAAGTAACCCAAGCAGCAATAATAGCTCCGAAATACCAGAAGGTATTATAACAAGCAGTACTAGTATCCCTATAACTAGGGTAGGCTAATTCAGCAATCAATGTAGGTGATGAACACTGGGAAACTGCAATTCCAATACCAATAATAATTCTTGCACATAAGAAGAAAGCATAATTATAAGAAACACCTTGTAAAATAGCACCAATGATAGTTATAACTGACCCTAAAATTATACAAAATTTTCTGCCGAATCTATCAGAAAGATAGGAAGCCACGGCAGAGCCCATAATAGACCCAAAAGTTGTACCGTTAGAAAGAGCACCCAATACAGCACCTTCTGGATAACCCATATGTTTATTCCAAGTCTCTAATGATTGGAAACCATTCAACATAGAACCATCATATCCAGTACTTGTAGAACTCAAAGTAATCAAAAGGACAATAAAGTGTAACAAACAGAAATGGGAATATTTCCACCAAGACTTGTCAAGGTAAACATAATCTTCAAAATTCGAGAATTCAGGTTGTAACTGAATCTTATCAGCCTCATCGTTGGAGTAACCAGTCTTTGAATCTGACATAGCTTCTAAAGTTTGAGGATTAGAATTGAAATAAAGTTATGTCAAGCTTATCTGAATATCAACCTGTGATGTGAAATAAAGCTTAACCAGACAACTGATAGTTGAATAATACGAAATGGATGTACATCTCTAATTGTAAGGATAATTTAAGACTATTTATATCAAAAAATTGATTAGTAGTAGTGGTTGGTTAGTTGGTTTTGCGGAATCGGGAAGTGTATCCTAGAGATATCTAAAGATTTGCATTCATTATTATTCTTTGAGTCGTGTTCCTATTAGGAATATAATTAGAACTATTGTTATTTGCAACATTTTATTAAAGTTGGTTAAAGTTAGTGGGGCGTGAATTAAAAATGGAGGATTAACCCATGGTGAACAGTCCCCGCAACTAACCAACAAAGCATATCATTCATTCCTAGAACCAATTTCAATTTAACTATCTTACATACAAGAATACACACAACGTAAGAAGTTGTATGGAGATTGACCTCCAGGCTTTTTGGAGAATGAAATCCGGTCAATTGCCATTTTTTTGCAGGTTATATTTATTCTTAATGGATTATTCGATACCCCACAAAATCGTAATGCGCGTCTCCCCTAGGTTGAAATATGTTCCTGGAATTAATAATATAATCTCCAATTACACGTATTACGAATAGATTCCAAAACACGAGTAATATATTTTTTTTTTGTTTCGCTAGAGCTGTCCTGTTTTCCATGAAGGGAATTATTGAACCTCTTGCCGATTCAACAATAAGATACCCCACTTTTTTTTTATCCAGGTCATTAAGCATATTACATTAAACTCGATTTTTTCAATGTCATTTAACTTGGTACTCCTTTACAACCTTATTACAAGAAACCCAACTTGAGGGAACAAAGAGTAGGAAGTAGAAGAGTGAGTACTCTTCTTGTGGCCTAGTTAGACAGATCTATATTATAAAGATGGGTATTACTCCTTAACCGAAATCAGTAGGACCGAAAGAAAGTGATATTATCATACGAGAATGAATAACAGAATGTATACTGCTAGATTGGATCAAGAGAGACACGCTTACGATCTTACAAGTCATTGAATGGAATAGCTCTACCCGATTTGGAAGAGATTCCCAACATCACTCAGAGTTTACTCTATAATGGTGAATGTGTAAAGCAATATTACTAACAAAAGTACTTCATTTCTCTTTGTATCTCACCCATCGGCCACTCTCATTATCCCCATTAATTCAATGAGGTCTTTGCCTTTACACTTTGTAGCAAAGCTGAGTTATAACCAAAAGATTGCTCCCCCACGCTCTTTACGTTGATCCTAATTTACATGTAAGCTTTGGGCGCTTCTCCCGTTCCCGTTTTGGATGCATAGCCTTTCTATCAACTATTTTGGGGGCCCCTTTTTTAATAGAATATCCTCCAGCCGGATCCTCGATTTAGACTTGCACTATTGGATTGCATTAGTGTTGCATAATTTTTACAGTTTGCGCCTATTTTCTAATCAATTTTTGACGTTTTATGACCCCAGACTAAAAGGGAGGAGGGGTTTCAAAACTTTAAACAATACCGTACTATATTCTATATCATACCATTTTGGTCCATAGTAGTTCCCTCCACCAAAAACAAAATTTCTCTAGCTACAACCTTCCAACAGATCATCTCCACCTTCACTGAAGGAACAACCATTTGATTAATATATCGTTTGGTGGATGTGTGTTACAAAAACATAAATTTGGGGGAGACCAAAAAAATATGAGTCTATATACCAACCCTGATCACACTGAAGCTGATATATCCTCCAATAAGTTTTCGTAAAGAGTATTTGCAATTGTAACTTATTGCTCACTTATCACTATCTTTTATTTTAAACCGAAACGCATATTCAATGGTTTTTTTTGGTGTACAACTTAGAGTTGTTTATTTTGAGGTAATTAATCTGAGCTTCTCTTATATCGCAAGAACGTGTAGATATAAAAGTCTTTAGTTTTCCACCTATAGATATTTCACTTTTATTATGGGAAGTCTCATCGTCAACAGCAGTTACAATTAACTATCAAAGAAACAAGTCATTGATGCTTTTCCATCAAATGAAATTAGTGAGGAAGTCATTAATGAAAACGTCCGAGCTGTTTTACATTTGATTAATGAAAGTTTGAAAGCTGAGATTCCTGCTGATGTTGTAGAATCTCCAAATGATGATCCAGCTGCTGGTGAACTAATGAGAAAACTTGGTGATGAATCTATAGTATTGTTAAAGAATGATAATAATATTTCACCTTTATCAAAGTCTAAGGCAAAGAGGCATGAAAAGATAGCGGTGATTGGGTCCAATGTAAAAGCACCTCAAGATTCAGGTGGTGGTTCTGCGTCAATGACTATCCCTTATAAAATAACACCTTGGGAAGTATTATGAAAAGGTTGATCTTAAACCATTATTTTCATTTGGACATGGATTATCTTATACTACCTTTGAACTTGATGACTTGAAGATTACTAAAAATGAAGAATCTGCCAATATTCAAGTTAGAGTTACCAATACTGGTAAAATATCTGGAGCTGAAGTTATTCAAATATATGTTGAACAAGAAAACCCTAGTATTTCTAGACCAAAGAAAGAATTGAAAGATTTCGGTAAGATTCATTTAGGCTCAGATAAATCTGGTACTGTTGACTTGGCAATCTGATAAAGATACATATAAAGTTTTAGTAGGGACTGGTTCTGACGATATTAGGGTTGAAGGTAAATTTGTTACCTCAAAAACCTTTAACTGGATTGGATTGTGAAGAGATTTGTAGGTATATATTTTTGAAGTAGATATTTGATTTGATTTTTATATTTAACAAATAAGCCATGAAAATGTTTCTACTACATTATAGTTGGTAGCAAAAATGAACTTTTTTTTTGCACCATAAGACCGGAATTATTTCAATATGGCGTTAATGTCCGACATTCTGATTTCAGAGGTATTTAAAGTAAATGTCGTGAGTATTTAGATTTATATACAGATTTTTATATGATATGATGGCATTTCATCTTTACTATGCTATGTCTTGTTATGTTATATATATACACTTTGAACAGCTTAGTATGAAAAGGGGATTTCATTATCAGTGTTCAACACATACTTTCTCAAAAGATTCTTGGCAGTATTGGGAAGTAGGTTCTTGACTTCAGTCTTGGTCATTTTACTCAAGATCACTTCACGTTGTTCCTTGTATTCCTCTGTCAAAAATCTACTAAGAATAGATGACAACTTGTTGAATCTTTGCTCTCTCTCAGTTAGTTCCTTTTCGACTTGATTGATGTTCAAAGATACTAATGGCTCCGTGGATGGCCATGATTTAATATCATATTTGGCCTTGATAGTATTGATTTGTGTCAACAAGTCTTCTTTTTCATTGTCCGAGAGAGTGGCATCTTTATAGGTGTTGGCAATGTCATCCAATTTTCTCAAATCCTGTATTCGATCAACCGTATGTTGTAAATTGGTCTTATTCTGTCTTGTTTCAACCTTCTTTTCCCTTTCAATTTCGGCTACTCTTTGTTTGGCCAACTTTTCATAGTCTTCGAATTGTTGCCCCTTATTCACCTTGATTTCGGCAATGGCAAAGTACTTCCTCTTAGATATCTTAGGTATGGATTCAATTCGGACAATATCTCCTTCCTTACAGATTTCACCTTGATCATGAACCAAATAGTCCTTTCTACTGATGACTTCTTTCTGGATTAGTTTATCGTACACTTTCCCCTGCACACGGACCTTAACGGTCTTGGACATCTTCCCTTGGGACACCACAAGGCCCACGAAGTTTTGCTTGACCATACCCCTACTTATATTTGATTGGTATGATTAACTTATCTTCGTCGTTTGTTCCAATTCAAAGTTTTTCACTGAACTGAAAAAAAAATCTTTTGGAAAAAAAATTGATAAATGAATATTTTTTACCCGGCGCACTCCCACTATAAAACTACTAACTATTAACTATTAACTATCAAATGACTACTGGATGCAAAATGCAAAATGTATGTATCTAATATCTAATTATGTATTTATAATGAATATATAAAGAGTTTTGTTCAAAATCTATAAATCAGTCCAACTAGTCTAATCTTTTGTTTTGATATTATTTGTTGATTTCAGCAAGACATTTTTCGGTTCTTTCAATCAAGATTTTATTTTCTTCTTCAGTACCAATAGTGATTCTCAACGCTCCAGTACAATTCAACTCCGTCCCTCTGAATCTCACAACTACCTGGTTGGAGACTGCTAGCGTAGTATACAACTTCTGTGCAACCTCATTCGAGGGAGCTCCTTGTTTATCCAAAACCTCAACCAAGATGAAATTGGAATCCAATCCTCCAATGTTTCTACCTATACCTTTAATGGCCTGTAATTGCTTCAATACGGAAGAACGTTGTTCAATGGTATTGGAGACATACTCAGACATGATCTTCAATCCGGAATCTATGCTAGTGGCCCTCAATGCCACATTTGAAGTCAATGAACTAATATTGTATGGATATTTCATTGCATTCAAATAGTAGGCCAACTCCGGTGAACTATAAGTTATACCTAATCTAATCCCTGCCAACCCAAATGACTTGGATAATGTTTGTAATACAACTAAGTTAGGGTATTGGTTGACTAAAGTGGACATAGACTCGCTATACTTGTATTGAGGATTTTCTGTAAAATCAATATATGCTTCGTCGACAACTATCAACCCTTGCCATTGTGCGGTGAGGGCTTTCTCCAACAACACGATCACGTCAGAAACTGCTAACAACTTCCCAGTAGGGTTACCAGGGGAAGTCAAATAAACAAGCTTTATAGTTGGATCTTGTGATACTTTTGATAAAACTCCATCAATGTCGATTTGGAAGTTTGGAAAGGTCAATGGCACTTTGGCAATTTCAACATCATTCACAGTAGCACAGATGGAATACATCCCATATGTTGGAGGACAAATAAGCATCTTTTCCTTGCTGGGAACACAAACACATCTTAATAATAAGTCAATACTTTCATCAGACCCAACGCCCAAACATAAGTTCAGAGGTCCAATCTTATTGGTCTCAGATGATTGGAGAAACTTATTCGGCTTCTCATTACGGAAGTTTACAATCTGTTCCTTTAAATCAATCTGGTGTGGGTCAGGATATCTATTCAATTCAAGTGATTTCTCTTCTGCTGATAAGGTGGTTAAGGCCGGCCCATATGTGTTCTCATTGGCATCCAATAACACTCCTGTTTTAAAATCGTCCCTGGCACACCTATATGGTTCAAGTGATAATATATTAGGTCTGACGACCTTCTTCAAGTCAAACATGGCTCTGTTAGTGGTAGTGGTGATTGATTGAAAAGAATTCGTTATCAAAAGAAGTTTAATAAATATGAAAAATTAAATTTTGATTTATTATGACTCTTTTTTTTAAGCGCGGTAGTTATAAAGTATGTGTAATAATAATTCATATATATTTATTTACAATCAGCTGAAAAGAATTCTCGTTCAATAGAACTTGTATATGAGTCAGTGGAATCTCTATTAAGCTTTAAATCAGTAGTGAAATTCCTAATAAGTAATGGTGATGAGAATTTAATATGAGGTGAAGATATAATTTCAGTCTGAGGATTTTTTGCAACTACCGTATTAAATGGTACATCATCTTCCTCCGGTAAACCCCCACTTATTTGTATTGGTATGTTGGTTTCATTTTTATTTTCCTCTTCTAGTATATCTATGGGCATAAGTGATAAATCAGTGGTGCCTATTTTGGCAAACATATCTTTAAAAAGTTGTTTAATATATCGTTGTGGTGATGAATCTCTTTTACTAGTCTTACCATTAGTAATTACATCCAAATCATTTAATGTGTCTAGATCCTTTAATTGAAATCTATGAGTTCTAGGTGAAAACAAATTATCTTCAAACAGGGCACTTTGTGTAGCAGGATAATCATATAAATCTAGTAGACTTGTAATTGAAACTCTTTGTTTCAAAGTTTTACTCACTCTAACTTTGGCTTTTAAATTTGGTAATGATGGAAATGCTCTGGTAGATTGAAATGATTTTGTTAATGCATTCTTAATTGACACATGTTCATGTTGAGCTGTTAAGCGTTCAGTTGAATCATTTGTCTCTTGTTTTAAACTCCAATTAAGAAAATTCTTGATATACAGTAAATGACTAGAATGTCTTGATGTCGCTTGTTTAGGCAGCAGAGATGGTAATTTGTCCTCCTTCTCTTCTTCTTGTACCTTTGGAGTGGTTTCTACCTTGACATTGAATCCAGCCCCGTTAGTCATTCTCTTAGAACTAAATTGATTCATAAACACTGAAGGTTTTAAAGTGTGGTTAGCAGCCGTGAAGCTTTCATTGATGGTTGTAGCTTCAAATATCCTACTCCATGCTGAAACTGGAGCTTTAAAAGGTGAGCCATCATTGTTGTCATGACTTTTATTATTATTCTCATCAAAATTGTTTCCTTGACTAGTAATGTCTATACCTGTTCTTCTTGATGTTATAAAGATATCTGCAAATTGTGAAAGTTCTGGGATATTTATCCCTTTAATATCACTTGATAATAACGACACAGATGCAAATGAAACCTGATCATCCTCCATTTCCAGCATCCCCAATAAACTTCAATATGATAAAATATGATTGTTATGAATAAGGAAATTGAAAACACTAGCTTGCCGCTAAGTAAAATGCTAAGTAAAACACAAACTCTTCTTTACAATCAATCCATCCTTTTTTGCAGATATAAAAAAATCAAAACATCCATGCCTCATTGGTTTTGTTGCGCCAGAAAAATTTACAACAAGCAAATTGGAAAAGAACAAGAACAACGAAAGTTTCAATATAATTCAGCTTCAAGTATCTGTCAACAAGATTAGACAGGCTTACATATGCAAATCCTATTATTCAGTTCACATAAAATATGAGTGTTTCAATAAGTTATGACTCCAAGACCAGGAAGCTCGTGGTTCCTGAAGATTTAGAAGAAATATCACCCGAACTCAAATTAGATATTGAACAATTGAATTCATTAACACAAGAAATAATAGCGAATGGGTCGGATGTTCCACCTGTTGCCACACCTGAGACATTCAATAAAGATATGAGTAAAATGATTAGAAGATTGTATGAAAGTGGTGTTCAAGCTTTCAAAATTGGAAAATTCGAAGATTCTGCTAAACAATTTTCAATTGGGATTGAGATGATTTCTAGAAGACATAAATTTGAATCATTCCAAGCTACATTACAAGAACTCAGTTTATTCCTTATGAGTAGAGCAGATGCTTACTTAAAAACAAAGGAATACTTAAAGGCGTTTAATGATACTGACATGCTAATCGGTATGATGATGAACACACCCGAAAACTTCTTACGGAGAGGTGTTGCCAATTACTTTTTAGGTAATTATGAAGCTGCTAGGGCCGACTATCAAAGAGGTTTATCATTTAATGAAAATAATGAAAGATTACAGACGGAATTAAATATTGTGTTAGATAAGATCTTGGAAGAAAATGGAGATTACCTCTAAAGATGATACATAATACTTTTTTGAAAATCTATAATAAATGTATATTATCAACAATATCTTTAAGTAATGTTATTATAACTTAACTAATATGTTTATTGTATCTTTTTTAAGTGACATGTAGTTAGTTTTATAATGTTTTGTTAACTATATTTAGAGCCAAATCAAATCAAAATAAAACACGGTCGCAACCAAAGAGAAACAAAAAAAAATGTATAAATAAATTTGGACGTGGGGGTATATATCTGTTACTCATTACATTTTCATTTCATACCGGCCGGAAGTAGAATCAAGCTTCTAGATACGTCTATCAGAAGTATGGAAGCATCTAAAGATGGTATTATTTACCTATCTTCGTCCGATGAAGAAATGGATAGTGTGGACGAAAATAGTGTTGTAGTAAACAACAATGATCTAACAAGAAAATCCAATCATCCATCAATACCAAGAAAACCATCCAACTCCAGTACCCAGAGCTACAATACTAACTCCGCCTCCAATACCAGCATATCCCCCCTTCTTAATAGAGCTGAACCAATCGTGTTTGGTGAAGCATCACGTTCAAGTTCTGGAAAGAGACAACGGTTGGATTCATTAAAAACTCCTATGAGGCATAAACATACGTTAGGACTGGCGGCAACTCTGTTGAAAAATAATATACGTCATGATCAACTGATGGATCGAACATCAGGTCCGACTTTTCAAATACCAGTGAGTTTTCCTTCTAGTGCAAATTCATCTATGTCAGAAATAAATGAAATTTCTTCACCGACTTTACAAGTTCCAAGCACACAATTCGACAATGGTCAGTCAAACGATGGTAGGTTAGATGGTAGTATTAATAATAGAAGTAGTGATATTGAGATTATATCTCTAGAATCTGATGATGATGAGGATGATCTTATGAATAAAAACACTACAGCCAATAATGCAACTACTCCTACCAGCGTTGCTTCAAATTATTTAAGTGCTAATAGTTCTTTTGAAGATTCTGATGATGAAATCATGATCATTGATGAAAATGAGGCCACCAAGATGTCTCATTTCAAACCATCCAGGTTTGACTTCAGCCAGTTAGCCGGATCATCTCTTGAACATGCTGCTCATGGCTCACAACTTAATGGCAATGATAAAGCCAATGCCAGCAGTAATGTAAATGTAAATGGAAGTGCTACTGCTAATGTCAATACAAATGTCAATTTTCCAGATGGTAGTGGTAATTTTGTTAATTTCAATCAGCCAGCCCCCGTTGTCAATGGTAATGGCAATACTAATGGCATTTATCCAAATAATTATCTTAATTTCAATCAGCCAGCTCCCGTACCCCATGTCACTCACTCGAATGAATCCAAGACGTTGATATTGAATGAACTAATGGCGCGTCGAAATGGTTACGTTAAGGATCATGAAGTATTGAGGCTATCAAATGAGAAGTTAGTTAAGGATAGGCAATTTCACCATCAATTATATTTAAAGGCTACTACTACGGTGGATGCGTTAAAAAATCGACTCAATAGTGCTCTTCTGAGTAATTCGAAGATGGTGCAGGATATCAGAAATATGTTGGAAGCGAAGGAAATGGAGGCACGAAGATCCCTCGCTCGAGAGAAAGAAGCAGAATTGCAACGTTTACGAAATGATACTAAAATGACAGAACTCGTAACATCTATGTTGAGCATAGATAGTCGTCGACGTACCTTATTATCCCGTCCTTTGGATAATCAGAACGATGCTGACACTCCTAATCCTTACAATAATCCTGCAGATATTCCTCCACCTCCAGCTCCACCTATAATTCCAGTTGGATATAGAGCTAATATTTATACTGATAATAGGGATTTTCAAGATTTAATAGAGAATATAAGACCCGATGAAGAATTGGAGGAGGGAGCAGAGCCAACTCCTGAAGGATTATCTATAAATCTAATGAAGCATCAACGAATGGGGTTAACGTGGTTGAAGAGAATGGAGGAATCGAAATCCAAGGGGGGTATTTTGGCGGATGATATGGGTCTTGGTAAGACTGTACAAACGATTGCTTTATTGTTGGCAAACAAAACTGAGAATCAAGCCCCAACTTTGATTGTTGCCCCAGTATCATTATTGAGACAATGGGATGCAGAAATTGAATCCAAGGTTAAAAAAGAAGCAAAAATTAAAGTTGCCATTTACCATGGAGCCGAAAAGAAAGTATTGGTGAACTTTACAAATTTCGCTGAATATGACGTGATAATGACGTCCTATGGCACTTTATCTTCTGAGTGGAAGAAGCATTTTCGTGAGGAAATATTACAGTCCAAGGAGAAAAGACAAAACTCAACTTTCATGCCATCTGCTAGGGGTGGAGGTAAAAGTTATTCTTCGCCATTCTTTTCTAACAATGCTTCGTTTCATAGGGTTGTGTTGGATGAAGCTCAGCAAATTAAGAACAAAACAGCATTGGCATCAAAAGCAGTTACCTATATAAAGGCGGAAACACGGTTTTGCCTAAGTGGTACTCCAATACAGAACAATGTTGAAGAATTATATCCATTTTTAAGATTTCTCAAAGTTCGTCCATACAATAATGAAGATAGGTTCAGAAGTGACATTGCTATCCCACTTAAGAATAATGTGAATTATGATGAGACGGATAAGGATGACAGTATGAAGAAGTTAAGAGCAGTATTGAGGGCTATTTTGTTGCGTAGAACGAAAAATTCATTGATAGATGGTCAGCCAATCCTTACTTTGCCTAAAAAGCATGTAAGCGGAGACTATGTGGAAATGGATACACAAGAAAAGGAGTTTTATGACAGTTTAGAACAGGGAATTCAATCACAGGCTCAAAAATTGATGAGTCAAAAGCATGTTGGTGTCTATTCGAGTATTTTAACATTGTTATTGAGGCTTAGACAAGCATGCTGCCATAGTTATTTGGTGGAAATTGGAGAAATGAGAGCTAAGCAAGGTGGATCAAGTGAAAATAGAAAAAAAGATTGGGGTCGTATGTATCAACAGTTAAATACTTTAAGTCCCACTGCGATTCAAAGAATTAAAAGAGTTGATGATAATTCTAAAGATAAATCAACGGCTAAATTGGAAAATGATAGTAAAGATAGCCTCCTTCTGATTAAGGAAGATATTTCAGAAAATGATAAAGACTCATTAACTTGTCCTATGTGTTTTGAAATTTTGACTAGTGAAGATTCAATTAGTATTATTCCTAATTGTGGACATATGATGTGTGAATCTTGTGTTGATTCTTTCTTTGAAGATAATACCACTGATGAGGATAATAAGGGTGGCAGAATTGCCAATTGTAAAGAGTGTGGAATTAAAGTAAAAGATACTCAAATGATTGATTATTTAGTGTTTAAAAGGATCCACATTGATGGTAATTCCTATGCTGAATTTTCGTCATTTTGTTTGAAATATTATAATAGGAACGAAAACAATCATCTGATGATCAATCAATTAGTCGTTAGAGATAAAGGTCTCACTCCATCAGCCAAAATTGAAAAGTGTATTCAATTAATTAAGGAAATATTTATGAAATATCCCGATGAAAAGATTATTATATTTTCCCAATTCACCACATTATTTGATATTATGAGACTTGTATTAGCCAAGGAAGAAATCCCTCATTTGAGATATGATGGTACTATGACAGTGGATAATAAAAATCAGACTATTAAGGAATTTTATCAATCTGATAAAAAGTTATTACTCATATCCTTAAGATCTGGTAGTGTTGGTTTAACATTGACTTGTGCCTCGCATGTTATTATCATGGACCCATTTTGGAATCCATTTGTTGAAGAACAGGCTATGGATAGAGCTCATAGAATTGGTCAAGAAAGAGAAGTTCATGTCCATCGGCTCTTGATTTCTGAAACGGTAGAGAGTCGTATTATGGAATTACAGGAAAAAAAGAAGGAATTAGTATCGTCAGCTCTTGATGAGAACGGTATGAAATCAGTATCTCGTCTTGGAACTCGTGAACTTGGTTTTTTGTTTGGTTTGAATTCTTTGAATTGATTTTTCTTAAGTATTTATTTGGTATATACTGGTATGTACTTATAAATTTATATTCTTTTTTGTATAATTATGATAAATCAGCTTCTAAATTTCTTAATTTTGGCAAGATTTCTTATCCAATCTTCTTCTGTAATTAATGGATTATCCACATAACACAACTCCCATCGTATTATTGATTCAAAATCAGCATTAAATTTAGATAATGATTTACATAAATAGATGATCTGTAATATTATACCATCCTTCTGACCTTGAACATCCATTTCTGCCTCGAAATCGTCAACACTATTTGATACTAAAATATCGGGTAAATATTTCGTTAAATCCTGTGATAGTTGATCAGCCAAACTTCTTATGAATTGATTGATAAGTAAACTGTCCTCCTCGGCTGAAATTGACTTTTGTGATGTTGTAGATGATGTTGTAGATGATGATGAAGAAGAACTGGAGTTGAATATGGCATAATAAATTGACAATGCATTGAAGATGAATTCTCGATAGACTTCAATGAATCTTTTTAAATAAGTCAATTTATTAAACTTTAACAATGGTTTTAGGGCTGCGATTTCATTGGTGATGAATTTATATCTTGCATTCAAGAAAATAATCTTTAATAGTTTATCCTTTTGTTGTTGTTTATTAGATGAATTAGTTGATTTCGTAGCAAGTGTTGAACTGGAGGAAGAAGTTGATGAATGCAGGGAAGACGAGACTGTAGTATTGACAATATCAAGTTTATTTAAGATTTGAAAGATTTTCAAAATGTTATTTTGTTTTAAATTAGTATTCAATAATTTAATTAATCCCTTAACCATCATTCTTAATTCTTGTTCGACTTGATTTTGAATTTTTTGAAAGATACTCAATTTGGGGAATCGAATGATTAAGGCTTGGGCTAACATGGATATCTCAAGTGACTCTTGATAATTCCCCTGAAGAATACATAGCTTGCATAGAGTTGGTAATTCCAATAAATCTAGGACTGAATCAATATTTGATAAAATGGAATTATTGATCTTAATAGCATTAGTTAATTTCTCATTGATACTAATTTGAAATTTATTTGAATTATGATTGGTTTGAACATCAAGCACTTTAAGGATTGTATCTATCTCTTTACTATATTCGCTATTGATTTTATTGTTTATATTATGCAAATCATTACTGATATCTATAATCAATTCTCGGTTTTCATTGGTGATAGACGCGAGTTTGATATTAATCTCTCGTTGTTGACGATCCAACTCTGCTATTTCTTCAATTAAGGTGATTTTCTTCTTACTGACATTATTATTATCATTATTGTTATTATTGTTATTAGTGCTGGAGGTGGCACTATTCGTAGTATATACTTCAGTTGATAATAATTCATCATTGATCAATAATTCTTGTAGGTATAACTCAGAGCTTTGTTTCAATTGAGGATCAGACTCTAGGTATTGCACTAGTTCTGAGTCCAAACCATTCTTAAGTGTATCCAACAAGATATCAGACATGACCAGATTAGGATACCTTTGCTTATCTGTGAAGTTATTGAAGTATAGAGTTGGCTTGGTTGATTCAATCAATCAATCAATTAAAGCCAGATATTTCATTTTGGTCTGTTTGAATTTTTCGCACGACCTTTTTTTTTTGGTCGTTGGCAAAGGGGAACAGGGAAAGAAACGAGTAATGAGATTAAAATTAAAATTAGGGACGTTGATAAAAGAATAGAAGTCATCTTAAAGGATATCAACTATTAATATTTCTTGATTGTTATCACAATTGACAGTCAATATGGAAGGATTGTTTTTCAATATTAACTATGGATACCTTGAAGGTGTAGTTCGAGGTTATAAGAGTGGATTATTAACTTCCAATCAATATGTTAATCTTACACAATGTGATAATTTAGAAGATTTAAAATTACAATTATCATCAACTGATTATGGGAATTTCTTAGCTTCATATTCTGGAACATTAAGTACTAGTGTTATTCAGGATAATTTATCTCGGAAATTGTATCATCAATTTCAATATTTGAAATCACAATCAAGTGGAAGATTAACTAAATTCTTGGATTTTATTAGTTATGGATATATGATAGATAATGTATCATTGATGATCACAGGGACTTTACATGAGAGAGACAGATCTGAAATATTAGCCAAATGTCATCCATTAGGATGGTTTGATACATTACCTACACTTTCAATTGCCACTGATATTGATAGTTTATATAATACTGTTTTAATTGATACACCATTAGCTCCATTTTTTAAGAATTGTTTAACGGCTGAAGATTTAGATGATTTAAATATTGAAATCATTAGAAATCGATTATATAAGAATTATTTGGAGGCATTTGTTGAATTCATTGAAGTTGAATTCACCAATCCTGATCAAGAAATCATGTTGAGACTATTAAACTTTGAGGCTGATAAGAGAGTTATTAATATTAGTTTGAATTCTTTGAATAATCCTGACTTGACGGTGGAGAATAAACTCTCATTACTCCCCAATTATGGCCATTTGTACCCCACATATCATTCTGAATTGGCTCAAGTGGAAGATTTCGAACAATTGAAACTTATTGTTGAAAATGTGGGAGAATATAAGGAAATCTTTAGTGAAGGGGATAGTGGATCAGGAGGAGCTAAGAATTTAGAAGATTGGTTTTATTTATTGGAAATGCAATATTGTAGAAATGCATTTACTCAACAATTTACATTATCAACCGTATGGGCATGGTTAAGATCAAAGGAACAAGAAATTAGAAATGTGACTTGGATTGCTGAATGTATTGCTCAGAATCAAAAGAATAGAATTGATAATTATATCTCTGTCTATTAAGAATAACAAAAACTCAAAAATCATCATCATAAATACAACAAAAAATTAAAGTTCATTTTTTTCATTTTTCAAATTTTACTTTACTTTACTTTACTTTACTTCTACTGATCCTTCCTATTACACAATTTATTTCTTCAAAGGTTAAAGATATATTTTATTATCTCTTATATATAATACGTATTCCTTTTCATACTTTTCTTTCTTCCAGTTAAATATACATTAAATATAATCTTATAAAAAGAGTGGTACTTCAACTGCCCCACCTACGGTTTGGATATCTTCATCATCTTTATTATTATTATTATTCCTTTTACTTGATGATTTCTTTCTTCGTTTATTGGAATTGGTGTCCTTAGGTTGTACATCTGGGTTGTTGGCCCTATCATCATGCTCGTAGATTGTTGCGTTAACTTGCACGTTGGCAAGTGAATTGGATGATTTATCAATCTCTTGATGTGATGTATTTCTGAATGACGCGTATGATAATGGTGGCATTGAAGATTCTACTTGTGGAGGTAGAGGTGGTGGGGCTGCCTCCTCTTGTAGTTGCTGCACTACTGCTAATACTTCTTCTTCTTCCTGTCTTACCTCTTGGTGGAAATCCAGACCCCTTAATGGTTCATACTCATGAGTTTCAACTCTTTGACCAGTCCTGACGGTGATGGATGGATTATATCGTTTAATATAATCATACCCTTCATCATCAAAGATATTATTCAATTCGATTCTTCGATCATCAATCTCATGACTATTCTGATAATCTCGATCCTCATCTTCATCCTGATACTCACCATTATCATTGACGATATTCGTCGCCTCCAACATATTAAATGTAATCAACGTCCCCGTATAATTGAACAATTGAACATTCTTACAGAGGAATTGAACCGAGAGGATTCCATTCATATCCTTCTTAATCTTACATTTTGTGGATAATTTAGCCATCTTAAGCATACGAATGAAATTAGGGAAATTATAACAGGAGATTAAGGATGTATGGATAGGAACCAATTGATCTTGGTTTTTTCGATTATTAGAATTAGGATTATTGTCCCTTCCATAAATCTTTAATTGTTCAAGAATGGTTCTTTCATTAGGGAAAATTAATTTCAGATGGCCTATTGGACCTCGTGAGATGAAATTCAATTGATTATTGGAATTATTAAAATTTGGTCTATTCTTTGATTTAGACCTTGACTTATTGGATTTGGAAGATTTGGTTTCATTGGATAAATAGATATATAATTCTTGAGTATTGATATGATTTAAATCCTGGAGGAGATTGGTAAACACATCACTTTTCAACATCAACTCAAACTGAAGGTCATTATGATTTATGACGAGATGGCCTGGCATATCATCACCCTCTTCTTCATCATCGTCATCACCACTATAGTTATCATAGGGATATATTATATCAAGATGGAATGTGAGGAACTCAATCTTCTCACTGATTTGATTATCTTCAAACTCAATGATAAGTGGTTCACCATGGCCATTATAAGTAATGAAACAAGTGATTGTATCAGCAATTGGATTATCCAAACTATTATTTATATCATTAGAATTATTATCATTGAATAGACCATTGGAATTGCCAGTAATAGTAGTTGATTTTGATTTTTGTTTTTGTTTCAAAGGTCGAAGTGAAGAAGCAACAGAATTAAATGCATCACTTATAAGTGAGATATCAACTCCCAATCTCAAATCAGGATTTGAATCATTCTCATTATTATCATCGATATTATCATTAATAAAGTAATTAAATTGGGAGAATAAAGTAGGATCCATATTTAATTGAACATTACAAACATGATTATATTCCGCAAAAATAGTAATACCCTTTGGACTAATGATCATCAAGGCCTGAGGGCTGACAGATGTGATTGAAGAAAAGACTTCTGCCAAATGAGATATTTGAGAAGTAGATGCTTTGAAGGAATGACTAGTGGGGTTATAACTAGATTGAGTATTGTTAAGATCTAGATTTAGATCATGATGATCATATTGATTATGGTCGGTATTATTATTATAATGTTGTTGTTCATTGGTTTGAGATAGTGATAGAGATTCTTGACTGCTTGCTAAGAATAATGTGGACATAGAATGAGTTGATTTTGCTAGTTGATTGTAACAGATCATATATTAAAAATGGTTGATCTGATATTTCATTTTTTTTTTAAAGGTCGCGTTTGAAAATTATCCAAACCTACTTTATAGACAATTCGATTACTGATAGATCATCTTATAGATATTAAGGTGGTTAATTGTTGTATAGAAGTTAAGAGACAATACAATACAATACAATAGATCAGATTTATGATTACTTGACAAACTGTTTATTCTTTACCTATTGATTTATACTTACTTATACTTCACCTTTTATATTATTTCTTATTATTATTATAATTGCCAAGAATTTTTAACTATTGTAAAATAACAGTATGTAAATTTAATTTTAATTTTAATTACTACACATTTCCCAAACATATGATTGATTGAATGATTGATTGATTGATTGATTGATTCATCATAAGTAGATAGTGTAGTGGTTAGTAGATAGAAAGAACAATGATTTGTTATAAGCTTCTAGAAGATTAAGAAAAAAATATTGACTGCGTAAAACACATAAACAGAGGCTTTAAAAAAGAATGAATTAATCACAGAGAGAGATAAGTATACAGTAAAATTATTTGTTGTAAATTTTCTTGATTTCTTTCAACTTTCCATATTTTCAAATTCTTTCTTTTCATCTTTTCAATTCATCTTTCAGTTCCATATATATATATATCATCATCATTACCAATCTGCTGTTACACTGTGATTCATGCTAATCATCATACATTATTACTCCTGATATTAAATCAAAAATATCTATCTATTAGCAGCAGTAATATCAATCAATCAATCAATCAATCAACTATTGGCAGCATTTTTATTTTACTTCTACACTTTTCATTACTTATTTATTTATCATTATTTATTTATTTATTACTGGAACTATACGTTTCCATTCATACTATAGCATTAATCATATCATTTCATTTCATTGATCATAATCTAATTTTATCAATCCGTCAATATCCGCCTAAGCTCATCCCATCATTTAATCACCATTTAATCATTATTTAATCATAATAATAATAATAATAATAAACTCACAATGGTTTGGGCTCAACTAGATTTACAAACTCCTCATATTGCATATGCTTGTGTGGGGATATTTAGTACTTTATTCTCCCTTGTATCTTTATTTGTGAAAGAACGTTTATATATTGGTGAAGCTACCGTGGCAACTATAGCAGGTTTGATTCTTGGTCCTCATTGTCTTGGATGGTTTGATCCCGTCACTTGGGGTAATACCGATTATATCACCTTGGAAATTTGTCGAATTGTATTATGTATTCAAATTGTCGCTGTTGCCGTTGAATTACCTCGAAAATATATGAAGAAACATTGGTTATCAGTAGCTATTTTCTTATTACCAGTCATGACTTGTGGTTGGTTAATTGTTGGTTTATTTATTTGGGCTCTTATACCTCATTTTAATTTTAGTGATGCATTATTAGTAAGTGCTTGTGTTACAGCAACTGATCCTGTTTTAGCAGCAGCTGTCGTGGGGAAGGGGAAATTTGCTGAACGTGTTCCTGGTCATTTAAGAAATTTATTATCAGCTGAATCAGGTTGTAATGATGGGATGGCATTCCCCTTTATTTATTTATCTTTAAATTTGGTATTATATCCAGGTCAACCCGGAATAATTATTAAAGATTGGATCCTACTAACTATACTTTGGGAATGTATATTTGGATGTATCTTGGGAGCCACATTAGGTTATGTCTTGAGGAAATTAGTGGCCTTTGCCGAACGGAAAAATTTAATTGATCGAGAATCATTTCTTGCAATTTTTATCTTTTTAGCATTCAATTCCGCCGGGATTGGTTCAATGTTGGGAGTGGATGATTTATTAGTTTCATTTGCAGCAGGGACTGCATTTGGTTGGAATGGAGAATTTGCTAAAAAGACTGAAGAATCTCATGTATCAACTGTTATTGATTTATTATTAAATTTGGCATTTTTCGTTTATCTTGGAGCAATTATCCCCTGGCCCCAATTTAATAATGCCACATTGGGTTTAAATATTTGGAGATTGATTATTTTAGCCATTGTGATTATTTTCTTAAGAAGAGTTCCGGCCGTGATTGCTTTAAAACCAATCACTCCCGATGTGAAAACTTGGAATGATGCATTATTTTGTGGTCATTTCGGTCCTATTGGTGTCGGAGCTATATTTGCAGCTATTTTGGCTAGAAAGGATTTAGAAGCTCATTATACTACGGAGGAAACTCCCTTGGCTGAGGCACCTGATCCAAACCATCCTCATTATCAATTACTTACTACCATTTGGCCCTTGGTTTGCTTTATAGTCATCACATCAATTGTGGTTCATGGATCATCAGTCGCCGTCTTGACGTTGGGAAGAAGATTGAATAAAATGGCCATTACTTTATCATTTACAATCACAGAAAATAATGAACAAGATGGATCTTGGTTTGATCGATTGAATGAAAAAATTAGATTGAATGATTTAGAACGGAATTCATCTTATTCATTAAGTAGAGTCGATACAGATGCTCCTGATTTCGATACAAAAGTATCAAGAACAAATAGTATTGAAACAAGTGGGATAAAAGTCCGTCCTGCCGGTGGAGCTAAACGGAAAAGAAAGAAGCCCAAGAATCGTCGTAATGGTGGTGGTTCTGGTTCAAGAATAAAACAAACTCTTTCAAGAGTTACTACTCAAGATCAACCTGATTTAATCAATAATAATAGTCCTACTTTTGAAAGACATAGACCTCAACTTGAAGTCTTACAACTAGGTGGTAAACCTCTGGTCTCGGCAACAACAGCACCAACTACTGAAGGTTCACCTGCTTCATCCTCACAACAAAGCCATGTCAATGATGAATCATCTTCTCAAACTTTGAAACATGTGAAGATCCCATCCAAACAATCTGGACATGAAGAGTTTGGTGAACCACCTGCAGATCCTGAGGAACCTATTCCAACGACGGTGGTTCAAGATGGTGATACGCTTATTGTTGAGGATCAACATGGTGAAATTGTGGATATGTTCAAAACAAGACGTGGTAGTAGTCCCTCGATTATTAGTAGTGATGGAAGTGGCCATGATACTGCTGCAACTGATGCTGCTCGTTTGGACTTGGCTAATCGTCTTGCTAACCATATTAGCAATGAAGACTCTGCCAGTATTCATTCAGAAGGTTCCCTTCGTCGTCATATTTCCCAATACTCGTTTTCGTCCGATGATGGCGATGACGAAGATGATGATGATGATGATGATGATTCATCACTCGAGAATAGAAAGGGTAAATCCATTGATCGTACATTATCTCGGACTCTTAGTGGTAAGAAGAAACTGTTCCATAAAAGAAATGATCCTAAGCATAAGGTTAATGTTTACCAGATGGATAATCTTATCATCATTGAAAACATGGAGGGTGAGGTTATTAGAAGGTATAAAGTCAATCGTCATGCCCATGGTTCCAAGCGTCGTTCATCATCAGTAGTTAGTTCTAGTGCTCATGTTGGAGCCTCTGTTCCACCGGGTCAACCTCGTGCTAGATCAGGTTCGATTGTGGGGAGAGCATTGGCATATGTTGGTTTGAAGAATAAAGAGGGTCCTGCTGATCGATTGGGATCTGGTGGTTCTGGTGGTGCTTCTACATCCTTATCTGCACCTGCTGTTCCTACAATCAATGTCTCACATGCTGACACGTCGAGTGATGCAAAGTTGGCCAATGCTCTCAATAAGTATAAGATTTCCAATGCTACGCTTCCAACTGAAGGTAGTAGTGCTGGTGCACAATTCTTGGATACGGCCAAACTTCATAGAAAACGATCTCCTGATCTTCGTGAGGAAGATGATGAAGATGAAGATGTATCTGAAAACTCTGAGGCTTCCAATGACGACACTGAAGATGAAGACTCGGAAGATGAAATCCTTCAGGAAACTCGTGTGGAAAGAAGAAGACGGTTGGAAGCACTTGGAAAATTAACTACTCAACGTGATGATGATGATGAAGAAGATTAATTACTCCTTCCATCTCACATTACTATCATTGCTATTGCTATTTTATTGTTGATACTTCTTATTTATTCGTGTATACTTCTCTATAGTTATTCATAACATACCTATTTGCATTATTACTTTTGAATTGAATTTTTTTTTTGCAATCGATTCATATCTTATCATATCATATAAAATAAAATAAAATAAAAACATTCCGAGGTTTAAAAAGGTTTTTTTTTCTTTGTGACCTTTTGCTTACCCCCACATAAAAAAAAATCCAGCATTGATTTTTTAACAAGAAAGATCATTCCTTTATTTCCTTTAATTCTCTTCCCTCTGTTCAGCATCATTATCACCAAGATGGATCAATCACTATCGTTCTCATCAGCATCGTTCTCGTCCAACAGGATGATCGAAGAGAAATACAAACTTGCGTTGAAACTTTTCATGAATAAGAACATTGAAAAGTCATACCAACTAATCACGGGCTTGTACAAACAAAGCATTGAAGAATTTGACAAGGGACTTATTGCCGAACGTCTATTCATCAAGATCATCAACTTATACTTGGTCAATATTGGAGTGGCGCTCTCGATCAAGACATCATACCGGTTGTCCCAGATTGAAACTAGTCGAATTGTCAAGGCATTACAAGAAGATACAATTTTGAATCAATTAATTCATGTGTTTGGTACGGAATTCAATATCCCGTTGGAAATCATATATAATTATAATTTACTTTTCATAAGTAATAGGAACTTGTTGATTGTCAATGATAATGCCTTTTTGGCCAAAATTAGGAAAATATATGCCACGTCCAATCTTAAGAATACCGATGATAAATATTTGAAACGATTAATTGATTTATATACGTTTGAGATCTTGCCCACGTTTGATGATTTTGAAGAGGCCGAGCATGTTATTCAATCCAATCCAGTTTATGCTGATGATATTATTGGTCTGTTGAAGACATTACGTAAAATCCAAAATGAAAAGGAAGATATTCTTGAACGGGAAAGACAAAATGAATTAGAACGTAAGAGGAAAGAACAAGAGGCCAAGAAGAGAGAATTACAGAAACAAAAGGAACAAGAGAAACAACAAAACTTGCAATACAAGTCCATAAAAGATATCCAGAAACAATATTCAACATCGGCATCTTCATCTCCAACAGCCGACCAGAAAATCACTATTGCTAAAGAAAATAATAATAATGTCAACCAGTTAAACCAATTAAGAACAAGATTAACCTATGTTTGTAAATTAGTCAGGGCATACTTAAAGGAAAACTCACCGATTATACTTGTAGTCATTGTCTTACTTTTCATAGTGAATAGGTTTATCAATTTGAGACAAATTAAATTGAAGGATAAATTCCTCGATACAATTAAGATGGCATTTAAAGTTAGTTATTTATAAGTTTGTATATATTGTATTAATAAGATCAAGTAACTATAGTAAAGAATGTTGAATCACCTTCATTAATAATGTAGAACTATTTCAATAGTTAAGACTGACTCACACAAACAGAAAAAAAAATTAAACTATGGCGTCTCACTAATTATAAATAGATGGCTTTTCGCCAAATATTTACTGTTGGATAGATAACATTCAACTACAACAACAACAACATTATACAATGACAACAAGCAATAGTCACGAGAAGCAGAATACTATCCAAGAGGGTATCTGGGTAATAGGATATGGCTCACTAATTTTCAAACCACCACCACTCTATTCATTCAAAGTATCGGGGTATTTGAAAGGGTATATACGAAGATTCTGGCAAAGTTCATCAGATCATCGAGGTACACCTGAATCACCAGGACGAGTGGTTACATTGGTCTCGTTAGATGATTTGAAATCAAACCAAAAGTTTCATAACGATCTCCATATGTACGAATTGAATGGGAACCATCATGAATCGGAATTATTATTGGATCAGGTAGACGTGAATGGTGGGAGTAATCAGAATCCTATCATCAAAGATATAAATCATAAAGTCAATCAATTACAACTAGATGATTTGAGAGTATGGGGTGTGGCCTATTACATCTCTCCTGAGCATGTCCAAGAAATGAAAGAATATCTTGATGTACGTGAACAAGATGGTTATTCTACTCATAAAGTCCCATTTCATATTCTTAATGTTGATACTGAATCGGATGAATCTACCAAGGTGCTTCAACATACATTGAAGGATCCTAAAACTGGAGATTATTATATTGAATCAATGATATATATTGGAACTATCGATAATGAATCATTTGTCGGACCTGAACCTATTGAAAACACTGCTGACGTGATCAAACATTCAGAAGGTCCTAGTGGATTGAATTCAGAATATTTACTCAAGTTGGCTAATGCCGTACGTCATCTTGATAAATCAGAGAGGTCAAGAGATTACTATCTTGAGGATTTAGTTAGTTTAGTAGATCTGAAGGCATAAATTCAATTTGTATTTAATATAATAAAAGGTCTTTGCATATTCATATAGTAAAATAAAAAAAAAATTGCAAAAAAAAAGAAAAAAAGAAAAGATAGAAATGTCTCCCGGGGGTGAGTCGAACACCCGATCTCAAGATTACTTATTTGAGGAGAACTCATTACAGTCTCGCGCCTTAGCCAGCTTGGCCACCGGGAGTAATTTCTGATCGTGAAATTTTTTCACTCGATGCAAAGATATTAAAATAGAGCAAAATTAACTATTGCGGCACGGGGGTTTTGTAATGATATTTGGATGTTTTAGCGATGTTGGGGCCCTTTTTTAAAAAATTTAAATAATTGGTATGAAGACCTTCTCTAATTAAAATTTCAGTCATTCAAATCTTAGTGTCAACTATTTACGTGAATAAAAGTATAATAATACTTCTGAATACTTTCTATGGTGGTATATAATGTCAAGAAAATTGTTTCTTTTGTAATTTTTATGATATTTAGCTCAATTTTTACCAAGAAAAAAATCATTTTCATATTTCTATAAATTATTATATTATCTGTATAATTAATAAATAAACAATATTCCAAAAGTAACTAACTAAATACATTATTTCTATAATTCAATGAATTTCTCAGATGCATATGCTAATAAAATCGCCAATTGATCTAAATCGTTTTGAGCACGACCAAAATCACCTTGATCACCATAGTCTCTTATATTTGGAAAAGTATTCCATTCATGTTTCCCATCATCCTTTTCAGGAGCCAAATAAGATACACCAAATAATGAATTGACATACCCTGGTCTACGGGGTTCTCTGTCATTATTCACAAACATTTGATTGAAATCCACCATATTGTCATTCCATTTCCATCTACTCATGGCAAGTAAGGATGGTTCGACTCCCGTCGATTCTTCAACGTATTGTTCCCAACTCACAGCCCATTCTTCAAATCTTCTTGATGTTGACCTCAACATATTAACGGAATTAGCAAAAGATTCATAGTGCATTTGTGGAATGTTTGGTTGATGCAAATTTGAAATTTGTTCATGAAAGTACTTTTCTAAATCTGCTTGACTTTTTGCAAGATACTCGGTTAAATCACTGAAATTATAAGGTATAATAGGTCTTTCTACCAAATCTAAAATTATCCGTGCCAATACTTCAAGTAATTGTGAATGTTTGTCCATAGATTTATCAATATCTAAATTCTTAAAAGTTTCAAAGGTATCATAACCTGAATTTTTTGGATAATTCTTCCCCTGGAATTTGATTTCAAGGGATGGAATATTCATTTGATTAATAAATGGTATATAATTTTTTTGTTCAATTAAATTATTTGAAATGTGATCATTACCACCATTTTGCAGTTTATAAAGTTCAAGTAATTCAACATCTTTCTTTTGATCATTGGATATAACTTGAGTTTTAACCTTAGAAAGAGTTTGTTTAATAATCTTATGGAGGAATGGATGAGCCTTGATTGATAAATTATCCCCACTGACAGCATCACTAAGGTCAACATATGCATACCCTTGTTTCTTCAAGGATTTTTTTCTATTTTCAATCCAGTCGGCTGAACCAGCAAGATTATATTCAGTCCCATCAAATGATACAAAGTAAATGGATCTGGCAGGGGCCCAATTATATTGTCTTTGTAAAGAAGTAAAGATTCTCATTAATTCAATAAGTAATATTGACCCAGTATTGGATGAGATGGCACCATAACCAAGTGAATCCCTGGCAGCTCCAATGATAATTGCCTTTTCAGATTGTTCTCTACCTTGAATAGAACCAACCACATTCCAAATAGGATGAGTAGCTCTCTGTTCATTTTTAATTTCCAATTTGATTTTAGGACCATTTTCTTCAACACCGGAAAAGTTGCCATCATCAAACGTCACACCCTTCTTCTCTAGTTTCGATATAAATACTTGTCCATCATTCCATGAAATAGGTATTGTTGGAATTTTAGGAGTTGTGTCTGATTTGAACCATGGTAATCTTACGTTATATCCTTGTGGTGATGACCAACGTGTTAAAACATCACCTGAACTGAATCTTGTTAAACCAACATTTTCCTTTAGTATATAATTATTATTGTTATTGCCGGCCTGTTTATCACTTCCATCTCCTTCATATTTTGGAGAAATAAATATAACAGCCTTTACTTGGAATTGTTGAGCAATTTTAACTTTATTCAGATCAGGGATACCATCACCACCATATTTAATCAATACTATTGAATTGGCAAGGTTTATATTATTATCCTTTAATTTCATAAAATCTTCTATTGTACCGTAATTGGCATTAATAAAAAAAGTTTCGATTGGTTCAACTGTACTTAATGCATTTGGATTAAATGATAAAAATTGTAAATCTTTAGAATTCTCCAGTTCACAAAGATTAGCATGGAATGAATCATCAGCTAGTTTGACATAAGTATCCTTTTCATTAGATGTAGGATAATTCGTATACGCTTCTAATTCACTAAACTCTCGTTCTTTTATACCATTATTTGCCATATAACTTTCAATATATTTTGCCAATGTAAAATCCCCCTTTGAACCTGCCATATGAGGCATCGATGAGAAATATTCCAAATTCTCTTCCATCGATTTAGGATCGATATATTCCCGTATTGAATCTCCTAATCTATCAATATCATAAAACTTACCTGCTGAAAATGCGCCACCACTGGCACCATTAACACTATCATTTTGATTATATTTCGTGACTAGGTAAATCAATATCATGACAAATAATACATATAGCAATCTCTTAACAACTAATGGGTTACCTAGTTTTAGTATTGATTGTTCATATCTTTCTTGAAAGTATTTATAACCTTCATATATTGGATCAATTATTTGAGTGACGGGATTTATTATTTTGTTATTAAAATTATATTTAAACTTCTTCGTTATTAGGGACGCCCGTACAAGGAACCCCTCTCTCTGTATCGGTTCTTCAAGGAATCCTTCGTCAAGTTCGAACTGTTCTATACCTTGAGTAGAACTATTACCTACTTCTGTGACTAGCCTGGCTTCTAAATCCTCGTAATTGGGTGGGAATGAAGGTATGGTCAGGGACAGGCTGTTGTTCTCACCAGTAGAACTTAGTGCATGATACGGTTGATTATTGTTGTCAGGCATCCTTACTTTGGGCGTTGTACGATGTCTCTATGTGTGGAGCACAACGGTATACTCTGTAATGGAAATAGGATATGAAACAAAACTGTCTTGCTTACAACTAACAGATTTTTGAAAGATAAATTATGCTGATTCTTTTTTTTGTTTTTTGTTTTGTATGTTAAGCCTCAATTCCCGTCGTGTGTATTTTTAACTTGGCGTAGAATAAATAAATATAATAAATAAATGTAATTATCTAATAAATAATCTACAAATTACTACTTGTAGAAGGTTTAACAGTCTTATATACTAGTGTCTCAAACTTGAGATAATTGTCGTAACAAATAGGATCCAAGAATGGAAAGATTTGACAAGCATAGAATCCAGCTAATTTATTATCAAAATCAATCCAATAATATAAATTGGCCATGCCACTCCAGTAGATAGATCCCTTGGGTCTACCAGTTGGTAAGTCATTACTTCCATAGGCAGTTCCACTTAATGAATAACCATCTGGAGTGATCACAACATTTGCCTCATTGTTACCAAATATCTTGGTGGATAATGAAGGGAATTCCATTTCCAAATCAGATGATAAATGATTCTTAATGGCATATTTGACTGTTTCTTCACTTAAGATACGAGCACCAGTATCAGGAGACTTTCCATAGTTTAACCAAACTCTCATGAATTTAAGATAATCTCCTACAGTTCCAAATATACCTTGACCACCCATATCAATTTCAGGATCTAATGAAACCCCTAATTTTGTAAATAATCGAAGACCTTTATTGCTTCTTCTCATATGTAACTTAACCAAGGTTGAATCATCATGTAAGTGGAAGGTGCACGATGACATTTCAACAGGTTTGAAGATGACCTCATCAATATATTCACCAAGTTTCTTTCCCGTAATTTCTTGAATAACCAACCCTAACCAATCAATATTATGACCATACATCCAAGCCGTACCTGGCTCATGAACCAACGGAAGTTTAGCATTGGTAAAATATTCCATGGTGGGAGAAATAGCATTAATATGAACATCCTTCTTAGTAGCCAATTTGAAATAATCATAATTAAGAAAGGCATAAGAGAACCCTGCAGTATGTAATAATAATTGTCTAGATGTTATTGGATTCTTTGGTTTCAGAGGTGGGATTGTGAATGATCCATCTTCTTCATCCACCAGATCAGGTTCGATCAATCCAATAGTGTCAATTAATGGTAAATAATTCCTAACAGGAGCATCAAGATCTATTTTACCTTGTTCCCATAATTTCAAACATGCCATGGCTGTGATTGATTTAGAACACGAAAAGTAATTGACCATATCATTGGGATTGAGAGGTTCTTCTGTGTTTAGGTTTCTTGTACCAAATCCATTAAGATATATTGTTTCATCAGCAGTAGTAACACCAGCAATCAACCCATTAATTGGGGCTGTATTGGTTTCTTCATCTTTCTTCTCGGTAAGTTCTTTAATGAACGCGTCAACACCAACTGAAAGTGCTTTCTTGGTGGACGACGAAATGCTTGACATGGTCACGGTCCTTGGATATATATTCCCAACTCTTTTCTATATCTTTGCGACTAGTCAATTTGCTTGTCCTTTATCTACTTTTATAGTTTAATTTAAAAGTTTTTCAAACTTTTCTCCACATTTGAATTGGAATTGTTTGCATGTGCTTAAAAAAAAAAACAATATGATTTCGGTAAGAGTTTGCGCGCAACTTTAAAATTTTTTTTTGCAGCAGATTTCCGTCTGGATTTTTCTCCTTCCCTTCTTTAAACAAATTGATTTTCATTTTAGACGCCAAAACATTTTTACAGCACTTTTCAAAATTGAAACCCTTACCATCATCATTGATCATTATATTATTTGTTGAATCAATCTATAATGAAGTGTCAGTCTATTCATATTGGGATCATCTTGCTTCTTTTGAAGCTAGTTGCCGCTTATGTTCACCCAATTACCATTCATGGTCATTATTTTGTTGATAGTGTTACAAAAGAACCAGTATGAATTCATACCTTTTATATATTTATCTTGTTTAACAATCTATCAATCAATCAATCATTCATTCAACCAGTTATACTAACTACCAATATATAGTTCTTTATCAAGGGGGTTGATTATCAACCTGGTGGATCTTCTGGTGTCACTGGTGGGAAAGATCCATTAAGTAATCCTGAAGAATGTGCAAGAGATATCCTTCTCTTTCAAGAATTAGGAATCAATGTTTGTATTAACTTTTCTTATCAATTAAATCAAATCAAATTGATGAATTCTAACGTAAAATAATATTTCTAGACAATCCGTATCTATTCTATAAATCCTAGTCTTAATCATGATGTTTGTATGTCCTTGTTAGCTGCAGCTGGTATTTATTTAGTTTTAGATGTCAACTCTCCTTTACCAAATCATCATTTACATAGATACGAGCCTTGGAATTCATATAATGTTGACTATCTTGAAAATATATTCAAAGTGGTTGAACAATTTGCCTATTATAATAATACATTAGGGTTTTTTGCTGGTAATGAAATAATTAATGATCATATATCTGCCAAAGTAAGTTTACAATATGATTCTTCTTATTTTTTTTATTATATCTTATTCAATTCTATTCAAATTAGATTATTTACTAACTACTATTATTTTCTAGAATTCTCCTGTTTATGTCAAAGCCATCATTAGAGATCTTAAGATGTATATTGAATATAATTCTCCTAGACCCATTCCAGTTGGATACTCCGCAGCTGATGATTTAAAATATAGAATGCCACTTGCCGAATATCTTGAATGTGTTGACTCTAACCCAGCAGAATCAATTGATTTTTATGGTATTAATTCCTATCAATGGTGTGGGGAACAAACATTTTATACCAGTGGATATAATTTACTTGTGGAAGATTATAGTCAATTTAATAGACCACTTTTCTTTTCTGAATATGGTTGTAATGAAGTGACTCCAAGATTATTTGAAGAAGTTAATACACTTTATTCTACTGATATGATTGATGTTTTCAGTGGTGGATTAGTTTATGAATTTAGTCAAGAGCCAAATAATTATGGATTAGTGGAATTATTACCTTCAGGTGATGTTAAATTATTAAAAGATTTTACCCTGTTAAAATCTCAATTTGAATTATTACCACAAATAAATTATAATTATGTTGCAAATTCAATGAGAAGAAATGCAAAGGAAATTCAAGCCAAATTAAAGAAGCAAAAATTTGCCTTACCTCAATGTGAACCAACATATGATAATCTTGATGTTTCGAAAGGACTTCCAAGAACTCTTGCAGAAGATATGATTGAATCAGGAGTTGAAGTTGCTAGAGGCAAATATGTTGAACTTGACTTGGAAATGTTGACACCCAAATTTAAAGCATTTGAATTTAATGGATTTCCACATATTGGAGAAGATGCCATTATGCCTGTGATTGATATCATGTCAGGATCTGATATCATTAGAAGACATCATATAAAAGGATTTCATAACTGTACGTATAATGATATTGGAGATGAAGAAGGTGAACAAGTACAAAACATTGAAGAGTTGGATAAATGGAATAGCTCTTGTTCCAACCTTTCTCAACCTAATCAATTTGAAGAGCAATCTCAAAAGGGCAAGGAACAGGAAACATCCAACCTTGAATGTAACCCTTTAACAACCATTTATCAATCAATTTCCAAGTATTTTCATCAATTATTTATCTCATAAGATGAATGAATGAATAATAATAAAAATGTTAGCATTGTATACCTTTTTTATGTTTTTTTCTTTTTTTTATTCAAAAATAATTTCCGTATACTAACCATAATATTATTCTAGCTGGTGCTTCATCAATTAATGCTTTTGCCATTATGAAGATTGGGGTTTTGATATGTGCTATTCTTGGTAGTATATATATAATTAGCTAATTGATATGAATTTATTGTTTGTTTGTGTGTATATTATAATTCATTCTATGTGTAGACTGTTTTCTATATTGATAAACAGTACCATCACTTGATCATCATCAATACATTGGATTCCTAATGAATAATGGTTGTGATTTATAATTGTATACTTTGACTATACATTGTCCATCATTTGAATTCAACAAAGGTTTCAAGAGGATTGACCAATCGTCAACTGACAAATGTTCAACACTTAAATCATGATTTGAATGAGTAGTGAAGCCACAGTTAATACAAGTTTTAATCTTTCTCACCGAGCATTCCTTAGAAAGTATAATTGATAAATTTTTAATATGACCCAAAAACTTTAATAACGTATCAAGATTATCTGAGGAAGATGGAGTAGGTTCAATCGATGGATCTTGTTGTTGTTGTTGTTGTTGTTGTTCTTGTTTATTATGAGTATTACTATGATCGAAACAATCTACCAAATCAAAGTTTGAAAGAGTCAACTGTGATAATTTCGAATAACTTCCTTGACCTGAGCATAGCAATTTAAAAAATCTATTATATTTTGAATAATTGAATACTCGTTTGGAAGAAGAGGAGGAGGAAGACAGTGATGAATCATAGAATATTGATGAATTCACATCTAAAATCAAGGCATTTAACTTATTATTCAACTTTAAAAAATCAATGATCGATAAATCATTGCCCGATAAGATATTTTCCAATTCCAAAGTTTCAACATTATCAAATATAAATGAAGAAGCCAATTTCTTATTAGAAGTTTTCTTTTTAAATGTATTTGCATACATACAAGATTTTAAACATAATTTCTTGATATTAACGGGTCGAATATTGACTGTGGGGACCGTTAATAATTTGAAATCATCTATTATGAAGTTAACCAACGTTAAGTTTTCAATGATATCAAACGTTGATAAGATGAGTGAGATATGAGATAATTTGAATGGAATCGACCAACCAGATTGAGTTTTCAAGATAACTGTTTGTATTATTCTATTATTTGGTCGTATAATAACTTTCTTCTTATTCGTATTATTCCATAATGATGAAAGCGAGGAACTAGTACTCGTTGATATAGTTTCCAAGGGGAATGCAAATTCAGGTGAAATTTCAGAAAGGGTGATTGATTTAATTCCAAAACTTTGATTCAATAAATGGGAAAAACATGACATGAAATCATCATAGTTCCATAAATCATCGAAACTTGATTTGGAATCCACTTTATAAGTACCGGCAATACTTATTTCTCGATTGGAAGTTTCCTTAATTAAAGGGTTTTGGAATTCAACACTTTTTGTGAAATTAATCTTATTACTGACATTATCAATAATCAAATGTTGACGGGAAAACTTTTCAAAACTTTTGGGAGATTTGAATATAACATCACTATAAATGAAATTCTTATTGATTATGGAATAGAATTTCTTACATGATAGTGATAAGTTTAACAAATTTCGAAATTTATGAGATGAAGATGATGATGAAATTGAAGATCTTGAATTATTGGAGTCGATGATTAGTAGTTCGAATATTTGTAGAAGTACTTCATAGGGTAAAGAACAGATATGGTTAACAGGATAGTCATCCTTCTCGGGCATGGACTTTGATCTCGTAAATAACTTCTTTCTTCCGATAAGTTGATATCGTTTCATTGTTCTTATTGTACACGGCTTAACCCTTTGTTCTCCAGAAAAAATTTGGTTGAAAAAAAAAATATAATTATCTCTTCTTCCTTTATACCAAGTAAGTACGAGATATCAACAGTATGATATATATGATATTGGCTTGAACTCTATTAAGTAAATGCAAACCTCTGGCTATGTAAACACTATAAGTAAATAAACTAATCTCTTTCTCAGTTTGCAATGGGGTTTGAAATTGATATCTAAAATGAGATACCATAAAAAACATTTTCCTGTACAGAAATTATGACAGCTTATTTTTCTATTTCGATATGAATCTTCAACTGGTTTTCGATCTATCGTATTTTATCAAATCCAAACCAATCATCAATAAGACATAGAATATGGCAGAAGAACAGAGACAGCTCTTGGAGCAGCTCATGGGGAAGGATGCTATGCTCAATCCATTGGCCTCAAGAAGGGATCCTGAGATGTCTAGTCCAAGAGTGTGTAAAAGTTTCCTTGTAGGAACTTGTCCTCATGATTTATTTGTGGCCACCAAACAAGATTTAGGTAAATGTGATAAATTACATCTTCAGAAGCATAAGTTGGAGTATGAACATCAGACCAAGAAGTTGGGGCGCAAGTATCCTGAATTCGAACGGGAATATTACCTCCATATACGAGTCTACATTCAAAAACTAGATAAGATAATAGCCGATGCCCAACAACGATTGACACAAACGAATCCTGAAGAAAAATCTAAGATTGAAACTGTCACTAAGGAATTAGATAATTTGAATATGAAAATAGCATTGACAAGTCAAGAAATAGATTGCTTGGTGAGGGAAGGTGAGACTCAAAAATCATTATATGAAACAATCAAATTGAATAATCTTTGTAAAGAACGAGAAAAGTTGGCGGAGTCGGCTCGAACATTAACAGAAAACATTGATCAAACATCTCAACAGAAATTACAAGTATGTGAAGGATGCGGGGCATATTTATCAAGACTTGATAGCGATAGAAGATTGGCTGATCATTTCGTTGGGAAAATCCATATGGGATATGTTCAAATGAGACAAGCCTATAATGAATTAAATCAACAGTTTAAGAGTAGTAACTATAAGAAACCATCTAGTATAGGAACAAAAAAATCGGCACCAGCTACAATTGCATATTAAATAATAATAATAAATCATGATTTGTATATAATAATAGCTTACATATATAAATGTAAGATATAGGGATTAAAGGAAAAGCAAATGAACAAATATATAAATATACATATATATTTCTAACCTGGGAAACTATGAGACTCTTTTTTTAATCTTCTTTAAGAGGTTTAATACCTTTACCAATTTTTTCCTTTGAAACATAACCTAAAGCAGCCAATCTTTCCGATAAGATAGGATGAGAATGATGATAAGACGAGTACAACCAATCAGCATCCATGGTTGACAAGTTCTTACTTAACAACTTGATCAAGGAAGTACTCAAGTCAGATGAATAACCAAATCCCTTGGCATAAGCGTCGGCTTCATATTCATGTTTTCTTGATAATAAATTCATGGCGAATTGGAAAACAAATTCAACTGGACCAAAAATATCAGAAAACAAGAGGAATCCAACCATGGTTGGTTGAACTGTAGTGAATCCAAAAGCATTAAAAAAGGATTTATTATGAATAAATGCCGAGAAGGAGGAAAACAATAATAATAAATGGACTTGAGCAACAGTTAACATTTTTGGAAGATGATTTAATTTCCAATGACCAATTTCATGAGCCAAAACAGCAACGGTTTCTTCAATTGAAGAATGTTCAATCAAAGTATCAAACAAAACAATTTGTTTACTCCATGGTAATCCGGTGAAATAAGCATTGGAATGAGATGATCTTTTAGAACCATCAATCACATATAATTTTGATAAGGGGAATTTTTGTTGAGAGGCTAAATCTTCAATGGCATCTTTTAATTTACCATCTTCCAAAGGAGTGAATTTATTAAATAATGGTTGAATCAAAGTGGGGAATATGGTCATGGCTACCAATTGAACAAATAAAATGAAAAACATAGTATAAATAATAAATGAATCACCAAAATAATCAATAATTTTCAAGAATGCAGCAACAACAGGTGAACCTAATACAAGAGTAAGAGCAAATCCTTTTATGGTATCCGAAATCCATAAGCCCACAGTTTGTTTATTGAACCCATACTTTTCTTCCAAAACAAAACTATAATAATAAGAACTTGGTAATGAGAATAAAATTGATACGATTTGAGAAAAGCCAAATAAAAAGATTGATTGAGTAATAATACCATTCATAAATTTAGGTAAGATAAATGAAGAACTAGCCAATAAGTTTCCACTGATGGCCCAGAATTTTTGTAACACGTCGTATTTGATAGTAAGTAAGTTTTCCACCAAACTAATAGTACTAGTGACGAATTTAAACTTAGCCTTTGATCTTGAATAAGCTTGAGATTTATCAAATGTTTCTTGGGATACTTCTTCTTTCAAACTAGGAGGTGGACTTGTTTTCTTCAACACTTGGTATTGACGGTAGTCCAAGTACGTGTCAAACGCAAATTTACCGACGGTTAAGCCAGTGATTATAAGTTTCCAGTCAATAGTGGAACTATCGAGTGATGAAAAAGTCTAGAAAACCCTCTGTTGTTAGTACTACTATCTCCTTGCATTTGCTTCAAACTCAATTGTTTCAAATCAATTGATCAATTGATCCATACAATATGAATCACCTATACATACTTGAGCCAATGAAAACATAGTGATGAAGTTATGTGTTCTATTGATATCAAAGCAAGCCTTTCAAGAGATTGATGGCGAACATTTTTTTGTACATAATTTTTTTTTCAACTGGGGCAAAAAGAAAATTTACGTGTCGTTTGAGTTTTTTAAAAATTTTGAGCGGATTCAATTTTAGCAACCTATTTTTAACCGTTATATCAAGTCAACCCATCCATGAAGAGAATGTGAATGGATTCTTGATTCAACAGTTTAAAGAATAATTCTTTACTCGAGATTATTCACCGTTTAAATAAATGAATAAATTACAACTTGTATTCTAAAACAATATAACGTTAAAATTTTTCTTGCTGATAATAATATAAAAATAATGACTAAATATATATATAAAGCATCTATTAATGATGATAAATCATAACCATATTGATAAGCTATCATCAATACTGATCACAATAAAACATCAAAATTCTTTTTCTTTTTAATTTAAAAAATGAGGAATGTATTATATGATGGGATTTTTTTTAATAATAATAATAAATGAAAATTAAATCTATTTAGATTCAGCAGCCAATTTCTCAGCCTTGGCAATAACATCTTCAATACCACCAACCATATAGAAGGCATTTTCAGGTAAGTGATCGTATTTACCAGCCAAGACATCCTTAAAGGATTTGACAGTTTCAGTTAATCTGACTAATTTACCAGAGATACCAGTGAAAACTTCCGCAACGGCAAATGGTTGAGATAAGAATCTTTGGATTTTTCTAGCTCTTTCAACGGTTAATTTATCAGCTTCTGATAATTCATCCATACCTAAAATAGCAATAATATCTTGTAAAGATTTATAAGCTTGTAAGGTTTGTTGGACATTGGTGGCAACTTCATAATGTTCTTTACCAACAACAGCAGCATCTAACAATCTTGATTTAGAATCTAATGGATCGACAGCTGGGTAGATACCTAATTCGGAAATACCTCTAGATAACACAGTGGTAGCATCCAAATGGGCAAAAGTGGTGGCAGGAGCAGGATCAGTTAAATCATCAGCTGGGACATAAACAGCTTGGACAGAGGTAACGGAACCCTTTTTGGTGGTGGTAATACGTTCTTGTAAAAGACCCATATCAGTGGCTAAAGTTGGTTGATAACCGACAGCAGATGGAATACGACCTAACAAGGCAGACACTTCTGAACCAGCTTGGGTAAATCTGAAAATGTTATCAATAAATAACAAGACATCTTGACCTTCTTCATCTCTGAAATATTCAGCAATGGTTAAACCGGTTAAAGCAACTCTAGCTCTAGCTCCAGGTGGTTCATTCATTTGACCAAAGACTAATGCCACCTTAGAATCACCTTCTAAGTTAATAACACCAGTTTCTTTCATTTCACGATATAAATCATTACCTTCTCTAGTTCTTTCACCGACACCCGTGAAGACGGAGAAACCACCATGAGCCTTAGCAATATTATTAATTAATTCTTGGATGAAAACGGTTTTACCGACACCAGCACCACCGAATAAACCAATCTTACCACCTCTAGCATAAGGAGCTAATAAATCAACAACCTTAATACCAGTTTCCAAAACTTCAGCGGAAGTAGATTGTTCAACGAAACTTGGGGGATCAGCATGGATTGGGTTTCTTTGTTTAGAATCTATTGGACCTCTTTCATCAATTGGTTCACCAACAACATTAATAATTCTACCCAAGGTACCACGACCAACTGGGACAGAGATTGGAGCACCAGTGTCAGTAACAACTGAACCTCTGACTAAACCTTCAGTACCATCCATGGCAATGGTTCTGACGGTGTTTTCTCCTAAATGTTGAGAAACTTCCAAAACTAAGTCTTGGTCACCATTTTTCAAGGTTAAGGCATTTAAAATGGCAGGCAAGTTACCTTCTTCGAATTGAACATCGACAACGGCACCAATGACAGCTCTATAATAGGATATTAACGTTAGTATATTTGTTATATTTTATATATTGAATCATCTATCATCAATCGTTGTTGTCGTCGGTTGGATCGTTCCATGCTCGGTATCACAAAAACTCACGAGAAAAATTGAAAAATTTTATTGGTTGAAATTTTTTGGCCTTGGAAAAAATATACATTGATGATTGGAATCAAATGGATTGATTGAAAATGGATGGACAAATCAATGTATCTATGATATAAGTAGTAGATATGACAAGTAGATGTGGTTGATTACACAATTGTATTGTAGATTGCTTGGGTGGTCGGTTGGTTGGTCATACTAGGATGAGATTGAAATTGAGGTGTGTTGTTTGATGAACATCTGAACTCAATGATTGATTGATCAATCAATTGGCTTAGACTTCCCCAATTGAATTAAATTGAATGACTACATGAATTGACCAATGGAAAGGTGAACTGGCTTGAAAGATTTGATTGATGAATTAAAATTTTGAAGTTTTCAAAATACATACCTGACTTTACCAACGGCAGCAGCCGTGGCTAAACCTCTATTGAGCATGACATTGCGCTTGGCAGCGACAAACGCATTGCGTGAAGTACTGTTAAGTAATCTTGGAAGAACCATCGTCACTGGGAAACTTTGGTAATCTAAAGATGTTCTATAGAGTTGAAAGGAAAGGAAAGGAAAGGAAACAGAAGAAATTGGAAATTGAATTTTTGAACAAAACTTTTTTTACCCGTTGAACAGAACCAGAAAAAATTGGTGAGAGACACACTCATTCTTAGTAGTTAAAAAAATTCTAACCAATTAAATGACCAGAATCCATTTTTTGTCGCACTGCGATTTTACATATTTGATTGGAAGAACCAATATACCGGAATTGGATAGTTTAGAAATATATATACAATTTCTTACTGCAAAAACCCATTATTTAACCCTTTGTTTAAAACAAACACATTGAATATATATATATAGTTACATATGTAAATATAATACACATATGAACAAGCAAGCAAATACCTAAGAGATTTCTTCAAGATTCCTCTTGGTTTCCTTAATTAATTCCTTTAATTGAGATGGATATGTTTCATATAACAATATAGATCCAGCTGGTACTTTATACCTATCGACTTCAAATACTGTATTACAACACTGTAAACACATCTTAATCTGATTCTTCTCATTCAACTTCTTCATTCCTGAACATTTTTGAACCATCCCCATCTTTCCCATTCTTCCCATTCTACTCATCATTCTTGATGCAAACTTCCTATTATTATGATTATGATTATTACTAGTACTGACGACGGATGGAAGGGCATCTTCATTATCATTATAAGAAACGTGTGACTTACTAACTAATCTCGTGGACCTTCTTTGTTTCGTTTTATCTGGAGTATTTTCCAATTCTTCCTTGGCTTTCCTTTTGGCTTCATTAATCAATTCTTCATATTGACCCATCATACTGATTCGATGTAGTTCATCATCATCATCATCATCATCATCTTCTTCTTCCTCCTCCTTATTTATTTGTTTCTCCTCTTCATCTTCAATCTCTATTACTTCTTGTTCCAAGTTAACTTTCTTCACTTCACCTTGATTCTCACCTTCACCTTCATCATCACTAATGACAATAATGTCAGCCAATCGTTGTGAACTCTCACTAAGAGCTAACATTCCAGCATGGTTGATTTCCAGTGTGGAGGCATGCTTCATCGCCTCATAAGGAGATGAATCAGGAGTAAGCAATTGTTGATGTTCGGTTTCCACCTTTTTCTCTATTGGTTCTTGTTTCTTTAAATGGTTTTCAATAATTAACTTTTCTTCTTGTTCCTCTTCTTCCTTTTGCTCTTTATCATGATATTCTTCTTCTTCATCATCATCATAGTTAGGCATCACATGTTGTTGCTTCATACTTGCCATATGCTTAGAATAAGTAAACTTATGATCATGATTGTTAATAATACTATATTGATACCCAAGATGTGTCTTACACATGTCACACAATGGTTCATCATCATCAACTTTATCATTACCTTCATATCCATCACCTTCATAACCTTTATAATCACCAATACTAGGATAATTATTATTATTCAGAAATTTCTTCACCTTCTTAGGCTTATATACCACCTTGAACCTGGACTTATCAATCTTGAAAAGTAATTCATTCTGTTTAATAACTTGTCTTTCAAAACTTTTCAAACTTCGTTCGACAAGATCAATGACATGCGGCTGGATTTTCCCCCGTTGCTTGTTGAATGATCTCAAGATATTCTCCAACAATTGATAATGGTTGAATACATTCTCCTTCCCAATCAACTGATAATCCAGAATAGACTTCTCCCCAAACTCTAACCATCCACTCATGGTAAAGTTGACAGCTTCATTGAAATTGAATCCACAGTTGAAACCCGCATGATACACACGAGGATACGTGATGACAAACTCGCCTGGATTCTGGTCCGCATATACACATTTGATCCCATGTTCTACCAATGCCATGGGTGACAACAACGTCACTAATTGATGGAGTAAATCCGGTTGCTTTTTGAATAAATCGGGCGCAAACCCCCTCATCAATTTCTCAAATGCATCGGCTTGTGAAGAAGGAATCCCATACCATTTCTTAGTGGCTCCCATATGACAATAATTGGCCGATAATGTATAATGATCCTCAACATGCCAGCAAAATGTAGACAAGAGTGATCCAATGTATATCCAGGGGATCGTCATTCCCGATATAGCGCTGCTGATATAATTGAACAAAGACCCCTTCGCAAACGGTAGTCTGGTGAGATTCAATGGATGGTTCATATAGTATTGTACATAGGGATCATCAATCTTTAAACCAGGGGTATCTATCATGGGGAAACCAGAGATTTGACCTGGTTTTAAATTATGAATATCGGCACCATATTTCACTTCCAAATCTGATTTTTGAATATCAACAAATCCCCAGAATTTTTGTTCAATATCATCAATACTTAATGATGAATCATTATTATTATATTGTTTGATAAACTCCTGATCAAATTTTTGACACATTTCATAGAATTGAGGGATAGTATATTTGACATCAACATCTTCTTCAAATCCATATTCTCCCGTTCCAATAAGACATTTATCACAATACCAATTGCTCAGGGGGATTATTTCCAAGGGAGTGGGCAAACAATAATTATGATATGGATTATCACAATTATCACAGAGTAAAGTTAAGGATGGATGATCATGTTTACCACAAATCAAACAATTATCATATTCATCTTCAGAATCACTCTCAGGGAACTCATAGTTGGAGTTGTTCTGTTGTAGGTAGTTGGCATAAGCTCGAATATGAGAATTGAATTCTTCTTCTAATTCTTTTGATTTAGGGGATACCTTGAAATGATGTTTGAGTTCATTCCATTTCTTGGAATCCATCAGGCTTATCCCACCCATATTCTCCACACTAGTATATAAATCATAGTAGTAGACTTTAACTAATGTATTAGATGATGGTGTTGGTGTCGTCGTTGTTATCTCTGTGGGAGTAGTAGAAGATGAAGAAGTGGCTGTAAAATATAACTTCAACTTCCGTTTCCGACGCATTTTTAGAAATCGATTGATATTATCAATAAAACATTGTCTTGATCTAGTGGTCAATCCCAAATCACTAATCTTTTGTAATCGAGTATGAAATTTGAATTCATCTGATATCAGAAATGTAGGTTTCCATGATTCGGGGGGTACAAGCTTAACAATCCCATATTGAGCACCCAAATCAGCTATATCCTTTCTTGATAAATATTCAATGGGATTGCCGAATTCCTCAGTTGTAGGCCTTAGAACAGGACATGGAGTCAATAGTTTCTTATTAAACATTTTTTAATCCGATGATTAATTAACTATATTAACCTGTAAATTTGACAGCCAATCTTAATCTCAAAAATAGAAAATATAAAGAATTCAAGTATTAGAACCTAGTAATGATATTAGTATGATTGGAAACCCAAGGTTCGAGCGACACTAACTTTAGCAGATGGAGATGTAATACTAACTTGCAGTGATAAGATATAAAGGATTCAAATTTTCAATTTTACGGAACTTCTAAAATTGAATTCCGCCAAAAAATTTAAAAAATGAATTTCTGTGAATATCGCACTTTTTTTCGTACTATTATTGCCATATAATTATTACAATCACTAGGAAAGATATAGATGAATCACAGAATATCTCGTAATGGGGAATAGATTGGATATTTCAGAACTAGCGTACTCCGAGTAGTGGTATCTCTCTAACTATCAGAATGATTTCCGAAATGATAATAACTATTGCAAGTGATGGATAAAGCTGTTCGTTGGAGAAGATGGTACTAAAAAAGCCGTTGATCGTACGTTCTTCAGCTTTGATAATTTTTGAAATTCCCCATACCATGTTCATTAGACTTCCTAATCGGGCAATATCCTTCTCTGTTCTTCTTCTATCTCTATTTTTATTTTCTTTGTATCTTTTATGCGCCGATTCTGAATCAGATTTTTGTTTTTCCTTATAGGAAGTTAACTGCGACTGAACAATTTTGGTGAACACTGATATTTCAAAACTATAGTGAAGAGAGTCGTACATTTTCATATTATCAACAAACAACTCATCCATTATACAATAGAAATTATGAAGGACTATACAATTGCCGTCTTAGGATGTGGTGTCATGGGAACTGCTGTTGTTTCCGCCATTCTTAAAGCACATTTCGATCCATACCCAGCCAGAATCATTGGTTGTACCAATTCAGTATCATCTAACAATCAATTGAAGGCATCCTTGAAACATGACATTGTGGAATACTCCTACGGTGCCGAAAGTAATACCAGGGCCGTTTCAGAGGCCGATATCATAATACTTGGGTGCAAGCCATACATGTACAAGGATGTTTACGATCAAGTCAAAGGTGGTTTAACAGGAGATCAATTGATTATATCATTATTGGCAGGAACAACCATTTCAGAATTAACCATCTTTTCTCCATACGTGGCCAAAGTCATGACCAATACCCCTGCCAGGTTCGGATGCGGTACAGCTGCCATTTCATTCTCAAAGGAAGCTGAAACCAAATATGAAGAATTGGTATTAAAGTTAATTACACCAGTAGGTGAAGCCTTCAAGATACTTGAGAAGAATATGGATGCTGCCACTGCTTTAGTAGGCTCAGGCCCTGCCTTCTGCTTATTGATGATGGAAGCTTTAATAGATGGAGGAGTCAGAATGGGCTTACCCTTTGAAGTTGCAAAATTGTCGGCTGCCAAAGTCATGGAAGGAACTGCTAGAATGGTGCTTGAAACGGGAGATCATCCTGCAGTTTTGAAAAGTAAAGTTTGTACTCCAGGAGGGACAACCATTGCCGGATTATTGAAGATGGAAGATGCTGGTATTAGAAGTGGGATTGCTCGTGGGGTTGAGGAAGCTGCCATAGTCTCTGCTTCCTTTGCAAAGAAATAGAGTCAGTTCACTTTATAAATAATATTGTTAATATGTATTTGACTTTACGTTGGTTCTATAGATTTATATGTATATATGTACAAACAAAAAAATTTATCGTTTATTAAGGTCAAGTTTATCGAAAAGACCACTAATTAATTTCATTTCCAGAGGACCCACCCTGATGTCAGCCTTCTCAAAGGCCACTTGAATCTTGCCAATTTGCTCTCGAAGGTCTTGGTCACCTAAGATCTTCATCAATTGGATGGGAGATGCACTGCCTAACTTTAACCCTTTGCGTTCCAACGTAGAACCAAACTCTCGTAACAACTGCACAAATTCAGGATTGGATTTAAGGAAATCGCCTATTTTGTTTATAGTTGCAAGTTGCTCCTCTGAAGCATCACTAGGCTTTTTAAAATTGAAGAACCTCACTGGTGCCGAGGCAGATAACTGTCTCGTTATCAATGCTGTTTTATTCATGTTGATTAAAACAGGTTTTCTGTACCCATTTTCAGCGAGTAATGGCAATGACTTCAGTATAATAGACCTATACATCCCGCTGTTTCACTGTTTAATTAAACTACCTATTAGTATACCAATTAACTAACTTAAGACTTGCTGGATATCACCGACCAGCAATGAAAAAACATAGGTCGTGCACCAAATCCCAATTCCCGGCCACGTCTCCAAATAAAAAATTGAAAAATTTGGATGAAACTTCGAGTGAACAACATGAATATTCTTATTTTTGTCATTAGTGGAATTTCCCATAATTTCAAACAAATCATCTAATCAAGCCTACCAATCATGTCTAACGAAGGGCAAGAAGAATTATTAGATTACTCCGATTCGGAAGAAATCGCTGTGCCAACCACCGCTCCAGTCACCAGTGGCGACGCTGGTGCTGAAAAGGAAGCCGATAAGAAAGGTTCTTACGTTGGTATCCACGCCACTGGGTTCAGAGATTTCCTCTTGAAACCAGAGTTGTTGAGAGCCATCGGTGATTGTGGTTTCGAACATCCTTCAGAAGGTTCGTACTCTCAAATATTCCCAATACCCAACTTTGGTTGAAAATAATAGTAACAATAAGATATTATACACCGAAAACCAAAAACTATTCAAAGAAAACCATCAACCTTTGTGGGATATTGCAAAGACCAGACTTTTGATTTAAATCGACAGACAGCAACAACAAACAATCTGTCCCTTACTGTCATTTATGGATTCCTTCCTATGGCAGACTCGTTCAATATTTGTTCATGCTTATCACATACTTACCATATCTTAATTGATGCTTGGTATTCGTGGTCACATTTATCCCTTCCCTCCCCCCTCAGTTAATTCAACATCTACTCCACTTATATAATGAGTAGATGTTTGATAAATGTTTCATCTTACTTTTCCACTCATCTACTAATGATCATGAAATGGTTTTAATTCCTTCATGATAACTTTCTTTTCGACTCATGTTTTTAAGTCACTTTTCCTTTCCTGAATATTCTAATGATTATCATTGGACCCTCTTTCATTCATTTCTTTTAGTGTTTTTCTTTATTATTATTACTACTATTATTCATTTCAATCTGGTGAAGCAAAAAGAAACTTTGATTCAAATAAAATATCAAAATGAGGGGAAATTACGGAGATAATCAAAATAGAAATAACAACTACGACGTTCTAGTCGTTTTTTCATTTCCAACGAATTAAATCAAATCTGCAACATGCTCCTCAAGGGATTGGGTAGTCTTTATTGGTATTTTCACTATTTATTTTCAAAATGAAGAGTTGTCGTATTTTTTATCATGTGTGTATACGCATATCCACTCAATAGAAAAATTTCAAAAGGAATTTTAAACTAACATATTTTTTAGTCCAACAAGTCTGTATCCCTCAATCTATTTTGGGTACCGATGTTTTATGTCAAGCCAAATCAGGTTTAGGTAAGACTGCTGTTTTTGTTTTATCAACTTTACAACAATTAGATCCAATTCCCGGTGAAATCTCAACTTTAGTTATTTGTCACACTAGAGAATTGGCTTATCAAATTAGAAATGAATATTCTAGATTTTCTAAATATATGCCAGATGTTAAGACTGAAGTCTTTTACGGTGGTACTCCAATCAAAAGAGACATTGAAAAATTAAAGAGCAAAGATACTTGTCCTCATATTGTTGTTGCTACTCCAGGGAGATTACATGCTTTAGTTAAAGATAAGGCCATTAGATTATCTAACGTTAAATCATTCGTCATTGATGAATGTGATAAAGTTTTAGAATCTATTGATATGAGAAGAGATGTTCAAGATATTTTCCGTGCTACTCCTCATCAAAAACAAGTTATGATGTTCTCTGCTACTTTATCTCAAGAAATTCGTCCTGTTTGTAAGAAATTCATGCAAAATCCTTTGGAAATCTATGTTGACGATGAAGCCAAATTAACTTTACATGGTTTACAACAATATTATATTAAATTGGAAGAGAAGGAAAAGAATAGAAAGTTAGCTGAGTTGTTAGATTCTTTGGAATTCAACCAAGTTATTATTTTCGTTAAATCAACCCAAAGAGCTAATGAATTAAACAAATTGTTATGTGCTAGTAACTTCCCATCTATTGCTGTTCACTCTGGTATACCACAAGAAGAAAGAATTGAAAGATATAAGTCTTTCAAGGAATTCAACAAACGTATCTGTGTCTCCACCGATGTCTTTGGTAGAGGTATTGACATTGAAAGAATCAACTTGGCCATCAATTACGATTTACCAAATGAAGCTGATCAATACTTACACAGAGTTGGTAGAGCTGGTAGATTCGGTACTAAGGGTTTAGCTGTCTCTCTTGTTTCCAGCAAGGAAGATGAGGAAGTCTTGGAAAAGATCCAATCCAGATTCGATGTCAAAATCACTGAGTTCCCAGAAGAAGGTGTTGATCCATCTACTTATATGAACACTTAGATTTGCTTGTTTCTTTTTGTTTTCCCAAAACTCATAGCAAAATCAAAAATTAAGTCTTTTTATATAATAAATAGCTACTTCTTTTTATAGTCTACTCTTCAAAAACTACAAGGAAAATATAATCCTTTTTGAATATATGAAAAAAGTTGTACAATAATTTCAATTCTGTAGGCAAATTAATTTTATGCATTGACGATTAGAAATGAATTATACTCTGATTTGATGGGTCAAAGTTACACGATCCTAAACCTTGTTATATATTTGGCTACTTATTTGAATCAATTCTACTATTAGTGCTTTGATAAACCTTATAGTTTATAATTTTGTATCCATTTATATTTACATAGAGCTTCAATAGATCTTATCAAATAGAAACTATGTATACTAAATCACTAAATAAACAAAGAAGAAAACAAATTTTGAAGAAAACTCACTTAACAACAACTTGGACCATGCCACCCTTTGTCAAAGAGGAAGTATCACTAGATGTTGACTTTGCATAATTGACATTTCCTCTTGGTATTGGAGTTTTTCCAATAATCATCTTGAATAAGGCTGCAAAAGTATGTCTAGCTTCAAACAAGGGAAGAACAATCACTACACCAGCACCAAAAAATCCCCAAATGAACATCACCACAACCCAACCTCTAAAGAATGTCTTACTGAATACTTTAACTGAGTAAAGTGAAAGTGGGAATAATACCAAAAAGAATAAAACAAAGAATATGGTGGCTGCAAATCCTAATTTTCGTTGTCTAAGCATTAATTTATTCATATCTTGAGTCTTTTCGACTTGAGCCTTGGTAGTTTCTTCAGAACTTAAAACATTCTTTAAATTATGATCTTCATCGAATTGAGCATTATCATCTTGTTTGATTTCTTCAATCCAGATATTCCAATCGAAATCAGCTGGTTTTAACCATACAAGAAGTGGAACAATTATAACAGGAACTCCTACTGCTATTGTATTTCCAGCTGCTAAAGCTTCATTTGTAGAAAGAGTAGTTAAACTGATTTTTCCTGATTGATGATAAGTATAACCAAACCAAACAGATAATGATATACAGGTTGAAAGTATAGTACCAACACTGTATGCAAAACTACTCATCTTCTTCCAAAATAAAGTTGCAATCATAGGAACAATATTAACATTGACAATGATACCTGAAACAGTAGTAATGAAAGACACATCAAATCCAGCATGAGCTAAGCCTATACCTAAACCAATAGTGATAACACCAAAGGCTATAACTGACCCATGAGAAACATATACAAGTTCTTTACCCGTAGCCTTAGCATTAAAATATCTCTTATAAATATCATGTGTAAACAAGGCTGATACAGCTATTGTCTCGGATGAATAGGCAGCAGTGACAGCCATGAAAATCATGGTTAATACGGCACCTAATCCTCCTTTACCCATTAAAGCAGCAGCAGCATAAGGCATAACCAAACCATCACTAATTTGTGCTGCAGTCATTAATTCTGGGAATGTTGGGAAAACGCTTGAAGTTTCAATACCAGCAGCTGCCAATCCAAGAGTAGTGGCTAAACAAAATGGAATGGTAAACCAAGCCAAAGCACCAAGAATATATGCAACACATACCTTTTCACCAGCAGCTGCAATAGCCTTTTGGAATAATTGCGAATCAACTGAAGCAGCCCAACCAGCTCCAAATAAGACTAATCCAAACAATCCACCTTGTACTGAGTTCATGGTCATTAAACTTCCTCCAGAGTTACCTTCAATAGGTCTTCTAGCGGCAGTTTCATTCAATAATTCCCACAACTTATCAGCTGATCCTATAGTATCATTAGTGGCATAAGTATTAAACATAAACATAAGTAAGATGACAAAGATAATAACAGTATGAGTCCAATCTGTTAAAAATGTAGCCTTGATACCACCAACTAAAGTGTAAATTATAACACCAATTGGAAATAAACAAATCGCAGCATCTCGATTCATACCAGTAATATTAGCGTAGATTGACAGACCATTGATTAATAAGTTAACAGTATATGTAATCATTTGAATTGCTGAATATGTAAAGGCAATTAAATGGGTATGCTTAGCGTACCTTACCGCTACCAATTCTTGATACGTATGACAATTGGGAGCCTTCCTTTTCATTTCAACAGCCATGGTACAGAAGATAATGATCTGAACACAAGCTCCAGCTCCGTACCAGTATGCTGAACTCAAGCCATTTTGCCACGCAGTGGTAGTTGATAATAGCAATGTCAGACCGATTGTCCAAGAACTGACTATACTAGCTGCTAATAAACCCGTCAGAGAAATGCTTCTTTTTGCTGTCATCAACATTTCTGAATCTTGAACTTCATTGAAATACTTTTCCAACAACTTCGAAATACCAACCATAATGACAGCAAATGCCAATCCTAATCCAATGATTAGACCATACCCATCAGCCTGGGTGAACATATTTTCTATAGATGTCATTTTCTGTATAGTTTTTTCTATAGTTATTTCTTCTTCTTCTTACCAAACTCTTATTGCTTTACCGCGCAACGGAGACTTTTCAATCATTGGTATATAGTTCCAGCTTTATACTTATACTTCGTATGTGTATTGTTAATTGATAGCATTCGTTATCAGTAGATTTAAGATTGAAAGACATGAATTTGATTATTGTTCCTTAGATGATAATATAGATTGCCCCACTACACATCGTAATTCTAATCAAACATCTAAATCTGGCTATCCCGCTAACTAGAATTATTATAATTATATTGCTATCTTTAACATTTACTAAATAGGCATGATCCGACAGAGATTTCATTATAACGGTTCTGATAAGAGGTTATAGATAAGACTTATCCAGATTGCTTCCCTCTCCACTGAAATATCATTGTTATAATCCTCCTTCTCATAATGATACGATCGGCAATTCCCAATTGGGAACGGAAGCAGGATTCGGGTTTTGTGTAATTAACAAAAGGCTGAGTCAGCAAAAAATGCAACATTGAGTTATAATTTGTTTGGGGGTTTTATTTTTGAAACAATACACCCAGGGCAGTTAAATGTCATATTTGCATTGGTTACAGTTAGAGTTCCTTATCTCTTATTATTAATAAAATTGGGGGTGATACATTTACATTTTATTGATTATAAAACATACACAGGTATATATTTACGTAATTATCGTTTGTACCTCATTTGGAAATTGCTTCTCCTTTGCCGCTAAACCCCTTGGCTCTATTAATCGTATCTATTGCTTCTCTAGCTTGCTTCACGTTTTCCAAGGCGGTTGGCATATCAGAATGTAAACACACCGTAAAAGGACTTTGGTTGAAATTCAATTTCAAATGATTATCCTCGATATCAACCACTTGATCTTGTAACCCAGCTAATAAAACGGACTCCTTGATAATCTCCGGAGTTTTATTAGTCTTGGGACCGGCCGCAATTCTGCACAACTTACCTTCCGAAGAATAATTCAAATCAGGATAAAACTCCTGAATAAACTCAACACCGTTTTCGGCAGCTACTTTTTCATAATGTGAACCTTTAGCTGCCTTTACTGGAACTCCAAATACTTTAGCAGCACGTAAAACAGCTTTCATAATCTCTTCATCCCTTTCCACGTAAAAGAAAAGCTCACCATGTGGTTTAATGTATGATAATGGCATACCTTCAGCATCTAAAAAAGCTTTCAAAGCACCAGTTTGATATAATACCAAGTCAAAGATATCTTCAGGTGCAATATTCCATTGTCTTCTACCAAATCCAATCTTATCAGGTAATCCAGGATGTGAACCCACTCTCACTCCATATTTCTTGGCTAATTGGATAGTTTCACGCATAATCTTGGGATCACCAGCATGGCCACCACAAGCAACATTTGCAGAGTCAATATATGGCATGATTTCAGCATCAGGACCCATTTTCCAAGGACCATATCCTTCTCCCATATCACAATTGATTTCATATCTTTGTAAGATTTTGGCATTATCTAAAGCTTGACCACTAAGGTTTTCAGTTTCAATTCCAGAAGTCATATTATGATAGTTGAAATATATTGAAGATTTAAAACTTTCAAAGGGAAAGGGAAATAGAATTGAGTTGATTAGTATATCATATCTGTAATTATCAAAACCAGAATTCAAGAACTTAATATAATATTCAATTAAGTTATTACTTTTCAAAATTACTTCTTTTGAACTCTGCCGCTAAAATAAATTTCTGAATTCCTTATCTCAACCCTTTATCTTCCAAGACAATTATTATCTACAATAACTCCTAATTTGTCATATGCTAAGACGGTTGGAATTACCTAAATAACTTGGGCTGTCGGAAATTTCTACTTCTGATCATACAACTAATATAATTAGCGAACAAGGCTCTAAAATAGATCTCTCAAATAAAATCTACCCTACTTAATTGATTAATTTTTCACATTTTATTTTAATTCTATTTAATTCAATTGAATCATCAGACGACTATATCACGGAGAGATATTATAATATCATCGTTATGGAAAAGTTGCAAAGAGTATTGGTTGCTAATCGTGGTGAAATCGCTTGCCGTATTATAAAATGTTGTAAGGAAAATGGTTTGCATACTGTCTCAATATTTTCAAAGGAAGATTCTGAATCTAGACATGTAATTGAAGCACATGAATCACATTTATTGTCAGGAATTGGAGCTCAAGCATATATTAATATCCAAGAGATAGTCAAGATTGCTGTTGAGTATCATGTTGATGTTGTCGTTCCAGGTTATGGATTTTTATCGGAAAACTCAAATTTTGCCGAAGAATTATCAAAAGTTGGTATTTTATTCGCTGGACCATCAGTTGAATCCGTTGAACTATTTGGTTTAAAACATACTGCCAGAGACCTAGCTGAAAAGAATGGCGTACCAGTTGTTCCAGGCAGTGGCTTAATTCAAGATGCTGCTGAAGCGTTGGTTGAAGCTGAAAGAATTGGATTTCCAATTATGCTTAAGTCTACTGCGGGAGGAGGTGGTATGGGATTAAAGATTTGTTATGGACCTCAAGAACTCAAGTCTTCTTTCCAAGAAGTAATCTCCAGGGGTGAAGTCTTATTTAAAAACTCAGGAGTCTTCTTAGAAAAATATATTGAGAATGGAAGACATATTGAAATTCAAGTATTTGGTAATGGGAAAGGGGAAGCCATAGCTATAGGCGAAAGAGAATGTTCTATTCAAAGACGTCATCAAAAAGTCATCGAAGAAGCACCAAGTCCCTTTGTTGATACTTTTCAAGATAAGTCTTTAAGAAAGAAATTGAGTAAATGTGCCATACAACTTGCTTCATCAATTCATTATAAATCAGCAGGAACAATTGAATTCTTAGTAAATGACGATGATGGATCATTTTACTTTTTAGAAATGAATACTAGACTTCAGGTGGAGCATGGAATAACTGAGCTTATTTATGATATCGACATAATGAAATTAATGTTGTTGCAAGCTGATTATGAATTGAGAGGTGAGGTTGGATTATCATTTGAAAAGTTAGGTTTACAATTCGATCTGGATGGTCTATTAATTCCCAAAGGTTGGGCAATGGAATGCAGAGTTTATGCTGAAAACCCAGCAAAGAATTTCAAACCAAGTCCTGGTGTTTTACATTATGTTGAATTTCCAAAAGTTATTGAAGGTTGTAAATTAAGAATTGATCATTGGATAGAAACCGGTACAACAGTTTCACCTTATTTTGATCCATTATTGGCTAAAGTAATGGTCTGGAGTAACAACAGAGAGACAACTAGATTGGGAATGATTCAATGCTTGGCAGAAACAAAGATTCAAGGTCCTACTATAAACATTGATTACTTGATCAAAATATTAGAATCTGAAAATTTCAAAGAAGGTAAGACATTAACTTCATTCTTAAATGCTTCATTTTTGTATGAACCACCTTTAATTGAATTCATCAGTCCAGGATCATATACCACTATCCAGGATCTTCCTAGAAGAGAAAAATACAGTGCTGGAATTCCACTTTCCGGTCCTAGTGACTCCTTGAACTTTCAACTAGCCAATATCATTATTGGGAATGATCAATTTACAGAAGCCTTAGAAATAACACATAATGGACCAACTATAAAGTTTCATTCTTCTGCAGTTATTTGTCTTACCGGAGGTGAATTTTCTTTCAAGGTAAATGGTAAGAAAATTCCCATGTATACTGCTATAAGTGTTCCAAAAGGTTCAACCATCAAGATCGGAGGCTTTACAGGTGAAGGTGCAAAATGCTACCTAGCAATAAATGGTGGTTTCCCTGATGTTGCATACTATTTAGGTTCAAAAAGTTGTACTCCTACATTGAGCTTAGGTGGGCATCAAGGCCGTATAATTGTTAGCGGGGACTGTATTGCTATACGTGCTCAAACAGGAATCGACGTCTTAAAATTTGGATTTGAACTTGCGGTGAAAGCCCGCCCAAAGCTTGATTCTTTAAGTGATGACTTTTGGACAATTAGAATGATTCGTGGTCCTCATGATTCTCCAGATATTTGCAGCCAATTAGGTATCAACAATTTTTATAATGAGTATACTTATAAAGTCAATCATAATTCTAATAGAGGAAGTGTTAGATTGGATGGTCCAAGTGACGTATTTTCAAGAAAAAGTGGTGGAGATGGTGGTTCTCACCCTTCAAATATTTTAGAGTATCCCTACCCTCCTTGTGGTCTCAGTGTTGTTGGAAGTGTTATGAACTTGTTTGGAGTAGATGGAAGTACGTTGTCAGGATTTGTTTGTATTTCAGTTCCTGTGTTAAGCGACTGGTGGAAATTTGGCCAAGCCAAAGTAGGGGCTAATATTAGATTTAAACTAATCTCATATGAAGATGCTTTAAAATTGAACAAGGATAGAGATGCTTTCTTAGCTAAGTTGAAAGAGGCAATAGAGTCTGGTGAATATAACAACATCCCAATCTTTGATGACGAGTTAGAGGTTTATGACACTGAACTTTCCAACACAAGTATATTATATAAAAGAGATGAGACAAGCGAGTTACCAATGTTTGCGATCAGACAAGCCAGTGAAAATATGGTGTTGATGGATTTTGGAATTATAAATTTCACCTTATTGAATAGTGGCCGCCAAAGAGTTCTTGAGGATATAATTTTGGCAGAAATTCCCGAATTAGTTATTAGAATTGAAGCCAATACAGGTTCAATGGGTTTAGTATTCGACTTGCAAAAGATTGATAGAAAGACCCTTGTCAATAAATTGATCGAATTGGAGTCAAAGGTTTCTTCACCTCATGATTTGAAAGTCAAAAGTAAGCTATACAAACTTCCTTGCTGCTTTGATCATAGTGAAATCAAGCATTGTATAGAGAGGTATACTCATTCTCAGAGACCTCATGCACCATATTTACCAAGTAATACTGAGTATGTCATGAGAGCCAATTGTTTGAAACTGACGGATGAATTCAAAGCTTGTGTTATTGGACAAACTCAGGTCATTACAGCAGTTTCATTTTTATGTGCCAACACATTAACGGTCAACCTCGATCCACGTACAAGATTTAAAACAGGAAAATTCAATCCAGCAAGAACGTTCACTCCAAAGGGTGCTTTAGGCTCGGGTTCAGTTGGTAATTCTATTTACTCCATTGACTCTCCAGGTGGTTATATGATGTGGGGTATGACATTACCAGACATATGCTGGAACACATTCAGTAGATTGAGTGTATCAACCACTCCTTGGTTTTTCAATAATTTTGATCAAATAACTTATTATGAAGTATCAGAAGATGAATTGACAAGACTAAATAATGAATTACTTACTGGAAAATTCAAATTAGATGTGGAAGAAGTTGAATTTGACTTTGGAGACTATGCCAAATTCTTAGATAATATCAATGACGAGTTAATAGAATTGAATCATAACAAGGATAAGGAGGTTGCCAAATTGATGGAAGAGGAGCACGAATCCATGCATCGTTGGTTGGGCGAGATAGCTTCGGTCAAAAGTACCAAGACAACGGATGACAATTTATTGAATGATCCTTCGACTGTGAAGGTTGTTTCCACAATGTCTGCTAATGTGTTTAAAATTAATTATAAAATTGGATTGGAAGTTACTATACATGATAATTTAATAATTTTAGAAGCAATGAAAATGGAAATCTACATTAAGGCAGTAAATGAAGAGGATAGTGATGATGAAGAACTGGGTACAACCAAGAATACAGCAAATAGTACCTTTAAAATTTTAGATGTTCTCGTGAGCGAGGGTGATGTTGTAAACCCAGGTGATGTTTTATTGTTATTAAAGGCTGTATAAGTATATACAATATGAATAGATGTAAACGAAAATTATCAAGTTTCCTCAATTAATCCTTTGACTTCTTTGATTTTTTTGAGTTTTTACATAGTTTATTAGTCAAATTAAAAGAATTCATTATCATATAAACATTGTGCTATATAATTTAAATGTATAAAATAAATAAGTGTGGGTTGCTATATGTGACTGAGGGACAGTATCGTTCATGTCCTAAAAGTTGAATTCGCCTCTAAATTGGTTCAAATCCATACCGGGTTTAACCAACTCCAACAAATCTCTTCTATCCATAGCAATAAAAGAGCGTTTCAAAGTCTCCGTCAATGCTGTTGACTGATTATGGTTCAAAGTACTGGCCTCGGTTCCATTCTCAACACCCTCCACTTGATGCATCGACAACCCACTCAAAAGATGTTCAGCAGCTTCTTTATAACATTTGATATTGATACAGGATACACCCAAGTTATATCTTGCTCTAACAAATGTTGGTTTTAATTGTAAGGCCTTGAAATAGGCATTGACTGCTTCTTCGGAACGGTTGGAGTTGGCCAACGATGCACCCAACCTATTCCATAATACGGGATCATCTGGTCTGATTGTTAATGCAGCCCTAACACAGTCTATAGTCTTATCAAATTCTTCATTGGCATAATATAATACACCCAATCCCATTTGAACATCAGCATCCATACTGGCTTGATTTGGAGATAATTGAGCAGCCTTGATGAATAATTCAGTGACTCTTTTATTGAGGGAGAATCTATCTTCATCAGTAATACTGGGGTTTTCTTGTCTTGCCTTATCTGAAATTTGGGGGTATTTAGTTGAAATCCATCTTTCTAAAGTGGCAAATGCTGCATTATCATAACCTTCATTAATATAAGAAATTGCTAACATCATTAATGCCTCTGAGTTTTCTGGATGCAATTCCAAACATTTCTCCAAGGCGGTGACACCGGCAATTTCCTTTTCATTTTGAGTTTGGACTTCACCTAATTTCAACCAAGCATCAATATGACCTTCATTTCTTTGAATGGCGGCTTCAAATGCTAAAGCAGCTTCTGATAACTTGGCACCATTTTCCATTAATTGTAAACCAATTTCATAAGGATCGGATTCGGCGGGTAATTCCAAGAATTGATTGTTTTGACTTTCTTCAAATTGATAATCACCAAAATGAGCACGAGTTGAGGCATACTTGGCAAAATCCTTTTCCCATTGATTCATATCGGCATCAAATGGAGTTCTCTGCGTGTTTTTGAAATCCTCATATTGTTGACTAATGAAATCTTGTTCAAGAGCCTCTGAATTTAATCCATCCCATACTTCTTGGAAAGTGGCTTGATATTTATCATCAATGACAAATTCAGGAGATCCTCCCTTCTCTTTGGTTTCAGTCTCTGGAACGGCTTCTTTGGTTTGAGCCTCTTCCTCCTTAGCCTCACTCGTGGTTAATTCCTCGATTTTTTGAAATTGACCATCCCAATCTACTTGAGGTTCTTGTTGAATTGGCTGTTGGGCTAGTGGTTGTTGCACGTTATTGGCACTCAAAGGCATGGCCATAATTGGTCGATACCCACCGACCACTCCACCTCCCCTCATCATTGGCATTTGTTGAATAGGTTGTTGATCGATATTCTGATGAAATTCCGAAGTCCAATGAACATTTCTGGGACTACCTGATTTTGAAATATTCACCATATTTGCTTGTTGTTGTTGCTGCTGTTGCTGTTGAGGAGTAGGCGAATGGGTTTGGAATTCATTAGTCCATGCTGATTGTTGTTGTTGCTGGGGTTGTTGTTGTTGAGCGTTGGGCTGTACCATGTTAAGTTCATGTCTCATACCTTGGAATTGGAATGCATTCTGTTGACCACCACCATTCATGAAATTATCCACTTGTTGTCTATCTCTTAAGTTCATCAAGTTATCTTGTTTGAACCCCTGGCTCTGGATGAATCCCGGCAGACCGGCAGTTTGCCGTTGTAAAGATCGATCTTGTTGAGTATGTTTGTTGAATTGTGCAACTGCATTTCCATTGACTGAGCAATCGGCTCCTCCACCTACAAATGACATGTTCTGACTAGACTTTTGGTAACTAACCTTCTATGTATCTATAATTCACCAGTGATATAGACTAGTAATGTATACCTTTTATATGAAAGAAAGAAAGAAGTAAAAGTAAAGAAACAAGAATGGAATGACAGGTTGTAATATTTTAGTAATCAATTTCCACCTGATTTGATTTTTGATCATGATTGATTAACCCCACCAAAAAAAATTTAGTAAGAAAAAATTTAAAGTATGGTCGTGTACTCTATTACAAATCGCATGTGCCTCGGTAAAAAAGATCATAGTCCTGTGAGCTTTATCCTTAAGTTAGTTAGTTGGTTAGTTAGTTCTTACAAAATTGTCTGTAGTAGTTACAAGTGGTGGATGCAAAATTTGTATTTATAACAATTATCTATATATTTATATTTGCTCTTTGATTTTGATAAAAACCTTTTTATGTATGAATATTTTTTGAGTACCTGGATCCCGATGTATAAAAAACTATAAACAATATAAATAAAAACTAGAAACTTAAAACTAAAATCATGAATGATTTGAAATGGAATTAAAATTAATAGTGGGCTCTTGGAGCAGTTGGTAATTCAATCAATGATTTTCTAATGGCTTCAACCCCAACCAATAAATCTTCTTTAGAAATAACCAATGGTGGTGCCAATCTAATAATATGATCATGGGTTGGTTTAGCCAAGATCCCATGGTCTTTCATAACAAGACATAAATCCCAAGCAGTTCTACCATTTGCCTTTGATGAATCAATAACAATAGCACTTAATAACCCCTTACCTCTAACTTCAGAAATAATTCCATTCGATTCAGCTTGTAATTTGGTTAATTCTTCCTTTAAGAAATCTCCCAATTCTTGTGATCTTTCAACTAATTTTTCATCCTTAACGACATCCAATGCAGCAATGGCAACTCTACAAGCTAATGGATTACCACCATAAGTTGAACCATGAGAACCTGGTTCTAAAGTCAACATGATTTCTTTTGATGATAAAACGGCTGATACTGGTAAAACACCTCCTGAGATAGCCTTACCTAATAAAATAATATCTGGTTTAACATTAGCAGAATGTTCATAACATAACATTTTCCCAGTTCTAGCAATACCAGTTTGAATTTCATCACAAATCAATAAAACATTATGTTCTTTACATAATTCTTGAACTCTAGTCAAATAACCTTCTGGTGGAACAACAATTCCTGCTTCACCTTGAATTGGTTCTAATAAAATAGCAGCTATTTTATCACCAGCATTTTTAAAGGCTAATTCAACATCTTCAATAACCCCAAATCTTAATAATTTACCCTTAGCAGCACCAGGGATTTGTGGTCCAACCCCACTTAAATAAGGACCGAAATTAGTTCTAGCATCAGGATCAGTTGACATCGAAATTACTCCTAAAGTTCTACCATGGAAATTGTCAACAGCAGATAAAATAATAGCTTCACCTTCAGGAATTCCCTTCTTGGCATATCCCCATCTACGAGCCAATTTTAAACCAGTTTCAACGGCTTCAGCACCAGTATTCATAGGTAAAACCATTTCATAATTGAAATATTCAGTGATATATTTGGCATAAGCACCAAATACATCTGATGAAAAGGCTCTTGAACACAAGGTTAATTTTGAAGCTTGATCAACTAAAGCAGCAATGATTTTTGGATGACAATGACCTTGATTGACAGCAGAATAGGCCGATAAAAAGTCTAAATAATCTTTTCCTTCTGGATCCCAAACATGAGCTCCACTTGCTTTGGTGAAAACCACAGGTAATGGATGATAATTATGAGCTGAATATTTGGTTTCATAATCAACAGTGGTAGCTGATGAAAGATTGAATTGTGAGACAGTGGATGGCATTGTAATTGATTATTATGATGTTGATGCTTAATGAATGAATCAGGATCAAGTAGAAGAAGGGTAAGATCAAATTCAAAAGGAATTTAGATGACTTTAAATACAATTAGAATTTTTAAAATTGAATTGACCAAAATCGCTGTTAAATGCCTATAGGTCATATTGGCTAAAATTTCCAATTAAATAGGACCCCACCATTAATTTATATTGTAAAGAGTTAAAGGAATGTAACTCCGGCCACTACCAAAACAGGCAATCAACAACGCGCAATCGCATCACGTGACATATATCTAATGACACTTCCCAATTGGGATAAATAAAAATAAGGTCGTGTACTTTTTATGTTCCATCAGGAGTCAGTCAGTCAGTCAATTGATTTTTGAATCTATTCCATTTTGATTTTGAATTTTGATTCAGAAGAATGGAAAGAATATTATCCACTAATAGTAATAATACATCATCAATCATGACTCAAGCAGGTGTAAAGAGACAAATGCAACAGGCTGTCCAGCCTCAAGCTCCAGTTAGTGAAGACGTTGCTTCATTAGCCACTATTGGTATGAGAATTCGTAAGGCCGTGTCTGATGGGTATAATATTCCAAATGGATCTCAATATAGTTATGGTAGTCCATTGCAGAATAATAATAATAATAATAATAATTTCCAGAGAGTACCCTTGCCTGATCATTTAAACCAACCTCCATCTTTAACCAATATGGGTTCCACAATAGATTCTTCATCCATGTCAAGTTTGGCAGAATGGGATAGTCGATATCAAATTAATAATGCTCCATTACAAACCATTGATCAACCCATCAACTACAACAAGAGGAAACTCGATGATAGTAATGATTTACAAGCTTATACTTCTAGGTATGGAGAATTGAAGTTTGATGAGAAGTTTTAAAATGCCATCTATTTTTGCATCCTAGTTTGTCTTTTTGTTTCCAAGTACCTTTGTGCAAAGGTCATGTACTTTCACTTTTATTTCTTGTTTTATTGTTAGGGTTTATGTTTGTTTTATAGTAATATATTCATATTTTATCATATATTATATATGGTGTCTGTAAAAATTCTGTTAACTATGCGCGTTGAAATCTATGATCTCTCTCCTTTGAAAAAGAAAAATATATTTATAGATATATTATCCTAGAATTGGTTATAGCAATCAAAATTCAAGTAGAACCAAAACAGTCAAAGAGGTTGACATTATCCATGTGGGTTATAACAAAGATATCACTGTTCTACAGTGACTTATCTGCGTCACGAACCTTACTACTTATCCTAAGGCTAACTGCAACTTTAGCAACTACTGTTTGTTTATTAGCATCCCTACTAGCACCCCTTTTCAATCATCATAGTTATATCACAAGAATAAACTGTGGTCATATAGATGTATCTAATGGACTTTCTGGATCCTTGAGAGAATCACTACAGTTTAAAAATGTAACGTCTGAAGCTGATAATTTCAGTTTTGCTCCCTTTGATGCATCCTTAACCACATCAGATATTAATATCGTGAGTGAATACGCTCAAAATGAAGTGGCTAATGCTCCTCAATATATCACAACTTCACTATGGAACTGGTGTTATGGGGATTTCAACTCAACGGCACCTGGTTCCAATAGTGATGAAGTTATAACTTGTATCTCATCAAGATTTGCCGAATCTGTGTTTAATTATCGACAAGAACTTGAAGAAGTTGGATTACAATTGATTCTACTGTATGCCTATCAAAACCCTAATTATGCCGACGATGATACATATAAACACGCTTTAAACAGACGTACCAGTATGTACAAATTCGTCCCCTTTGGCCTATTCGTATCTACATTAATGCTGGTAATATTAACGGTGCTTACATTCTATCTTTATATAAAGGATAAACATTTATCCAATGCCAAATCATTGATATTGTTAAATGTGGCAGCTATTGTGTCGTTGATATCGGTAGTTTGTATATTTACAGCAATCGGTATTCTTACAGTCATTCTTGCTCAAGTTGAAAATGAAATGAAGAAGAATTTATATGATTTTGGGATTTCCTTACATGGAGGTACACTTTGGTTTCTGTTCATGTATACTTCGTGTCTTACTACGTTATTATCCTCACTTTTATGGACAATCCCATTATGGTGTTCTAATCCTGATCCAAGAGCTCATGGTCATATCAAACTTGATAATGAAATGTCATCATTTATGGATGATTTATCTCCACAAGAGAGAGAAGAAGCATTTTTTACTGATCAAGGAAGGAATCGTGATATTGACGATGAAGATGACGAGGAGGAAGAAGAAGATGAAGAAGATAGAGAGTATGAAGACGACGACGAGGAAGCAGCAGAGGGTTCCAGTACACCTGAATTCGAATTCATAGTCCGTCGTAAAGAAAGTGAACAAGAATTAAAGAAATTAGGTGAAATGGTTTCCAAAAAGGGTCGTCAAGTCCATGAAACAATCAGAAGAACAGGTACAATAGGTGAGTCTGTGATTGAAGATGGTGATTATTACGGGCTCGTGGGGGAGACAAGATCATCCCATTATCAAGAAGCCGTCTACAATGGATATACCAACTCCATGGAAAATCCCTTTTATAGTATACCCCTTATCCATGGAGATTTCAGTCAAAATGATAATCCATATAATAATTCTATGCGAAATGAAACTTTGGAAATGGAAGAGATAACGGGCGGCAGCAACAACAAAAATGGAAAGAAGAATAATACAAGGGTCACACTGACTGAAAGAACAGATAGAACTGATACCGAGTCGTCATTGAATGACTCTTATTTTGAGTAAGAAACTTTATTGGGAATTTATTCCTGTTTATTTTTTTTGCATTCGCAGCATTTTATTTAAAAATATACGATTTCAATTTCAATTTCTTTTTTTATTTATTTTTAACAGTTGTATAACTCTGAAAATTAATTAACCGCCAAGCATTTCAAATCCTTTTACTTCTTACTTATCACCTTGAATCAGAAGATGGTTCGTTTTATAAATCCATTGCGATTGCTTCCATGGGGAAATAAAGGAAAGAAGACTAAAGCGGTACTAGAAGAGGCAGTGCTATTTCAAGATAATAATGATAATGATGATGATGATGATAATGAAAAATATATTCCTCCACTTGATGATTCCATACTCCAACTGCCCTTTAATGAAACTGTCTTCACCCCTGATTATATTGATTCAAAAGAAGAACCCGAAGAAATTGAAACAGAGAAGAGTGGGCCTACAAGTGATGATGATACTTTAATGATTAAGTGGGCCACTGGTTCATTCATCTTGCTAGTGATACTTATCGGTATATTTGAAATACTATGTTTATTCTCTTGTACTTCATTCTTCCAATCCAGATATCTTCCTCAATTCACAATACAAATCAATGATGATACTCAAGCAGCCAAGGAGTCATTGTCAGGTATACGAGAAGGTTTGAAAATGATATCATATGTTGCCAAAGATTTAAGTATTGCCAATTACGATGGGAATAATTCATTTACAGCCCCTGATGAATATCTTCAAAGGATAGATACATTATCTGATGCGAATGTATATAAATTCAATTTCAATGGGTTTTGCAGATATAATAAAATATCCAAAGTTCAATCTTGTATAACTTCACCATATGGCTTAGATGCGTTTTCTAGTTTAGTTCAGGATATTGGATTACAATTAGGTCAAATTTCCAAAACTGAAGATCCATCAACAATAAGAAAGAGCTTTGCCACAACTTATTCTCATGCTTTGAAATCGTTAGATGCAATGTATTTGAAAACTTTGAATAAAGAAGCGGGATTTGAGAATTTAGATTATGAAACTCTTGGACAATTTCATAAACTTCGAGTTATGGTAACATTTTCACAAATAATGCTGACTCTAAGTATAATTATGACATTATGTTCTATAATATTGGTTTTTCATGGTCTAATGGTTGAAATTCTTTCTGATATCTCTGTTTGTCAGAGTTATCATAGCTGGATGATATATTTTGGAATTTTGGTTTCAATATTCCATTTTATTCTTACAGTTGGTTTAAAAATTCTTTTAATTTATTTCTACGAAGAATTGAAATTACAATTTCAAAAGTTGGGTGTTGCTACAATAGCTATTGGTCTTGGATTTGAATATTTCAACATTATTATAATTTTATCTTTACTAACTCTGATTCCAATGTTCATTATATTTCAAAAGAATTTAGGTAGATCTCCTAAAAAGAATGAAGCAGTAGTATACGAAGAAGCAGTAACATCATTATAATCTGTATTTATTTAGACTAGCAAAAAAAAATACATTCATAAACTCAACTAATAGAACACACATTGTAAGTAAAAAAGAAAGTACATATATATATATATATATATCTAAACCGATTTAATAATAAGAGGGAGAAGAAGAAGAAAAATCACACCACCTTTAATATCAAATCTATTGATAAACTTTTTTCAAGGCTTGATCGAAATCAGCAATAATATCATCTATATGTTCAGTACCAACTGAAACTCTAATCAAATCCTTAGTGACACCCGAGGCAAGTTTTTCAGTATTTGATAATTGTTGATGAGTAGTAAACCATGGAGCAATGACCAAAGTTTTAGAATCACCTACATTAGCCAAATTAGAAGCAATTACCAATCCATCAACAACTCTTGGAGAAGCAGCTTGGAATTCATCTTCACCTTCAACGGCAGGAATGGCCTTAGCTCCAAAGGACAAGACACCACCGGCTTGATCTGGATGGTTCAAGTATTTCTTGGCTAATTCATAACTACCATGAGATGGTAAACCCAAATAAGAAACCCATTCGACATAAGGAGATTTTTCTAAATATTGAGCTAATTTAAGAGCATTATAGGATTGTCTTTCGACTCTTAAGGATAAAGTTTCGAGCCCCTGTAATAATAAAAAGGCACCAAATGGATTCAAGGCAGGACCTAAATCTCTTAATAATTCAACTCTAACATGACCAATAAAAGCAGCCTTTCCAAGAGCTTTACTCAAGATTAAACCATGATAACCTTCGGAGGGTTCTGAGAATTGAGGGAATCTTTTGGGGTATTTGGTCCAATCAAAATTACCCGAGTCAATGACAACACCAGCAATGGTAGTACCATGACCTCCAATCCATTTAGTGGCTGAATGAACAATAATATCTGCACCATGTTTGAAAGGATTAACTAAATAACCACCGGCACCAAAGGTATTATCAACAACAACGGGGATTCCATGATCATGAGCCAATTTAACTATGGCATCAAAGTCAGGAACATTATATTTTGGATTCCCAATACTTTCAATATAAATTGCCTTAGTTTTTTCATCAATTAATTTAGCAAAATCTTCAACTTTATCACCATCAATAAATCTTGCTTCAATTCCTAATCTTTTAAAGGCAACTTTGAATTGATTATAAGTACCACCATATAAGAAAGAAGTTGATAAAAAGTTATCACCAGCATGAGCTAACCCAGTAATGGCTAATAATTGAGCAGCTTGACCTGAGGCAGTAGCCACAGCACCAACCCCACCTTCCAAGGCTGAGATTCTATCTTCAAATACTGAGACGGTTGGATTATGGATTCTGGAATAGATATATCCCGGGACTTCTAATCCAAACAATTGAGCCCCATGTTTGGAATCATCAAAGACATAAGATGAAGTGGCATAAATAGCTGGGGCTCTTGCAGAATGAGGTTTTTCAACTTCTTGACCTGCGTGTAATTGAAGAGTATCAAAGTGATGAGAAGCCATATTGGGTGAATACTTGATATTATTAGTTAAAACTTGAAGGTTTAAAAAAGGATTCAAGTGAATATGGAAATGGAAAAGTAAAAGTAAAACAATTGATAGTATTTGAAAAAATTGGATTTATATTCAAGTATTTATAGATGGCCTCCTCTCCCTATTCTTTGTTGGTTTTTTAAAACCGGTTGCAATTTATTTTGGATAATTTTATTTCATAATCAACCCACCATTTCACGTGCCACAGTTTTTCAAAAAATAAAAATTGAAAAATTGTGGGTAAATACGAGACATATACCAATACATTCTTTTTGATCTCATGATGGTTTTCGTTTAAATTTAGATTTAAAAGTAATTTCATTATTATTACACCTATCTTGAACTACCTTGGTTGTTGTCTTATTACTTATTACTCAAATAGAACCTGTTAATATTAATTTTAATGTTAATTACTGAATGTAGATAGTCGATGCGGGAAATATACACAAAATTGATCTAAACAGTCCCCCACCGTGTTAAAATGGAAAATGTCAACAAAGGGAAGTATTTACTTATTATTCTTCCTTTAATAATAAGTGAAGACAAGACAATGATTCAAGAACCTATCCAATGTTTAGGAATAACAAAAAAGGGTCTACGATGTAAAATAACCACTACTGATGGATATTGCCATTATCACCAATATCAGTCATCCCCAAATCCCAATCATAAAGAAGGTCACAATTACAGAAAAACTACTACCCTGACTCAAGTACCTACTCAATGTTTAGGTATATCAAGCAAATTCCAACGATGTAAATTAAAGACTGCTGATGAGTTCTGTCATCACCACCAATACCAGAATCACTGGAATTTCAATAAGGCTAACGATTACAAGGGAATTACTTTGCTGACACAAATATCTACCCAATGTTTAGGTATAACAACCAAATTCCAACAGTGTAAATTAACTTCTACTACTGATGGATTCTGTCATTATCATCAATATCAGAATCACTGGAATTTCAATAATAACGATAATGATCACGAGAAAAAGTCCACAGTCGCCACCTATTTACTCACGAAACTTCTTGTTAAAGCCTCACGTTCACTCTATATAATCTTAATGTAAGTAGATTGAATATATGTAGATATAAAGTTTTAAATAAATTTCAAATTTCACTCTAAATGAATTTAACGAGAACCCTCTCCAGAAAAAAAAAATAATTAGTGAGGTTGTTAAAATGGAAAATGTCAACAAAGGAAAGTATTTACTTATTATTCTTCCTTTAATAAGACAAGACAATGATTCAAGAACCTATCCAATGTCTAGGAATAACAAAAAAGGGTCTACGATGTAAAATAACCACTACTGATGGATATTGCCATTATCACCAATATCAGAATCACTCAAATCATAGTCATAAAGGTAATAATAATCAAAGGAAAATGATGACGCTAAAACTGGCGAGCCTCACTAAATCAACAACAACAATTAAACCCACAACCAATCTAAATCACCACCCACCAAAATCCAATAACTATGGAGATAAACCTGGATTTATATATGTCTATACACTAGCCAGTCTTGTTCTTCCTAAGAAGGGAGCACTGTCACTTACTGTTCGAAACTTGCCTGACGCTAAAAAGAAACATCAGGACAAATGGATTGAATTCAATGCCCGCAAATCGGAATATACCCTTGTGAAGATTGGTATGACTACCAACTCGGTTCAGACGCGTTTGAAACAATGGAAATCAAAATGTAATCATGATTTAACTATTTTAGTACCCTACAATAACGATGGTTTCAAAACATCAACGACTACGACTACTGCTACCCGAGAGGGAGCCATAGTTCTGGATCGGGTCGGACATGTTTCGGTTACGGAAATGTATAATAGAAGCGGCACTACAGACCACCCCAATTATTCTCGGTTTTTAAATCTATTTCGCAAACTCAGTATAAAGGATTCATCATCACCACCACAATCATCATTATCATCACCACCTGGATCATTAAAATCATTTCGAGATCAAGGTTTCTATTGTCAGAAGAATCTACGTACAGTAGAACTGACCATTCATAATATACTACATAAAAAATACGGAAGAGGTGAATTATACTGTACAGGATGTGCCACTCCAATGAGTCAAGCAACAGAGAAGACGTCGAATTCAAACAAGGCTGATTATAATATTCATATTGAATGGTTCTTAATTCCTAAACGTGATCTCTTGCTGGTATTCAATATCATTAATTCAGTTTGTCTACAGTATAGTTGATTCGTGACTACAAGTTATTTAATAATATGGATATTGTTATGAAGGACGTTATTGAGTGAATATTTCTAACTGCACGAAAATAAATAAAGGTGATAAATGGGAAAATTTATCCGGCTGTCCTCGTGAAATCTGTAGGACTAACTACACTAATTTTAGCTGCATTCGGATTGGTAGTAATGTGATAAACTTTCGAAAAGTTCAGAGATTACACCAGAAGAAGATAGTATATATATATATATATATTTATAAAGAAGTGTTATATCTTTAAAGATGAATTTTTGCAACTATCATTCACTATCATGCAATACACGTGATTAAATTTAGGGTACTTTATACACGACCCTAGTATGACTCAATCTCATTAAAAAAAAATCGGCCCTTTTTTTTATTCTTTTATCGTAGCAAAAAAAAAGTCTGGACCTCTCTCTCTGAAATCTTTCTGAAAAATCGAGTCAAAGAAATTCTTCAGATATCGATATAGGTCAAAATATCAGACTGAAGAACATTAACATGTCGTTCCCAGTATTGCCTTTGATAGGCTCACCAGCAGATAAGGAAGCTATCGCCGACCTTGCTGTTGTTGGAGAGGTTCTTTTCCCATTGAAATCAGTCCAGATCTCCAAATACTTTGTGAGTCAATTCCCCAATGATTTAGAAATCAACATAGATCTTGAAGACGAAGTGATTGATGTTGATGAAATTGTCAAATTATTGAACAATGGTGTGAAAAAAGTATTCATTAAGGAATCCTCCGCCGAAGAATTCATCTTTTCCAGTGGATTACCCAGTTCAAGATTTGCAATCAAATTACAATCAGACAAGATTTCTGAAAAATTATTAGAGTCTCAAGCTTCATTCGTGATATCATCTTCTCAAAGTGACTTCAAAACTATAAGCAACAATGAGGAAAGATCCATTTATTATTATACTAATGATTCAATCGATGAAAAAACTGCAATCAAATTAGCTAGTGAAGGGTATATTCCAATAATCTCATCCAAGAAATTGACTACTGCTTTAGAAGAAACTAATAAAATTTCTATTTCTGAATTATTGGTTAGTACATTGACCACTGATCGTCCCGATGGTCTCTTTTCAACGTTAATAACTACCCCAGCTCCATCTTATACTGCATTGGGTGTTGTATATTCTTCAAAAGCGTCCATTAAAGCATCCATTGCTGAAAAAGTAGGCGTGTATCAATCTAGAAAACGTCCTCATGAATTATGGTATAAGGGTAAAACAAGTGGTGCTACCCAAAAATTAGTTAGAATTGAAAAGGATTGTGATTCAGATTTAGTTAAATTTATTGTTGAACCAAGAGATGGGTATGGGTTTTGTCATCTTGAAAAGAACTTCACTTGTTTCCGTGATGGTCAATTGGAAAACAAAGATGAAGGTTTTGGTAAAGGTTTGGCTAAATTAGACGCTACCTTAGCCAAAAGATTCGAATCAGCTCCTGAAGGTTCATATACCAAAAGATTATTTAATGATGAGAAATTACTTATAGCCAAACTAAAGGAAGAATTGGATGAACTTATTGAAGCAGGTCAAAAGAAAGATATCAATGAAGTTGGTTGGGAAAGTGCTGATTTGTTATATTTCACCTTGGTATGGGCCATAAAGCATGGGGTTAGATTGTCTGATATTGAAAAGAATTTAGATATTAAATCAAGAAAAGTAACGAGAAGAAAGGGTGATGCCAAACCAGCTTATCAAGAAAAGGAAAAGGCACCTGAAACCGTTAATTCTGATTACAAATTACATATTGTACCTTCTGCTCATACCAATGAAGAAGGACTTCAAAAGGCATTATCTAGACCTGTTCAAAAAACTTCAGATATTATGAAGTTGGTCTTACCTATTATTCAAAAGGTTCAAAAGGAAGGTGATAAGGCATTAATTGAATTAACTGCCAAATTTGATCAAGTTAAATTGGAAACTCCTATATTGAAAGCTCCATTCCCAGCAGAATTAATGAATATTTCTGAAGATATGAAGAATGCTATTGATTTATCTATTTCAAACATTGAGAAATTCCATGCCGCTCAATTACCAAAGGATCCATTTATGACTGTTGAAACTTCACCTGGTGTTTATTGTTCAAGATTTGCTAAACCAATTGAAAATGTTGGGTTATATGTTCCAGGTGGTACGGCTGTTTTACCATCTACTGCTATGATGTTGGGTGTCCCTGCCAAAGTGGCTGGATGTCATAATATCATTGTAGCTTCCCCACCAGCTAAAGCCACTGGAAAATTAACCCCAGAGGTTGTTTATGTTGCTCATAAAATTGGTGCCAAGGCTATAGTTATGGCTGGTGGTGCTCAAGCTATTGCTGCTATGGCTTATGGTACTGAAAGTGTATTGAAATGTGATAAGATTTTGGGTCCTGGTAATCAATTTGTTACAGCTGCCAAGATGCATATTCAAAACGATACTCAAGCTTTATGTTCTATTGATATGCCTGCTGGTCCTTCTGAAGTATTGGTTATTGCTGATGAAGATGCCGATGCTGATTTTGTTGCCAGTGATTTATTATCACAAGCTGAACATGGGGTTGATTCCCAAGTTATATTAATTGGGGTAAATTTAAGTGAGAAGAAATTGATTGATTTTGAAAAAGCAATTAAAGATCAAGCTGAAGCCTTACCAAGAAAGGAAATTGTCGGAAAATGTTTGTCACACTCTTATATTTTACTTGTTGATACTTATGAACAAGCATTTGAATTATCCAACAAATATGCTCCCGAACATTTAATCCTTCAAATTGAAAAAGCAGCTTCTTATGTTCCAGATTACGTTCAAAATGCTGGTTCTGTCTTTGTAGGTGCATTATCCCCTGAATCATGTGGTGATTATTCTAGTGGTACTAACCATACTTTACCAACCTATGGTTATGCCAAACAATATTCAGGTGTTAATACAGCCACTTTCCAAAAATTCATAACGTCTCAAGAAGTAACAAAGGAAGGTTTGGTAAGTATTGGACCAGCAGTTATGACTCTTGCTGAAGTTGAGGGATTAGAAGCTCATAGAAATGCTGTAAACATTAGAATGGAAAAATTAGGATTATTATAAATAGGTTAGAATTTATCAATCTGACATTAATTTGTTTTGTATTTTAAAAATATATATGTAAATTTATATATTTATTTAATTATTTATTATTTGTATTAAAAGAAGATTTTAAACAATATCTAAACCAGTAGAGATTTATTTACCAATCTAATTTAGATTCACTAGAACATTCAAGAGTAGTACAGATTGCTTCTAATTCCATGACATTTGGATTCTTTTCAGAATGTCCTACAAAGGCAGGATTAATTGGTTTCCCAGCAGATTGCTCCTTGGCAAAGTGATCCTTAACCATATCTGCTACCAAGTTTTGGTAGAATACAACACCACGTTCTTTATGAGGATGTAAGAAACCAGTAGAGTAAATTCCTTCATTCAAATTCTTTTGAGTTAATTGACATAATTCGAAATCTTCCAATTCAACCAATTGTAAAAAGTCAACAAACTCCTTTTTAGAAGCTTCATCTAAACCCTTTTTAGTATAAATATCATAATGTAAAATAGTATGAGTAGCTGTTATTGGTAACACTCTAATAGAATACCAAGCAGGAGAATAACAGTTGACACCGCAATTTGGGAATAAGTAAACCCATAATCCATTGAAATCACCACCTGGGTTTTGCTTCTTTTCAACCTTGGCACCTGGAGGTGCAGTCTTCTTCTTTCCAAAACCAAACCATGAAGATTCTTCATCAGCATCTTTAGGTTCTTCTTCAATTTCAATTTCTTCCTTGACAATTTCAGCATAATGACGACAATATCTACTTTTTGGAACAACCTGATAAGTATCCATCTTGAAAGATTTACTTAAACCAGGATGAGCTGTTGGACAATGATAACATTCTTGATAACCATCCATCAAAGTTTTCCAATTAAATTGACCATCCAACTCGTAAGACATATGATATTCATAATCTCCAAAGTCAAATTCATCCATCTCAGTGGACAATCCAGCATACCATTTATCAAATGGAACAAAGTCATCTCCAGTTTCATTACTAAAATTAACAAAAACAAGACCTTGAGAAGTTGTATGAGTTCTGATAGGATAAAGAGAATTTTCTTCCTTAACGAAACCTTCGACCTTATCAAAATGTGGAGCCTTCGTTAAAGAACCATCAGTATTATAACTCCAGCCATGGTATTTACAACCAAGAATAGTGGAAGAGCCTTGTTCCTTTCTGACAACTGGATAAGCTCTATGACGACATACATTATGGAATGCCTTTAAGGTACCATCAACCTTTGATTTGATAATGAAAAAGTTGACACCAGCAACAGTATATGAAAAATAATCACCGGCTTTAGTGAATCTTGATGAATGAGTAGTGAATAACCAAGATTGATTAAAAATAGCTCTTTTCTCAAGATCATAGATCTTTTCTGAAGTCCACCAACTGGCTGGTAAGGTATGTTCACCGGCTAAGAGTGGTTCATTTTTGTATTCTGCAGGTGGTGCAGAAGGAACAGCGGATGGTTTAGCAACAGAAACAGTAGCCATAGTATAGGTAGTAGTATTAGTAATAGTGGTAGTAGTAGTCACCAGTAATGAATAAGTATAGACCAGCTAATAAGAAATAAACAATCATCACTGGTTAAATCAAACATATATATACATTTGCAACTGTTAATCAACGATTTGGTGAGCTTATCAGAGATCCGCAAAACAATTCTCAATGAGGAAATGCGGTCCTGCCTTTGTACCCCATTTTAATTTTCCTTTCTTCTTTCATTTTTGTACCCGCCCATATAGATAACAATTACAACAACAACAACACATGTTTAACTAATAATTATAAAAGTAAAACAACCCCCTTTATGGATCCAACCACCTAATTCAGGGAAAAGAGATAATGATTAAATGATTGAAGTTTTTTTTTGACTGTATTTTTCCGAAAGGTGGAGTGTTTTTCATAATTAGGGCAGATAAAACTATGTACACTAATTGACAATTAAAGTTGTTTATTTATTTATTTATACATTTAATACTAATACAGATAAGAATAATTAAAAATTAATTAATTATTTTGAATCTCGAACTAAAGTCTTTAATGTCCGTAAAAGTCGGATAACTTCTTTACCTAAATTGGAATCAATGGTAGCAGCCAAAGACGTATCAAGTGCAAACGTCGAGTCAGGTTGAATACCAGTTAAACTGCTAATTTCATCTATGGATTGTAATAATTGTTTATCATTTGACAGCTCTCTCACCAAAAGAGCATCACTGACTAATGAGTTAATCACAATTAAAGCCTTTGACAAAACTAATGTAAGAATTTTATATTCATTCGATTCTTTGGCAAATTTGGCAGTTTCTGAAACTAAAGCAATTGTAACTCTGGCAAAATTAGAAAGGATTAATTCTTTATTATGAGTCAACCATTTAACAGATAATGTACTTAATGAAAGCAGTAAATCATCACTAGGTATCATATCAATAAGAAGTTTGGTACCAAATAAAGCTTGTGAAATAGTTGGAGCTCTAGTAAATACAAACTTGGAAAATTCATAACTATTAGCATCAAATGGTATAATACTCATATACAATTGAAATGCCTTTGTTAATAATTGACCTGAACTATAATCTTCTCCTTTTAAATATGATTTCAATAACTTTTTCGTTTCATCCTGATCTTTATGTGTCACGGTAATAGACTTGACATTAGCATAACTTACAGATGATGAGATATTCAAAGTTCCTGTCAAAACTGCTTGAATCAATAGCTTATTATGAGGTTCTCTGACCACAAGTTTTGTTAATAAGTCAATAGCAAAAGGTAAATATGAATACTGTTCAAGATTCGATTGAGGAATTTCATACGCCAGATCATTCAAACCTGGCCCAAATGAACAAACCAACACAAATGACAAAAAGGCTTGCTCTAACGTTTTTAATTCAACACAAAATGCGATATTATCCAAAATATACAAGCAATCCTTTAATAAACTTAATCTTTTTCTATTGAATACAAATTTATCCTTTTGTAACCCAATGGCTTTAATTAACGAGAACAATAACTTCTTCAATGACTCATTATTTGCCATTGTAACATTATTATAGTTCAAGAATGAAATGTTTCTTAAAGTCATTGTGATAGTTGTTAACAAATCCACTAACATAATTTGCTCATCCACGGCACTTTTAGTCTGCAATTTGCTAAAATGATGATTGTTTTCCGATTTAAAATCAAGCAAACATGTTAAATAATCAGGGATACTAAACTCGTATTCAGGTTTGATATCAACTTTATTAGTTTCCGGTGTGGAAGATGAAGAATCTTCAGTTTCGATAGACGAAAAAATATCGAAATCATCTTCATCATCCTCATCAACCTCACCAGTTAAAGAATCAACCACAAATTGGATATCCTCATTAGCAAATTCACTTTTACCATTTACATACTTGTTAAATATGTCATCAATATGATTATTGACAGGCAAATGATTTCCATCTTCAAAAGCGTAGCCTTTATCTTCATTTTCAGAGGTTATTTTTGTAAGCACTTTTAAACCCAAAATTGACAATGAATCTAATAATTCTAAACATTCAGTAATATTTAATGAACAGTCCTTGTCTGCAGTTATGACTAACAATGTATTTAAAGAATTAACAACTTCTCCATTTGTAAGAGAACCATTTTTGACACCCATAATTATTGCCTGCAAATTTACTGTACCTAATTCTGGGGAAAATAAATATACTGGCTTCGCTGTATCTATTTCTCCACCAATTTGAGAAATTTCTTTTATAGGATACCCACCATGCAATTCAACCAATTTTCTAAATGGTATATAGTTTTTAATTATATTTGGATCTTCTTTGTCTTCAACCTTGGGCTGAACATGCTGAATTGGCACAGTTGAAACTTGGGGGTCACTTGAATTCTGTCCTACAAGCTTAGAAGGTTGCCTTTGTTGTTGAGGTTGTTGAAAATGCTGTTGTGGTGGTTGCGGTTGCTGGAATTGTTGTTGTGCTTGCTGTTGTTGTTGCTGCTGTTGAAGTTGTTGTTGCTGTTGTTGAAGCTGTTGCTGTTGTTGAAGCTGTTGCTGTTGTTGTAAGAACTGTTGTTGAGGATTAAGTTGCTGCTGTTGCTGTTGTTGTTGTTGTTGTTGTTGTTGTTGTTGTTGTTGTTGTTGTTGTTGTTGTTGTTGTTGTTGTTGCTGCTGCTGCTGCTGCTGCTGCTGCTGCTGTTGTAAGAACTGCTGTTGAGGATTAAGCTGATGCTGTTGTTGGGAATAGACTTGCTGCTGAGGTTGAAAAGGTAAATTGTGCTGCAGACCTGATTGAACACTCCCAGACCGGGAACCAATCTGTTGATTCTGCAAATATGGAGATTGAACCACATTTGGGGAGTCGTTGTTTGAAGCATTACTTACACGAGATGCAGACACTTTCCGTTGTTGAGGGGTTGGTGCTTGACTTAGTAATGGACTATGCTGTGGAATGGAAGGAGTAGGAACACTATTTACGACAGGAGATTGTTGGAGAAGCAGAGGGTGTGGGGATTGATTTTGAAGCTGTTGCTGTGATGGTTGTTGGAATTGTTGCTGCTGCTGAAACTGCTGTTGTTGTTGCTGCTGCTGTTGAGTAAATTTGGCAACAATTTGTTTTTGAAAATGTTGTCTTCTTTGACGAAGATCAGCACTTCCCTCTGGAGTGTTACTAAACTGTTCATATGGATAAAGCAAACTGGCATAACAAGAGCTGATTTCTCTTCCAAATCTCTCACGAACACTGGCATCTTGAAGATTAACTCCATCCAAAAGATTTAATTTTTGACCAATAAATAACCAAGGATTTTGTGTTTGTTGTTGACCCATTGGTTGTTGTAACCATCTGATTAACTGCAGAGGTCCTCCTAAGTTTTGACATAATAAATGAAAGAAGAATAAATTAACTCGTTTATTGTTTATGAAAGGAGGTTGCGTTATTGGAGTACCACGGCGTGTCATAAAATCATTGAGCGTGGTCATGAAAAGTTCCATTTGAAGTTGAGCAACTTGAGCAGGTGGAGGTTTTGGTACAGCAGTAGCTTGCTGTTGTGGTTGCTGCTGCTGTGGTTGCTGCTGCTGCAGCTGTTGGATTTGTTGGTGTTGTTGAAGCTGTTGATGTTGTTGGTGTTGATGATGTTGTTGCGGTTGTTGGCTATGTTGTTGATGTTGGTTTTGTTGAAGTTGCTGATGTTGTTGATGTTGGTTTTGTTGGTTTTGTTGAAGCTGTTGTTGCTGAAGTTGTTGCGGTTGTAAATTCTGGGGAATTTGTTGATCCTGAAGTAAGGTTTGAGTATTGTTCTGATGAATTCTGGGTGACATTGTATTATTCATCGGGCTCTCATAATTATGGACATTCTGGAACTGCGTTATGGTATTAGCCAAAATTGGAGTGCCTTGTTGATGACCAGGTGTAGGAGCTTGAGAGCCTGAAAAATTATCCCGCATTTCTAAATTCTTGAGTCTTGCCTGGGCTTGCGCTTGAGCTTGAGCCTGTGATTGAACTTGAGCTTGTGCTTGTGGTGGCGATTGGGATTGAGGCTGGTTTGACATGTTGAAGTTTTGTTGTTGCAGCATAACTTGTTGTCTCATTCTCATCAACTGATCTCTCTTTCCTTGGTCTAATTGTGAAGGCTGTTGACTAATTTGATGTTGCGGTTGTCCTTGCTGATGTTGCTGATGTTGCTGTTGTTGTTGTTGTTGATGTGGTGGTGGTGGAGGCACTTGTTGGGGTTGTTGTTGTTGTTGAGATGCTTGAGGTTGTGATTGTTGTCTCATGAACATTTGTGGGTTAATGTTCTGAGGGCCTAACCCTTGTTGTGAGTTATAATCATTCTGGTTTGGTTGTTGAGGGGGAAATTGACTCTGGTCAAACAATTCATTCAAAAAAGGGTCACCTGCATTATCATTAGTGCTTTGAAAATCACTGCCATTTAGCCATATATTGCCATCCGACATGATTAATACTGTATTATCAACAATGTATTATTAACAGTCTTTCAACTTTCATTTGGCTCTGTTTGGAAATTCAAAAAGTTTAACGAAAAAGAAAAATGTATTTTTGCCAGTTTACACGACCATACATTTTTATATATAATAATGATATTCTAACCAAGCTGACTACTATTATAACTATAAGATAAATTAAATAAAGCAGTTTCTACGTAGATGACGATCATAGTACGACCTCATTCAAAAGCAGTATATAATTACACTCCTTGTTAATAAAATCTAATATATATCATTATGATTCCTCGAATATTTGATCAATAGCTTCATGAATATAGTACTTGTCGTGATCTTTGGTAACTCTCTCTCTCTCTCTTATCTTGCTACCGTCATCTTTCAGACTAGGTTCGAATATATCTGCAAAACTTACATCAACGAACGCAATCTTACTTCCATCATTAGCTTTTATATTAATTACTTAACTTGCCACCATCTCTTTTGAAGCTTCTTAGACAATGCCTTGTAATGCTCCATTTCACCCCAGCAGTCTCTACCCCATTCACAACCAGCCATATTAATTACAAAATCATGGTTCTTATAGAAGAATTGAGGATCATCAGCTTGATCACCACAAGCACCTGGAGGAAATGCATTTATTTTACGAAGGGGTAAGAATCCAATTCTTTCTCTAATCCAAGAATTTGTAGAATATAATGTTTCTAGGGCATCTTGTTCTCTATGCTCCCATTGCATATGCATTTGTTCATACATAGCAGGATCCCACCAAATATCCAATAACATTTCTGACCAACTTGATCTTCTCATTAAAAAGGAACCCAAATTAAATCCACCACAATCTTGAGTAATGACCATATCAACGGGTTGTGAATAATCAACATAAGGGATATTGATGGGTAATTTCAAAGGATTAAATGTTTCTAATGTTCTATAAGTTGCATTTTCCAAATTGTTTAAGAAATGCTGTTCCAATGAAATTTCAGGGTCCATAATATAAGTATGCAAATCCAACCACCAAAACCATTCAGTTTCTGGGAATTGTCTCATGGTTTGTTTCATGATATCAACCTTTTCCCAAGACTCTCTCCATTCATGAGAATATCTCTTCTTAATGGTCATATCCTTGATGGTCAATCCATATCCATGAATCTTGGCGTATTGTTTCTTATTGGCAATACTTGATCTTTCAACTGACCATTCTTGAGGAGATTTCCATTTCAATACTCCACCACCTTCATTTGCGGCTAATATTATGACTACTTTTGGACTAGACGGTCTAAAGTGAGGTATAAAAGGGGTTGTTGTGAATAATGACAAACAAAGCAAAGTTACTAATAATAAGGTTAGTCTTTTGTAAGTCAATGTGAATGATACTACTGACCTCAATGCTTGATTAAAGTAAGCATTGATTTTTTTGGAGAATGATTGATGCTTGATGGGTTTGAATGTATTGGTATATTCTTCTGAATTGGGTTTGGATTCCACCTCATCTTCCAATCCATCTAGTTTACCCTTGGAGTATGGTAGTGAGAACCTTTGACTTGCACTCATACCTGACCTATGCTACTGATATACAATGGTAAGAATGTACTCTCTTTATGAATAAAGAATTAAGTAATACGTTTATCAATAACATACGAATTTTAAACACATTTTAAAATGTACACTACGATCAAACAAAAAAAAAATTGAAATCTACACTACACTAACTATTAAAAAATAAATAACGTTGAAAAAGAATTTTTGATTACATAATCGGTTTTTGAATGAATGCTATAAAGCATTAATCAATCTACAGCACGACGACTCATGAAACGAAATAGATAATATATGGAAAGATAACTTTTCGCAGTTTAATAAACAAGACAATGATTATATCTACAATAAATGCAAAGACTTAAGGATTAGTTCGAAGCAGATTGAATTTCTAACGACTTACAAAAAATTTGAGGATCTTGATTTAAATGTGTTCGAAGATATATAAGAAATAATTAGAGATGATGACTTTGGTAGCTATTCCAAAATATACAAGGTTCGACCAAAAGGGGGTACTGTCACTATGGTATTGAGAGTTTATGACATCAATTATTGTAAGAAGATTGAAGGAGATACTGCAGACATGGAATTTAGAGTTAATCTTTCTAAGCTAATTGAATATTTTTGTCGTGCAGTCCAGGCGTATGTTCATGTTGGCAATGGTCATACTGGGAAGTATCCCAGATATAATTTAAGTTCACGCTCACTTCCTATACCAAGATTATATAAATATGGATTTCTTAAATTTAAAAATTTATCAAATGTGTCAGGATTATATTGTTTTGAAGAGCATTCTGAGAATGTAATATTGCAATCAAATAGAGAGACAATTTGGCAATTAGCACGTGAATCGTTGGATAAGTTACACGAAGTCGGTCTTAGGTTTGGCTATCTCAATAAATCCGACGTTGTATATGATGGAAGTAAGATTATTTTTGCTGATTTAAGTTTTGCAGATATTTATATAATAAACCATCCTATCACTAGCGACATGAACTGGGTTGATGATGCTATTGAAGAAATATTCGAGGAACCATAAGAATATATAATTAAGAAGTTATGTGTACAATTTAAGAGTATGCTTTTAATTTATCTTATAGTTATAATAGTAGAAAATATTGTATATATGTACAATGAATGTGTATTTAGAAATAGAATCACTACTTAAGAGGTAATAACTGTTGCTGTAAGCATTGTTGTCGACATAATGGACACTCAGGGTGTTCCTTAAGCCAATCCAAAATACAATCCCAACAGAAGAAATGACCACAGTTTGCTGCAGAAGGATTAACCATTGGTGATAAACATAACATACAAGTTCTTGAAGATTCCGGCAAGTAAGGTAATTGCTTTGCATCAGCTAAATCAATATCATGAGTGATATTATCCTCTGCTATATCTTTTAATTCATCAATGTCTCTTATTCTTCTCCAATCTTTATCAACTTGATCTCTATCCAATCTTTCACCTTTATTTTGTTCATCATTATAAGCTTTAAGTTTAATTAATCCCTTCAAGACAAACTCTAGAAGGATTATCCCACCTAATAAGGAATAATTCCCGGTTTTATTCAATTTTTTTATATCTTTATTATGACCAAATACATATCTTAATCCAAATAATCGTTTTGACAAAGAATAAAATTCTCCCAGAAAGTAGAATATAGCAACATGAATGTTGACAAATGTATCAAGAATCTTGAAATATGATGACATGGCTTTGACCCATAAACTATTATTCGAATCTTTAGCATCTTCATCATCACCATCTATTTCTTTATACTTATACTTCTTCACAAGCTTAGATATTATATATGGTAAGATGGCATAGGAGAAGATAAACCCTATCCTAGGTAAGAGTTTTGGCAAGCCCAACCCTGATCGTTTAACATATATTAAATCGACATATTCTTCCCCTAGAGTTCTTGCTCCTATTAAAGTGGTCAATCCTAAATATAATGCCTTTGCCACAATGGTTATTTCTTCTGGATAATTATTGACAAATCTTTGACCCTTGAAAAGTTGTAGTACTTCATTGATTTGAGTTCGAAATGATGAATCAAAGTATGCATCCTTTTGATGAGCCCTGACTATTTAAGATGATAAAAGTTAGTAAGTTTTTGATCTTACAAATGTTCCCCCACATAGAAGTTGGTGAAGTCAACACCAAATGTTAAACAAAATTTACTTACCGATAGTAGCCGCATCAGCAAATGGCAATGCCTTATCATTCACAACAGACATATTCTTACTATTTCATATAGAAACCTGCTCAAACTTCGAATGTAATACTTGGAAAAGTTTCAATTTAATTTGATTATTACTCCAGATTTTTAAATCATTTAGAGAAAACCAAAATTGGCCGAGGTAAGATATTTATGTTCAATAAAAGTGATTCCTATAAGCATGATTTTTCTCACGTGCACAAATATTATTTATAATTGGTATTAAAGCCAAGTTATTATTATTAATATTCATCATTTTTAGAGAAATTCCGATGGTTTCTCTACCTCTGATCCATTAAATAAACAATATACGATTTTTTAACAAAGCGAATGAGACAAGTACTCCTATGTTTCAAAAATAAATTCTGCTAAGTCAGATTTTAAGGCAATAATAGCTGCGAAAATTTGTAAATATTTTTTACCACCAAGTGCAAAAAGGAAATTTATCAAATGTTTATGAATCATTTAATTTTCAATAAACACCCAAAGACAGAACGCTAATCAAGCATGACAGGATACCAAGAAATTGTAAAAGAATCATGCGATTATTACTTTAGTATCTGTGAGGATGCAGATAAGTATAAAACTACGACTTAATGAAGAGCCAACCACAACATTTACAACAGTTGGGTAAATTATACATCAAATTTAAAAATCATACATTATTGCAACCAAGTACTACTACTACTAATGATAATAGGTTTGAAAAAGACTTTCAAATGTTGTTACTTTCACTCAGCTCCTTTCATTGCTTGATCAATAAAAGAAGTATCATTCCCATTAACGAAGAATACATTGCCAGTAACCAATTTTACAGAGATATAGAAAATGTGAATGATATAATCTCTGCGGGGATAGCTGAAAACGTTTCAAAGAGATACGGATATTCTGCAATGGAAGAAAGAATACGAACCGTAGTTGAAAATATTTTTGCCATTTCCATCATATTTAACGTTCCATTTATTGCTGACCATGGAACTAATACTATTGACCAACAAGGAGATACCAACGGTTCATTCATTAAATAATATTATTCTGATGTTTGCTAAGGAAGTCTTAGCATACATGGCATTAGGACATGAACCCACTAGAATGGAGGAGGTTCTTCGTTTGACAACTGGGAGTAAGTTTATTCATGAAGATATAATATGTAATTGTGTCCCCCAGTTGTTAGGTGCTGGTTATTTGCATTCGGATGATTTAAATGAAGCATCGGGTTTCTATATTCTCGAAACCTACATCCCAAACTCGTTCGATAGTAAAGAATAGAGTCAAACAGAGATCAGAAAGAAGGCATTTACAGCCCTTACTCAGATAGATCTGTATGGGGTGATTCACGGGGATATTAATGCTGGAAATATCCTCTTTGGATTGAATGGTCATTTCTATTTTATAGATTTTGGGTATTCAAAATATGATATCTTAAAATTTCATAATCCCGAAGAACCATCTTTTGAGCAACTACAACGAAGAGATAGAGCTAATCTTGACGATGCTCTCGATGAAGTTTTCGCTAATATAAATGAAAACTAAAGTTATCCTGCAAATCGAAATAAGCATTCATAATTAATCCCAATACAAAGTAGTGTTAGATCTTGTTAAATATTGTAGTTTGCATTATATTTCTTGATTGACTGAACAGATCATAGAAGTACCAAAATAGACCCCTGGGACGAAGACAGTGTCAGTTACATTCTAATTATGTTAAACTTTAGACTGTAAAAATGATATTAGCGAAATAATATTTGAGGAAATAGTTTTGGGAAAGGTGCATTGATTCTATAGAATCAACAATACCAAAATGAATTAATTACAACAATATGTTAAATATGATATGTATAATAAGGATGAATAAAGTTTCTAGACTACATAGTATACTTATAATTATGTACAGACACGTTTAAGTCTAAAGGAATCGAAATAAAAGGATGTGAAGAATTTTAGATGGTGATTTTTTGGAGGTACATTATGACGGATAATCATAATGATTTCATTTTAAGGGTGGACTTTATCTAAAGATAAATATGGTAGGGTAGATTGTTCTATGGTGTGGATGAGATTAAATTGAATAGTTTCAAGCTTGAAAACAAGAGTATGAATTAAATGAATTCTCTAGTTATAAATAATGCAAACAATTATGATATTGATACTATAAGATGACGATGATGATGTTAATGATAATCGAGCCAATGATGAATGGATGTCATCTTATGGCAAGTAGTACAAATTTAGGATATGAAATTAATCTAATTTTTGGATCAATGATTCCAAGGCTTGACCGATATCCAAGTTTGGATCTTCCCAGTTGATTGAGCCTTTGATGGTTGGAGCAGCAACAACCTTTGGTGGGTTTCTCTTAGCATATTCAGCCTTGGCTTCTTTAATTAATTTTTCTTCATGTTTCCATTGAGATAATGAATGGTTTTCTTGAGCAGTGGATTCCAAGCTATATCTGTGAACAGCACCGTATACTATACCAGCACCCAATAAGGAGTATCTTAAAACATTGAATGTAGACATGATGATCTTGATGTGTTTGAGTATATTATATATACGTGTAGATATATATCTATGTTAAAAGATGATAACCGTTCACTAAACAGTTTCATTTTTTTTTCAGTTTTGAAGCTTTAAACAAAAAGTTTTATGATTGGATGGGAAAATCAGAAAAATAAAAATTCCTGTATATAGACAACCACCATAGTTTAAGGTTATTTATAAATTTTATATAGCAAACGTGAAGTTAATTTTATTTTCAATTCAATTCATTAAAGGTTTTAGGTTGGCTGATAGATGCCTAGAAGAATATACCTATTTTGCATTTGTATCGTCTTACTTCCAATGTTATTGTCCTATATAGCCAAAAGAAACATATCAATTGGTTCTGTTCGTAGTGTGGTGGGGAACGGCAGTAGAAGTTCCATTAAATCATCATCCTCAACTAGATCATTTAGTTTTTCATCAACTTCAGCTCGTACTGGAGGTGGTCCTAAGACTACTCCATCTTCTTCACCACCAGCTCCAGCACCTAGTTCATCTTCATCGGCAGCTGCTTCTAATTATGATAATTCCATCCATTCATTGAAAAATTATGATGTGGCAGTTGGATTTCAACCTAAAGATCGTGAAGAATCAAATTTATTTAAGAAGAAACATAATAAACCAAGTCCTGCTTTAGAATCTCCTTCAGGTGAGGATAATTTGTTTGTCTCCAAACAATCTGAAGATGGCTATATTACATTGGGAGTTGCTGATGGAGTAGGAGGTTGGTCTGAAGCAGGTTATGATTCATCTGCCATATCAAGAGAATTATGTGCATCAATGAAATCTAAATTTGAATCATTATCAGAAGATCAAAAGAATAAAATAAGTCCACGAGAGTTACTATCTATAGCCTTTGAAGAAATTTCTCAATCACCAAAAGTGGAAATTGGAGGTACAACTGCATGTTTAGGCATACTTACTCCAGATAAGAAATTAAAAGTGGCGAATTTGGGAGATTCATGGTGTGGATTATTCAGAAAGTACAGTTTAATTAATGAAACTCATTTCCAAACTCATAATTTCAATACCCCTTATCAATTGGCTAAAATCCCACCTCAAATAATTAGACAGGCAGAAATCGAGGGAAGAAGATATATAATAGATTCCCCATCCAAAGCCGATGAATATTCTTGGGATTTAGAATCAGGTGATGTAATAATGTTTGCCACGGATGGTGTGACTGATAATGTGATCCCACGAGATATAGAGATATTTTTAAAGGATCAATTGGAAGATAAGAAGAATACAAGTCTTGATAATATTGCGAAATTATTCGTTAAAGAAGTGGTCAAAGTTTCTAAAGATCCCAATTTCCCTAGTGCATTTGCCCAAGAATTATCTCGATTGACAGGACAAAAGTACCTAGGTGGGAAGGCAGATGATATAACGGTGGTAATAATTAGAGTTCAATAGAATCTTTCTCTCTTTATCCCTTTTAATGTAAAAAAAATAATATTTCAAAGCGCAACAAAAAAATATTTAAAGCTGGGGGAGGAGGAGGTTCATCAAATATCTATAAATATACACAAAATAAATAGGTGAATAATATATTCATGATTTGAAAGCATCTTTGAATATGATATAGAGACATGTCCAACAATGATAATCAATCAAATTCGAATTTGAATTTGAATTTGAATTCGAAAATGAAACAGAAACAGAAACGAGTATTGGGCTCGCCTTTCAAATCACCAAGTGTAAAGTTGACTGATTCAATATCAACTCTCAGCAAAGATGATATACTACGAAGTCCAACTCCAACACGAACAAACACCACAGACTCAGAATCTTCAAATGCTACGGTCCCAGATACAGCTAGTAGTAGCAGTACAATTATAACTAGCACCGCCGCTACCACCACTACCAACGTCACCAATATCAACACAGTTGTTCCAGCAGTGCCAATATCATCGTCGGAGAGTAAGTCTACTATAGTATGTCCTATTTGTAATGAGGAGATGGTCAGTCTCTATCAATTGAATCAACATATAGATGATACACATTCGAGTGATTCTAGCACATCGATTGAATCAAAGCTAAAATCTAAGATTAGTCCCAAGAAGAAGAATATCAATTTAGATCTATTGGATAATAATAAAGGTTTCAGCATAAGTGATGTTTCCGAAAGTTCTGCGGCCACTCCGCCTCCCGCTTCAGCATCGACATTATTATTGCATAAGACACCACGAATATCACGAGCCCATTGGAAAACCCCAGCCGCTTCAACTACTACATGTTCACTCCAAGGGTGTAATAAAGTTTTGAATGTTAAGAATGGAATCACCAACTGTCGAAGATGTGGATTGTTGTATTGTAATGAACATACGGAATATTCCATCAAGTTGAAAATGCAGACTGGGGTAGAGATACCCGTGTATGATAGTAGTTCTGATGGGATATGGTGTAAGAGTTGTAAGAATTGTTATGAGGGTAAACCTGATTTGAAAAATGGTACGTCGGCATGGTCTAAAGATTTAACTTCTTTATTTGTTAAGAAGCGACAAGAGAAAACCGATGAAGATGAATTGAATAGGACCAAGATTCAAAAACGTTTTATTAAATTGACAAATTATTTAGCTGAATCCAATGAGGCTGCCACCAAGAAGAAGAAAAATGAATGGTGGGTGATTGCGGAGTCAGAGAAGGAAATCTCAGGTATAGACAATTGGCAAGATGATACTGATATAAGTAATTGTTCCATATGCTTTGTCAAGTTCAGTCTCTTGTTGCGAAAACACCATTGTCGATTATGTGGGAAGATTGTATGTGATGATCCTTATGGATTCCGAAAGAGTTGTTCAATAGTAGTGCCTCTTCCTAAGTTACTTGAACGCTTACAAAATTTGAATTATTCCAAGTATGTCAAAAATAATATGGAAGCTATTCTTCAACAAGAAGCAATCAAATTCCGGTGTTGTATTGATTGTAAAAATGCATTATTATATAAATGGAAATTGGTCCAATCGAATATAGGTCATGAAGATGAGAGGATTTTCCGTATTTATGAATCTAAATTGATCCAGAAAAATCAAATTGAGTTGTTATTGACGAAATATGAACAATTAATTAAAGAAGAGAATGAAGATGAAGAAGCTAAAATCGGTAATAGACTTATGATCCAACTAAAAGAATTTGAGAATCTGACTGTTCAATTCCGCAATACATTTTTCATAAAGCAAGGAGAGAAATATCTTGTTTCACCTGAACATGAATCATTCCAAAGATTGATCAATAATATCTATCAAAGTTTCATTATCTTCCTTCAGGATAGTTTGTTGACTTATAAGCAATTGAATGAAGTTCATAAAGAGCACGAAGAAACGAAATTACGAGAAATGAATCTTAATAACCATAAGGATGTTGAAGTGGAAACGGCTCCTCGTCTCACTAAGAAGCAGATTCGGGAATTACGAGAACAATTGATGGTGATGAATGAACAAAAATTCATGATTGAATCTATGATTAAGGAATATACCAAAGCAAGACGATTTGATGAATTACAAGCCTTGATTGATAATAAAACAGAACTTGCGGAAACAATTGATTTATTGGAAGAACAACTTGGAGAATTCGGGTTTTAATTTTATGAATAAATAAATAAATACGCAAATATATTATTAGTAAATAATTAGTCTATAAAATGATATCTAAAGGACGAAAGAAAGAAATAAATAAATAAAAAAATGCAAGAAAGTAACTTAGACACAATCAAAGTAAGAAGTAAAAATGAATGGAATGGAATGAATGGATAAATAAATAAATATATGTATGATCGATCACTATGCATTTAATGTAAATTATAAATTGAGGATTAAATCACCGCTATATCTTTTGGTTTAAGATAATTTGATTCATTCGAAATGGATGTTTCTTCTCTCAACACAGGTTCATCTGAGCTTTGATCATGCGGTATTTTATCGGCCTCTTCAGCAGCAAGTTGATCCTCCACCAAGTTTTCTTCATCGGGTTTGGCATCTTCAGCATGAATCCATTTCCTCATTAAATTAACCAACACTTGAGCCGTTATAACTTGTTCGGATTGATACAATACCAAGGGAACCAAGATGATCCCCAAGTTGGGGTTATTGGAACCATATTGTGATGATACCAAGGATACACCCAAGGCGGCAGTCTTGGCGGGTCCACACAACATGATAGCCACTGTGTCTCTTCTACTATAATAAAAGGGTCTGAATATTTTATAGGAATATGTATACAATTTTGATGAATTTTCATTTGGTTCTTCGCTAAAGATTTTAATAATAAAATAAGGTCTGGCATAGAGATATGTCAAGACTGTGAATGCTAAATAACATGCCATATTGAAAAACACCAAGAATATAATTGATACATGACTTACTTTAGTGAATGCATTTTGATAAAAGGCGGTGGAAAATGATTGGAACATGATAAGAATCAACATAAAGGAACCAACTTTGGCTAATTTAAAAGTAGTCAAAGTCCATTTAGTTTGCTTAGGGAATAAATTTTGAATGGCTTGACCCACAGCAAGAGGAACAAATACTGAAAGACCCAATTGTTTCATGGTACTAGCATATAAATCAGTGATAGTATGATCACCACCTGGTTGATGAGAAGGATTACCAAAATCCCAACCTCCTGACATATATAATTGTAAAAGAGCTGGAGTAACGAATGCACCCAAGATATTCCCAATAAAGACTTCACATAATGTCAAGATATCATTACCATGAGCTTGCTTTGTCATAACAACATTGGAAGAAACTGTGGTTGGACAAGCATGAGTGACAATAAGACCAACCAAAAGCCAATCATTAATGTTTTTATCATGACTGATTCTTATGGCTGTAGCAAGACCATAAATAATTGAACTTGTAATTAAGAAAGATGTTGATAATACTGTGAAATGAGCTCTCCAATTGGCAGTATTTTTTAATAAATCCTTAGTTGACATGGATAATCCACTAATTAAGAAAATAACTGCAACAGCACCATACCCAATGGAATATTCAGCTTTAATTAAACCACCTTGTCTGGCGAAATTAGGATAAGAATGGGCAATAGCGATCAAACAACCTAAAACGACGAAAAACCATTGTTTGATAAGAAAGTTTAGTACGGCTTTAGTATATCTATAAGGTATAGATTTTTTAATATTTTCTATATCCACCATGATATGTTATGTATAAATGATATGATATGATATAATATAATGAAATGATATAATATTGGGTAAGAATTGAATGAAGGATGGATTGATTGGTAGATGGATATACTCTTTATATATATAAAAATATGAAGAAAGAATTAAAATAATTCAAAAGAAATGTTTTTTCATATAGATTTATTATTTCAATATTGACATGAATATTATTATTGTTATAACTTCTTTTAAAAGACTATATAGTCATCATCATCAAATATCATAAAAGCAATATATATATATATCATCTGCTAACAAAATTTGTTTTATAAAAGACGGTCCGTTAAAATAAAATTATTATATACAGGAAACATGACGAGTCAGTTTACTCATCTCGGTTAATTTTCCGGTCAATAATAATTCTACTTTTTACATACTTTATGAGTCACGTGACTACAAATCGTCGGATCGATATTATAACTGTGGAGTCATCATAACATCATTTATTTAGCTTAATACTGTTTTTTTACCTAAATCTTTTTAAAGAAGGTACCCGTTAATTAAACGGGAAGGGAAGAATACATTCCATGGAAGTAGACATTTTGAACACAATGTAAGGTATTGGCAAGGGATCAAGAGCCGCTATTATACAAATCAGAGTGATTTATGACTTTCGGTAACTTTTACCATAGTACTGTTTGGACCGACTAAAAAGACTTTGAGTCATTTCAGTTTTCAAAAACTTTTTTTATTTATTGAATATGAGGCATGGATTCAAGTTCTCTTCCAAATGTGAGGTATGGATCTTCATTTCTGTCTTACATATAATTTCTAATCAACCATAGTTAACAAATTCTTCCATTACTAAAATATCTAATAAGCTGCAATTTTCAAATATCATTAATATCAAGATGGATAAATTTTTCATATCTTTCAGCCAATATATATATATATATATACTATCTATAACTTTGATACCGTAGGTGGAATCAAATAGATAAATGAACTTATACTACCTCATCCCATTATTAATATCTATCATCAGTTATTATTATTACATATACAATTTTACTACCAATAATAATAGTCATAATAATAACGATACAATGACAGTTGCAAAATTTATTAAAAACACCAACCCCTTCCCAGCTTACTTCTTCAGTCATGGAGGTCCTACTTTTATGTATGAGAATGATGATTTTGGTAATAAGGGGGCCTGGAAAACTATCAAGAAATTGGGAACAACTATTAAAACTCAATGGAAACCAGATTATATTATTGTTGTCTCGGCTCATTGGCAATCCTCGGCGTCTAATCTCGTGGAGATTTCTATTCCTGATAATGGATCTAATCAAGAGAATAAATTGATTTATGATTTCTATGGATTCCCTAAATATATGTATCAAGAAGAATTCCATACTAAAGGTTCTAGATTCATTGGTGAACAAATCAAACAACAATTAGAACTCGGTGGGTTCAAGAGTCAGTTGACCAAGCGAGGACTCGACCATGGTGTATGGGTCCCCTTTAAAGTGGCTTTTAGTGACTATACCAAATTATCACCTACTTCAGAACAACCTACGGGAAAGGAACCGATTGGATTTGATTTACCCAATACTCCGGTGATCCAAGTTTCGTTAACATCTAATGATCAAGATTTCACCTCTCATTATAAACTTGGACAAATCTTGAGTAAATTTAGAGAAGAATTGATTTGGGATGAAGATAATCAAAAATATTTATCGGGACTTGTGGTTTGTTCAGGTATGTCTGTTCATAATTTACGTGATTTAGGTAAATCCTTTCAATCTCCTAATCAATTAATGTCGTATGTAAAGCCATTCAATCAACTTTTAACCAAGACATTGACTCAATCACAAGATTTATTAAAGGATTTCCTTAATTTACAACTTCTGAATCGTACCTTGTTAAATTCGGCTCATCCAACTTTGGAACATTTCGTGCCTGTTATAGTTGCCAGTGGTATTAATGGGAATAAAGAACCAATTAAGGAATTATATAATGATCAATTACTCAGTTTAGGTTGGGGGATTTATCAATTTGGTAATGAATATAGTAAACTTTAGATTAGCATTTCTTATTCTTATTCTTATAGCTACATATTAGTGTCTTTCAATAGATAGATATAATAATAATATCTATTTAATATATATATATATAATTATGCAAAAAATAATAAAATTGTAGATCTGTTTTCTATAATCTCTTCCAAAACTATAAAAGTATATAATCTATAATACAAAATGACTGATGATTGGGTTCGGTTGGTTTTTGTTTGACCTTATGAATGTTTTGATTGGTTTCTGAATTCATTCTTTTTAATTCTTTAATAAATCCTGTATGGCCTTCTTTATACCACTTTCATCCAATCCATCCAAAACACTCTTCACTTCTCTCCCCTTCTCAAAACGGGCAGTCACACTTGGAGTAACTCCATTACTTTCTCTAATCAATATGGGTAAGATGTTATTCAGTTGTTGTTTTAAAGTTGGATAATTAGTGGTGAGGAATTGTCTTAATGGTACGGAGGCTTCTCCTGTTTGAGATAAATGGAATCTTAATTCCTTTAATGCAGTAGGTAACACAAATTTAGACATGTTTTATATTATGTTTATGTTAAAGAATACTGTTATAGTTATATGGTTTATAGTTATAAATTATAGGTTCTAGATATCTTCTGTCGCTGTTGACTAAAAATATTTCAATGGGATTTTACTGGGTGGATTTATATGCAGGTTTAATATAGATCACGTTATTTTGATCATGTGATGAAATGAATTAGTATAGTTAGATAAATGGATAGTATTAGAAGTGAATTATTTAACTTTAATTGAATGTAATTAAAGATTTTAAAAGCACAACCACATGTGGTAGATTGGTGAATCATAAGAATTTTGATTTTGTAGTTTACGAGACAGTTAAACGAGTTACGAAATTTGCAATCAGATAGATGGATGGAAGCTTCCGCGGAACGATCAACCAATTCTTTGATAAGAATTCAATCTAAAGCAGCATGATATGAAATTACAATACTGTACAGGAGAAAAAAGGGGAGTAAAAAGAAGATTTACTAGGTTTGAACCACTGATATTTGTCTTCTTCTAAAATTCCTAGCAATTATAATTATAATTGGTTCTTTTCCATCGTCCACATTGGAACGATGAGTTCCAGATTTAGCAATAAGAATTTCAAAACGAGACAAAAAAAAAATTCTTAGGGGGAAAAGGAGAATAAAGGGATAAGGAGATATGATAGGGGATAGGAGAATACGATGAGCTGTACAATTATGGTAATATGATTCAATTCAATTCAATTCAATTCAATGGATCTGTAGTATTTGTTTCTCTTTCGGTAGCCTGCTAGTAAGAAGTAAATATATTATTATTATTTATCATCTTGAATGTAGGCGGTGATGTCCGGACAGTTTAATTTGTTTAATTTTATGGGCCGGTTTGATAAATTAGATCTATGATAGAACTAATATCTGAAATGAAACAGAAGCACATTAATAATAATTATAATTATAAATTAATTCTTTGTTCGGTGTACCGTATTAGTTTTTATTTTTTTTTTTTATATTACGATGCCACCGGTCCTCCGATTTTTGCAGAGTGTGGTGCAAAAAAAAAAGACCAAAACCTTATTTAAAGTTTTAAACTTGCTCCTAATTTTCAATTATAAACAGGGGTTACTTTCTCCTTTTTCTTTTTATTTTTGGTTGATCCTTGTCTGAATACTTTCAATATCAATTGTATACTCCCACAGCTCATTACTATTAATCAATTGACACGACGACAATGACTGATATTTACGTTGGGAAGGATCTTAAGGTTCTTCAAGACTTGGAAAAAGATGGTGAGACGGTTCCAATCTTGTCTAACAAGAATAGAAAATCATCAAGTATCAAAAGAAAATTGTTTCACTTTTTATCAATGTTTGTTATTTTTGGATTAGGAGCATTTTACTTTTTAAGATCATTAGATGGTTCTCAACAAAATGATTGTATTAATTTATTTGGTTTCCCCATTGAAATCCCAGACTTTCTTATTCCTAATAAACCTGAACCAATTACTGATGGTGCGGCTCCAACCACCATTGTTTATGAAATCCAACCTCCATTAGCTAAACATTTCTCTAAATCAAACACCACGGTATTCTTTTCCAATGAAGTCTTGGCCGATGGGTTAGTTGTGGATTATAAATCCCCTAAACATTTCCATTTTGATGATGCTTATTTAACATTGAATTTCACCAATAAGAATGTTGTTACCACACCTGAAGATGAAGAATTTGCCGTTATTGAAATCACTATTGGTGGTCATCCTGTGTGGAGAACATCAACCCCAATTGGACATGCTCTTTTCAATACTTTTAGTTCGACTTATCAAAATATTTCTGAATATTTATCATTATTGGAAAACAATGGAGAAGTTAAGGTTAATGTATTGGAAGGATCTATTTCTTTAATTGATATCTCATTGAGTTTAACCTTGAGTGAAATTGAAGAAGAAAAAGAAGTTGAGGTTATTGAAGTTGTTGGTGGAAAGAAACATCATAAGAAGGGAAAACATCATGCTGGTAAGAAATTCAATGGTACCATTACAGCCGAAGATATTTTCGTTTCTACTCAACCTGCTACTAAAATCATTTCATTAACTAATGAAGGAGGTAAACCATTTAATTTACCTAATTCTGATCAATTTAAAATCACTTTACCTAAGTTATCATCAAAAATCACAATTGCTAAATTGAATTTATTTGTTTCTGTATCTCAAGATGAAATTGCCTTTTTTAAAAAGGATGAAGATCCATTAAGACACTTGAATATCTTTCTTAATGATATTTATATCGATACACTTATCCCCAAACCTACTTTATATCATCCTGAATCCATTGCTGAAACTGCCAGTACTAGTTTCCATCCCGTTGTTGATTTTGGGAATTTCGTAGGGTTGACTTATGAAATCAATTTAATTAATGTCTTGCCTCTTCTTTGGGCCGATAAATCAAATTTGGAAATCTATGTTACATCTCCAATTAAAGATCTTACAGTGGGTCCTGTTTTTGATGCCTTACCCAAACCTATTTTGAAAGGTGAAGATGAAATCTTGAATGATTCATGGTTAGTTAGTGGGAATTTATTATTATGGGAATCTAACTTGATTTCTTCAAGTTCAGGAAATACAACTCTCCCTACTACTGAACAATCAAGTTCGGGAGTTTTCAAGAATCCTCCTCAATATTCTCCATGGGCTCCAAGTATTAAGAATGCCGTGGCTAAGAATCATATCAAGGCTAATTTCACGACTGAATTCAAATTTGATTTGAAACATTCTAATTCAAGTTTATTTTATATTGTTGAATCTAAATTAAAAACTGCCAATGTATTAACTAAATCAGAAAGAGTTAGTACGAGGAAATTCGGTAATCCTTATGCTCCAGGTGGAGGTAAAGAGACCAAAACTAGTGATTTGAACTTGTATTATCTTGCCAGTAAGGACCATACATTTGTGATTTCCGATGTTGTTGTTGGCGCTTCTACCATGTCCAAGAACAAGAAGAAGAAATCAATCAAGATTGAGTCATCCACGGCTTTCCCTCTTAATTTAAGGGTTAAATCAATCAAAACCACCGATAAACCAGATGAAACGTCTGTTCTTGCCACAATTGATTCCAAATTTGAAGTAAAAGTCAATGGTGAAACCGTCGATAAGATCAAGGTTGAAGAAAGTGTCACTGATAATTATAACTCACCTCCTGTGATCAGCATCAAGTATGAAAACAATGGGTTCAAGAAGGATGTGGAAGTTATTAATGGTCATCCTGTTGATAGATATTAATCTCACATACCCCTTTTGAAAGCGATTTTTGAAAAATTGTCCTTTTAGTTTATTATTGTTTATTTCTTATATTATTATGGGAATCTAAATTGATTTCAGGGAATACAACTCTCCCTTGGTAAGATCAAGGTTTAAGAAAGTGTCACTGATACTTATAACTCGCCTTAATGTAATCAGCGTCAAGTATGAAAACAATGGATTCAAGAAGGATGTTGAAGTTATTAATGATCATCATGTTGATAGATATTAGTCGGATTTCTTTTCATCTTGCATACCCTTTGAAAGTGATTTTCGAAAAATTGGCCTTTTCGATTATTATCCTTTATTGTTTATTTATTTAAATATATAAAATGTTTAACGGTTTATATAAGATATATGTCCATTGTAAGATTGTACTGGAATAGAATAAATATATTTAATTTCATTTTATAAAGATTTTGATAAACTTTTACGATTAACAATATGACCTAAAGATTCATAATCAGGAACAATGGATTTTGAATCTCGAATAAATTGAGGCATACCTGTATCAATGGATTTCATAACGGCTTCAATACACAAGAGTGCCGAAATCCCATCATCGGCCGTACACAAGGGTTCAGCCTTCCCTTTGATTATATCAATAAAATGATTCAATTGTAAATCAAAGGGGAGAGTTGATCGTAATTGATTTATATCCGGCACAAGTTTTTCCTTTTCAATAGGATGAAGCCATGATTTATCCTCCTCCTCTTCTTCACTTGAAGTGGTTGATGATGGTTGATGGAATAGATTCAAATCCGGTACGGATAATGTCCCCCTTGACCCAAAAATTCTATAAAGTCCTTCTAAATCTTCATGATAAGGGATAGTGGGATTTTCTCCCGTTCCACTTTCGAAATTAAATGGAGAAGTGACATTATCTGAACATATAAATGTTCCTGAAATCCCATTTTTAAATCGAATGGTTAATGTTGCTCCCTCATCGACATTTTTATAATGAATTCGTTGAGATTTTAATAATTCAGCATAAATTCGATCAATTGGTCCAAATAAATATTGTAATAAATCCAAATCATGAACTAAATTAATTAAAAGAGCTCCTCCACCTGTATTTGAATTTGTTCTCCAAGGTCCGGATTGGAAATATGATTCTGGTTTACGTAATGTCCAAGTTCCCTGGACTGCAATCACATCTCCAACTTTTGATAATTGATTCTTGGCCTCAACTATAAATGGATTAAATCTTCGATGATGACCTACTAATAATTTAACATTTTTTGATTGAGCAAAATTTCGAAGAGCCTTGGCTTCACTAGGAGTTGAACTTAGAGGTTTTTCAACTAATAAATGAATTCCATAAGATGCTAATTCTGCACTAACTTGAATATGAGTATGATTGGGAGTAGCAACAATGGCACCATCAGGTAATGGTAAATCATTAATTTGACAATAATCCACAACATCTTTAATACATTTAAAATAATTTGTATTAAATTTTATGGCAACTTCTTTAGCATTTGGTGAAGGATCAACAAATCCAAATAATTCAGTTTGAGAATTTTTAACAACATGTTCTGCATGTCTTGGACCTATTAGACCAGCACCAAGAATTAAGATTTGTATAGGATAAACAGCAATCATGAAATTTGTATGATATAATGAATATGATTAATGAATTAATATATTTTAATGAAACCTAGGTTAGAAGAAACTAATCCTTATATATAATGAATGAAGTTAACAAGAAAACAAATGGGTAAAGGAATAACAACGTAATACAAATATGAATGGTTTTATATATGATATGATATAATGACTCGGAAGAAAGTATGAAACAAACTAAACAAACTAAATAGTTTGGGTGATGTTGTGGCTTGAATAGACAGGATGAATGAAATGAATTACAATCAAAGGAAATGATTGGATTAACACAGAAGGATAACCATATAAACAGATGAAAGGATATAAGATACTCCTATAATGAATGAACACAAACAAACAAACAAGGAAAGAAGGAAAGAAAGAATATATATTGGATATATTTAAACCATTTAATAATAGTAATAAAAGAATAATAATAGAATATAGAATATTTGTTTTAAAGATAATTCGATTTCCCTATTATAAACTCATCATCATCATCCATATACTATACTTACCCCAGAAAGAAAAACATTCTGAAACTGAAATTTTTTTTTTCACAGCTATTGCATTTAGCCGGGAGCGGCGTTATATGGAACCGGCTCAGGATTTTTTTTTTTAATTTCTTTTTATTTTTAATACAATACAGCGTGGGTGGGTACAGGAGGAAAACTAAACTTGTAACAAAATGAATGGATGTGGCGGTGAATGACACATTTTTATTTATTTACCATTATATATGTATACGAGAAATTATTAATGGGTAGAAGTGGAGGAGGAAGAGGAGGAGATTTAGAGGGGTTTATAATTTATATGTTGGTCTATTCTTTCTTCCTCGAAGGTTATAGTTTACTAATTTTAGTTTTTAACCGATGGAATAGGATGGAATGGAAATCATCAATTAATTTCCATAAATAGAATACTAACATGGATATATATATACATATAATTAAATCTCTTAGGATCAAATATTATCCTTTCATAATATTTATTGCTGAAGTCTAGTCAAATAATGCGAATCAAAACTATTTTGCAATTCATTCATATTCTTCAAGAATTGTTCAGCCATATCAAAGTCTTCAACATTAACATGATCCAAAAAATCTGAAATAAAAACAGCTAGTAAAAAGCCAAGATTATACTCTTCTCGGTGGTTATAGTAAGCAATTTCATAATTAAAGAAGATCAGCATTGTGATCTTCAAATTTCGTGGTATCCTTTAGTTTGATCACAAACCAACCTCTAGTCTCTCACTAAGTACTAGTAAACATATCTTTCTTTCTTTTAATACATTCTATATATTAAAAATTTCCTCCTTTCCTATAAATCTAAATATCAATAAATGGCTTCAAGTTGGTCTAGATGGAATATCCATTTGATTTAGAATAAATGAGGTTGACTGACTAAAAGAAAGAATGTATATCACTTTCGTTTATGCAGGCATATATCTGTGGCACTTGCTATGCAGTACTGAAAACTCACTGATACAATAGATACAACTTACTCTCTAAAAGAGGTCGCTTCAAGGGTGTGTCTTAATATGATAGGTATTCTTATATATTCAAATATACTTAAAGTCCAAAAGAAGGAGAAGTACTAAATACTTATTCTTAAGGATATATAAATAGTTAGAAATAGCTGTTATAATAGATCACGTGTAAACATGCTACTAAACAGGTGTAGTTCCAGTATACAGGAACGTTTACATTCAACCCACGATATTATAATAATGTCGTTACTTTCTATTTTGGGTACAGAATAGCAGTCAAATTCAGTTGGAACTATACAAAATTCAATTCATAATAAGAGAAGAATGTCATGTCCTTTGATATAAACTGGGATAAATTAAACCTTGATGGATCCATTAATGGATCAATCAAGGAATTCTTAGATCATCAATTTAGAAGTATTTCATTACCATCATATATTTCTGATTTATCCGTCGTTAATTTTAGTCTTGGTGATATATCACCTGAAGTAAATATACGACATATAGGTGATCCATTTAATGATTTTTATGAAGATGAGAATGATGAAGAAGAGGAGGATAACGATAATGAAAGTTATACTGTCACCAATAAGAAGAATCATAACAATAATAATACTTTACCAAACTTGAATAAATCGAATCATTCGGGAGGAGTTGATGATATTGATTTCAATGACGTTGATGAAGACGAGGAAATTGATGATGAAAATGATGATGATGACGACGACGATGATGACGATGATGAATATGACTATGATGGTGATGCAGATGATTTATCTACTTTAGGTGACGATGATGATTCAAATTTAATTAGTCTACATCAAACTGGAACTTCTACACCGCCACCCGGTCCAATTCCTTCACCACCTTTATTAGACAATAGAGGAAGAACATCACTGGATGCCATATCTTCGATTCTTGTTAATCCCAATCTAACTTATCTTCATAATTATAATGTTATAGGTTTGGGAGGTCCTAATTCTAATGGTGGGACGGAAACTCCTACTAATATTTTAAATCAAAATGTATTAAGAAGTCGAAATTTTAATATTCAATCATTAAAGAAATCTTCAATTAAAGATGAAAATGATATTCAATTAATTGTTGAAATAAAATATCAAGGTGATGCATATTTAGATTTAACGGCTAATTTATTAGTTAATTATCCATCACCAAATTTTATTTCTTTACCAATAAAATTACATATAACTGATTTAGTCGTTCACTCAATTGCAACCATTGCTTATTTAAAGAAATCAATTTATTTTTCATTTCTTTGTGATATAAATGATTCAACATCGGATTATTTCACATCAACTAATTCTAGTGCTACTACAACAACAACAACGACTGCTGCTTCAGTTTCAACTCATTCTACGTCTTCAGTGGCTGGAACTCCCTTGTCATCACTTCCTCCAGGAGGAGGGAACTTTGTAGATTATGTTACTGATCCTAATAATATTGAAAGAATAGATATTATTAAAAAGATTAAAATAGAATCAGAAATTGGTCAGGCTGAACAAAATGTGCTTCGAAATGTTGGAAAAGTTGAAAAATTCTTAATTGAACAAATTAGAAGATTAATTAGAGATGAAATTGCTTGGCCAAGTTGGATATGTATAGATATGAATAATAATGACGATGATGATGATGATTCAAGTGATAAAGATGAATATAATGATGATAAGGATTTATAAATATACAAAAATTGTTTGTTTAAATGTAAGATAATGTATGTATTTGAAGTCAATTCTTAATATATAAAGGGAGCTTTAACTCTTGTGTATTTTTTCTTCTTGTAAACCCAAATTTGAATTTAGAATTTGCAACACTCTTCTTAATCAACAACATCAAATCATGTCAATCAATAAACTTATCAAACAATTTGTATTCACTAAAGTCCTTTCAAGTGATTCTCAAACCAAAACAATTGTACTCTTGGGGGAAATCAATGCGCAAAATGCCATTATAACTCTTGAAAAATCCCATTTCTTAATTGATGATGATGGAATAATTCAATTTGATATTAATACCATAGTGGATAACAGTGCCATTATAAATCAAAATGATATTTATTATTGGTCCAAGGCGATATTAAATCAGAATTTGGATCAATTGCCGGGGGCAAAGTTGAATTTGATTTATCCTGCCACGGCTGCTCATATTGCCAAATATAAAGCTCAAGAGGTTCATTATATTGTTGAAACTCCAGAAATGTATAAAGAATATGTCATTCCCTTTATTGTTAGCATGAAGGGGTTAAGATTAAAATGGGTTCATAATATTTTATTTGAGGGTAAGGAATCAGAAACATTTATTCATCATGATAAAGATCCCAATACTGGATTTGTCCTTTTACCAGATATGAAATGGGATACTTTGAATATCAATACCTTATATTTATGTGCTATTGTCAATAGAATGGATATAGATTCAGTACGAGATTTAAATGAACAACATCTTGACTTTCTTATCACGTTACAGAAGACAATTCGTCAATTGGTTGATGAAAAATATTCATTAACACCCAATCAAATTAAAATATTTATTCATTATCAACCATCATATTATCATTTCCATTTACATATTGTTAATGTCCGTCACCCCGGGTTGGGTGATGGGATCTCCATAGGAAAGGCCATCCTTTTGGATGATGTTATTGAAAATATTCAATTGGTAGGGGATTATTATCAAAGGCGTAATATCCATTATTTATTGGGTGAAAATCATGCGTTATGGAAAATCAATGATTATCGAAATGCTTGTTTAGAATACTATGAAAGTAATTAATACGTAAATTAATATATAAAGATTTATATAAATGAATGAATAAAACAATTTAATAATTAAATTCATTACTGGATGATTTAACTTGTAATCTAGCCATTCTTAATAATTTCTTTCTTGGATCTTCCTTCTTAACCTTCTTTGAACCTTCTTGAATTCCAGCATTCGATCCAACAGACCGACCTAATCTCTTGGGACTTTCTCTTAATCCAAAACTCTTGGCTAAATGTCCTAAATGTAATAATTTTACATTGAAGAAATTTCTTTCAGCTGATAAATGGGTAGCATATGCTCGAATATGAGATGTAAATGCTTGCACTGCTCGATCATGAATCCCAGCATCTTCCAATAACCATCTTTCAACATCTAGATGCCATGTGGTGGCGTGTATATCCCATTTTCCTTGTTTATGTTTAGGGTCGACTTTCTTAGGTTTTTTATTCCCTTCTTCTTGTGGTTGATCATCTTCATTTTCAACTTCAGCAAAACCATCCTTTAAAATATTTTCATAAGGTACAATTCTTAAACTACCTTCCTTGGGATGGACAACTTCAATTTTGCCATCAACATATCCTTCTTCATTTCCTGGAAGTAAGAATAAAGCAGCATTACCTTTATTACCGACTCTGGCTGATCTACCAATTCTATGTAAGTGGTCTTCCACCGTAAATGGAGGATCATATTCAATGACATTTGAAATATTTGGCATATCAAGACCACGAGAGGCAACATCAGTACATAATAAAATCGTATGTTTTGAAGTTGTATCCTTTATGAACGCATTTAATGTAGATGTTCTTATTTGTTGAGGCATTGAACCATGTAATTTATAAACAACGGTGCCATGTCCGATCAATGGAGCAGATAATAAACTTGCTTCCTCTTCTTCTTCATCATTTTCTTCACCTCTGTTGATATCTTTCTCCTTCTCTTTTTCTCTGTCTTCTAACTTTACTCTCTTTTTAAGTGGTTTATATCCATGACGTGTGAATACTTCAAAATGGAAATTGACTGAATCAGAACATGAAAAGAACACAATGGTTCTATTAGTTTCACCATCATAAGCCATAGTTAGTTTCTTTAACATGGCACTTAATGCCACAAGTCTTAATTTAGGCGGTACTACCACAATACTTTGAATTAATTGATCAGGAGCAGTAGCTGAATTTGAATCTGAAGAAAATTCAGTTACTAATGAATTATTTTCTAAATTTATCATTTCTGGATCATTCAATACTATATTACCTAACCCTTTGACATTATCTTGCATGGTGGCTGAACATAAAATATTGATTCTTTTGGAAGGTAATCCTTGCCATTTATTTAATGTTTCTGAAATTTTAGAACCTTTCGTGATTTTATCTGTGATTTGAGTGATTGCTTCTTCGAATCCTAATTCAACTAATTTATCACCTTCATCCAAAATCAAATATCTTAATTGACTTATATCTAATGAAGTTGTATTTTCCATATGATCTGCTAATCTACCAGGAGTAGCTACCAATATATTAACCCCCTTTCTAATTCTTGCCTTTTCTGATTTCTTCTTTTCTCCACCAATGACAATACCAGGTACAATGGTATGACAACAACGACTAATTGATTCCAAAACACCATAAATCTGAGTTGCTAATTCTCTGGTTGGTGTAAGAATAATAGCAAATAATCCTGATTCTCTAGTTATTTTGAATTTATTTTCCATCATTAATTTATGAAGTATAGGTAAAACAAATGCTAATGTTTTACCGGAACCAGTTTGTGACTTTATAAATAAATCCTTTTCACTAGTAAGCATACTTGGAATCACGGACTTTTGAACATTAGTTGGATGTTTAAATCTCATGGTTTCTTCCAAATGTTTACTTATACTATCATTAATCCCTAGCCCAGCAAATGTAGTGGCATCTTTCAATGGAGCATTAGATGCTAAATAAGTCACTTCTTTCTTGGGAGCATTCTTGGCTAAAGTACTACTTACATTTGAAGTAAATAATGATGATACATATGAATTACCTTTCCCACCAAACTCACCTTTGGTTTCGGCAAATTTGGCTCTTTTTGGTGCTGGGACCAGTAAATCTTCCAATTCGGCTTCTTGTTTCTTTCTATCAATTCTTGAATTTGTTATTTGGGTACTGTTGACTCCTGAAGCAGATGAATCAGCCTTTCTATGTTGTCTTCCTCTTCCTTGTAAGGATAATTGAAGTTTACGACGGTCTTTCCATTTCCCACCAGTCACTTTTGTAGATGCCTTGCTACTTACTCTATTGTTACCCTCTGGAGCAGCAGCAAAGTTTAACAACATACCATCATCGTCATCCATTTTGATATCTATATTAATGTTTGTAATTGTATAAAGCTCTATACCGAAATGGTAAGTTAGTTGTGAAATATTTATCTATAATATAATTTTTTATGAGCCGCATGATGATATCACGTGCATTTTTGAATTTTGGTTATTTTATTTACTTATACATCTATTATACATCATTTAAGACCTAGTTAAATCATCTATATATTTCATTAAATCTGATTCCGTATGCAATTTGGCATTTGGAGCAGTGGTGAAGACTTGTTCCTTGATTGTGGCGGCGATATTGCTGTTTGAGCTTTCCCATTTCAATGCGGCCCATTCTTCATCTTCAAACTTCTTGATTTGTTTTAAAGATTCACCCAAGGCATTACCAAACCCTTCACCATTGGTAATCTGTGATCCTGACTTGGAAGCAGATTGAAGGATTTGGATATTATTGGTTTTGTTTGATTCGGCTATTTCTGCTTTCCGTTGTGCTTGGGTCGAAGCATCCACGTCATCGATATATTTGAATGAGGCTCTTAATTGTGCTGTACTTTCCACTGGAACTAGTACCACCTTCTTTTGACCATTTTGTTCAACTAGCTTTCCAACATATAGTCCTCCCTCCGTCTTATTTAAGACTCCATGTAAAGTTTGTTCACCTACATCGTTACCCCAATCATCTACTTTATTGACATTGAAATATTTACTGGTATCCAATGGTAATTTCACCTCTAGGTAATTGGATTCATTCTTAATACTAGCCTTGTAGTAGTTTTCATCTAATGTTCTTGTTTTAACACGGCCTGGATATTGTATGACTTGGAATCTGTTTTGGTTGTCTGATGGTAGATCATTTAGCACAAGTGGTATGGAATCTATAATGGGATCGTCTTCTTCATCTTTGATATCTCGAGATGATCCTTCTGCCCTCAGCACAGTCAGGGAAGACATATCTTCATCATCCTCAATAAACAACAGGCTCTCTCTGCCGTTTCTCTTCGACATGATTTGAAATGTGAAGTTGTTTAAAAAGAACGTTTCTGAAAATTGAAATTTGTTATAAATATATATATCGATCGGTGAGTAAAACAATTTTTTTTTGCACACACTCAGTTAATATCAAATATCGAATTGAAAAAAATCAGTGTGTCATAATAACGGGTCATAATTTGATAGATACATCTATATCAATGTCAACTACAGAAGAAACCTTTGACATAACGAAGAATTATCTTCGGTTTTTAGAAGAAGATGATGATTTAACCATGCCTATTGCTGCCATTGAATCGTTAGTCACAATGTTACGAATCAAACAACCATCTACATCATCGGAATTGATTAATTTGGTCAAATCAAACATAGATACATTAAAGGCATCCATTCCAAATGCTATTTCTCTTTCAGCTGGGTGTGATTTATTCATGAGATTCGTATTAAGAAATACCAATTTATATTCTGATTGGGAGTCATGTAAGAAGAATTTAGTTGAAAATGGGAAATTATTCGTTCAAAGAGCCAAGGCATCAAGAGAAAAGCTGGCTGAGTTTGGGGTACCATTTATAAAGGATGATGATATTATCTTAATCCATGCATTTTCTCGTGTGGTATATCATTTATTGTTGAAGGCTAGAACCGAAAAGTTGATTCGATTTAGAGTCATAGTCACAGAATCAAGGCCAACAGAACAAGGTTATCGAATGGCCAGGTTACTAAGAGAAGCAGGTATCCCAGTTGAAGTTATTGTTGATAATGCTGTTGGGTACGTTATTCATAAAGTTGATAAGATCCTTGTTGGAGCGGAAGGTGTTGCTGAAAGTGGTGGTATAATAAACCATATTGGTTCTTATCAAATTGGATGTTTGGCAAAGGCAAATAATAAACCATTCTATGTGGTAACAGAATCTCATAAGTTTGTTAGACTTTTCCCCTTGGCTCCAAATGATTTACCAAATAATATAGCAAATTTTATTGAGGGAAAGAATAGTCAAGAACAAGATCGTGAACTTTTGAATGCAAACTTAATAGATTTTACACCTCATGAATATATCACAGCATTGATAACCGATTTAGGAGTATTAACTCCATCAGCGGTATCAGAAGAATTAATTAAAGTATGGTATGACTAATCACCCAATAATCTATATATAATTATATACAATACTTTTTAAGGTTTCTTGTAGACTAGATAGATCAAAATAATCATTATCTTCAACTCGATCAACCTCCATGCATTTAATATGTTTGCTATTCTCTAAGTAGTCTCTGTCGACAAATATGGTACAAGATTTCATGTATACTAGATGGGTAATATATTGATTCCATTCAAAAGTATTATTGTCAGCTTCCAGCTCTACTTGCTCGGAATACCTAGCCAGTTGAACAATAACTTTTATAAAATCTACCGCATCCATTCCAAAAGTCTCTCGATCAAGACATCCATTCAATAATAGGATTTTCTTCTTCTGATGTTTATTTTCGGCAATAGCCTTGCCTACACCTTTTAAAATGACAATAGGAACTATACTTGTCATGAGCGACCCAATTGAAAATATTAAAGCATCTGCAGTACCAATCGTTGACGTGACTGTGTTTGGGGCTGAGGGTCTTATTTCTTGACCATAGGGAGAAACATAAAAGATTCTTTTGATTGGGGAAAGTAAAGGTTCAATAGCAGTCTTATTGAAATGCAATTGGGACTTTTTGAGGTCGGGATGTGTATATTGTGGTATATTCCCTGCCTCTTCTTCTTCATCATCTTCTTCTGTATATTCAGATAATACACTTCTAGAAAGCACAACTTCATTTATGGGTATTTCAACATTTATACCATCCAAATCAGGAGTTCCGAAATAACTTGTCCTGATCATATCATCCGTAGGAGTCGGGGTTCTATTGATTGGTGGTGGGTATATATCTACACCAATCTCTCTGTCGGATGGATGAGATATTTGTGACTGACCTGTGATTATTAGACCATTTTCTAGCAAGGCACTAATGTGATAAGTAAAATTTGTATTGATACACGGTAAAACTTTAATCAGGGAATCTATTTCTGTTAATTTACAAAACAATTCAATGGCCGAATCAAGTGAACCTACGAATAATCTTACACCAGTTAAGAATAGGTTCCCAACATTAGCCAATTCATATCTGAAGTGTTTTTTCGAGGAATGTTGAGAATATTGATATTTTGATCGTTTTAATAACTCGACATGAATATGAATGAGGAAGGCACGGAATACTTCCTTGGTAGCTGGGCCAATGTTAGACCAAAGTTGATGAGTACCATCAACAATTGAATTCCATTCACCCTTTGCAGTAGTTGGATCGGAGGAAAGACGAAAGCATAATAGTTGACTTAATGCTTCTTGATGAGGAGGTATGAGTCTAGTTAATCTTGATCTAAGATCTCCGATGGCAGGACCTCCTATTATTCTTAATATCTCTGACGTGGACCCTCCATTATCCAGAATGGGGAGAATATATGATACATTTGGCGTTATTGCTTTGAATAGTGATACCAACTCATTGGTCGCCGTGCCACCACTAAGGACCACTAGTTTTATATTCTGTTGACTTTCCATAACTTGCCAATTTTGAATTGTCAAGAAGTAAAATGTGGGGTGAAACTGGAGATGTAAACATCGTTATATATGGTGTGTTGTAGATAGTGTTTTGTTCTGTATATAGTATTTAATCTATAATAATGCGTCATGGATGTTAGCTGAAATACAGTATTTGCAGGAGAAGTAAGTTTGCCTCGTGCTCAGTGGCACATGATCACATGTTCCTAGTTTCAATTCGTTTTTCTGTGTTTGCTATAAAGAATAAAAAAAGCAGTCACGGTCATCTGCAGCTATGCACGTGTATTCCTTGTAAGCACTGGGTCACATGCCCTTCCGCAACAAAAAAACATATCGAAAAAAATTTTGATTATGTGCGGTAAACTGTTAGAGGAAGAGAGCCTCAGACAAACTCAGTGAGAAAGGTTGAAAAATTTTAGTTAAACCTTTAACAGAAGAATTGATCTTTAATTGTTTAATTCCATCTTTTTCAATACATAACGATAATCAACAACATGCCTGATCAAGAAGGTTTAGCTTTAGTCGGTTCCTTAGAAGGCCACAACGGTTGGGTCACTTCCTTAGCCACCACCCCAGCCCACCCAGACTTATTATTATCTGGTTCAAGAGATAAAACCTTGATCAGATGGCAATTAACTGGTGGTACCCAATATGGTGTCGCTAAGAAATCATTCAAAGGTCACTCCCACATTGTCCAAGATGTTACCATCTCCGCCGATGGTGCTTACGCTTTATCTGCTTCTTGGGATAAAACTTTAAGATTATGGGACTTAGAATCCGGTGAAACTACTCAAAGATTCGTCGGTCACACTGGTGATGTTTTATCTGTTTCTATCTCAAAGAACTTAAGACAAATCGTCTCCGCTTCTCGTGATAAGACCGTCAAGGTCTGGAACACCATTGGTGAATGTATGGCTACTTTAAACGGTCACAAAGATTGGGTCTCAGCCGTCAGAATCTCTCCAGCTGACAAAACTTCCACTGTTCTTTCCGCTTCATGGGATAAAACCGTTAAGGTATGTGTTCATTTTATTTTATTTATTATTATTTGACAAGATTAACTTCCAATTGATTATGATCTTAGATGATGTATATTCATATTTGCTACTTCAGACGGGGCTCAAAGCCTCGAATGAGACATTTTTTATCACCAAGATCTCTGATATCATTGATCATAATCAGGTTGTTAATTCTTTGTTATCTTTTATACATTTTCATTTTGTAAAACAAATGAAAATCATAATTGGCAATTTACTAACTTTTAATTATTATTATAGTCTTGGGATTTAATTGACTACTCTGTCAACTCCGATTTCATTGGTCACACCGGTTACGTTTCCTGTATTACCTTATCTCCAGATGGATCATTATGTTCTTCTGCTGGTAAAGATGGTACCATTTTATTATGGGACTTAAACTCAGACAAACCATTATACACCTTAAACGCTAACGCTGAAGTCCATGCTTTAGCTTTCTCTCCAAACAGATACTGGTTAGCCGCTGCTACCTCCTCCGGTATTAAGGTCTACAAATTAGATGAAAGAGATTTATTAGATGAATTAAAACCAGAATCAGATGCCAAGGCCCCAGAAGCTATCTCCTTAGCTTGGTCTGCTGATGGTAGAAACTTATTTGCTGGTTACACTGATAACGTTATCAGAGTCTGGCAAGTCACTGTTAAAGTTTAAAAAGCTTTTTAGGAATAAATAAAACTATCATAAATATATATATATTAATATTACTGTATATTATTAAAAAGACGGAAAGTTAAAGTTATCACCAACTGTGACTTTAATTAAAAAAGTATAGCTTACCACTAGCACTACCACCAACAGCCCAATTCTTGGTTGGATGTATAGTACAAACAGCTGGTACAGCACCTACTGAATCAGATAAATGAGCTAAGATTTGTCCTTTCTGATCATAGATATCTAATCCTCTATTCATGTTCCCAATTATAAACTTTTGCACTCCATCCTCGGGAGCATATTGCCAACGAGCCTTAAGTATTGAGACCCAACGACCAGTTTGACAATTGTGTCTGATTTTGTTGAATGGTTTGAAATCAGCCGTTTCTATATCAGCAGCAGGCTGACTGGCTGTATATTTTGAACTCCACTCCGTAATGGGTTTAATCTTGTTATCTGAAGATCCACTAAAGTCAAAAATGTTGACAGTATCATCATACCCATTACATACTATTCTGTTATCAAGATTCCAATCAACAGTCGATACGGAAAGTCGAGAAATATACTTACCGTATAAATGAGGTGATGTTTGCTCTTCAAATTCGGACCATTCAGCATTACTTTTGGATGTATTCCTTAAATCCCAGATCCGTAAGGATCTATCTAATGAGGCAGTTGCTATTTGATGGGATGCGTTGGGGTTTATGGTAAAGGCGCCAATCTTCTTATCATGAAGTCTTAATAAATCTTTCATTCCAGGTGCTTTGAATTTGGTCCTCGTATCATAACGATAGAAATTTCCCGATAATGTAGTCATGTAAAGGACGTTTGGATCATCACGACATTGGTTTATATCAGAGACTCCTAATGCATAATCCCCCGAGGCATATGGATCACTCAAGTAAGCCACTTCACTGGATTCAAGTTGATTCAAATCTAATTGACGAACTGAACCATCATAAGAAGCTGTGTAGATCTTCGATGGAGCTTGGGTTGGGGTCAATATTTTGGAGATTGATTTCCCATGTGGTCTTAATATCGAAACCAAGGGTTCGTCGTTCTCATCTTGTGACGAATCAACTGCCCAAATTCCAACATTTCCATTGGTATCACCAGCCATGATGACTCTGTCTGTTATAGAAGGATGAAAATTAATGGACGTTATTCTATGATGGGTTAATTTGATATCTAATGGGTCAAACTTCTCATATATTTTTAAATCATCAAACTCTTTCCTCTTCTCTTCCAAGATCAGATCATTGTAGATGGGAGCCTTTCTAATTTGTTCATAGAAGTCGCCTGCTGAGAACTTATCACCTAAACTACGTAACAAATTGAGTACTTTATTATCTTCGGGAATATCCTCACCATCGGGCTGTTCAAGTTTGACGCCGTTTCCTTCTTGCTTGATAACTTTACCCTCAAACTTTAAATTCCCCAGTTTCTTGTCGGTAACAAGTTCCATCAAATTGAAATCTCCAAAGAGACGCGTCCTTCTTAAACGTTCCAACTCTAGCTTCTTCCTTTCCTTCTCATCTTCTTCTTCTCTGATTTTGGCATATTCCTCGGGATTATCCACTTCTGATTTTATCCCTGCTATACGACGAGATCTTCTTGATGGTTCAATGACTTCATTCTTGACGGCTTTCGATCTAGTTGCAACTTTTCTTCGTTTGGTATCTTTCTTTTGTGGGATTTCCTTAGAGATCGATCGACTTAATGTATCCAAATCCAAGTCTTTCAAAAGTGCTCGATTTCTCTCGATATTCTCTTGTCTTTGACGTTCAAACTCGGATATTGCTGGTGCCATTGTTGATCTGTTTTCCGATATTCTTGATTCAAGTCGATTGTTCGATAGTTCCTCTGAAATAAAAAAAATAAAAAAAGGAATATCGCGTTCTCGTATATTCAAATCTTTACAATTACGTCAATGAAGAATCTACATATCGGAGTACATCTCCACATAAATATAAACTACCACAGATCACTATAGGTCTATTATCATCTCTATACTTTGATGATACATGACTGATGAGTTTTTGAAAACTGGGCTCAACAATGGGATCTACGTCGACCACATGGTTGGCAGCCTCTTGTTGTAAATGAATTACATCGTAACTTTTAACCCATGGCATATTATCAGGTTGGGTGAAACCAGTTGCAATTATGGTGTCAGTATCCTTATGAACAATATGTTTTAACAATGCGTCTACTCTTTTGCCAGAAGACATGGCTATTATGAATATGATCCCGGGAATATTACTCTTTGATCTCTGTAAATTAAGGTATTTTCCCAATTCAATAGCGGCACTTTCATTATGAGCTCCATCTAACAATACTGAATTATTCAACTGAGGAATATTGATTCGTTGTAATCGTCCAGGCCAACTTGTATGTATGATCCCCTGCTTGATATGCTCTGATGAGATGTTGAGGCTCAATACTTCTATTATCTTTAAAGCAATACTTAAATTCTGTGCTTGATACTCTCCCCGTAGTGGAGATGATTTGATTAATTCTGGTACATTATATTGTTGTTGTACCTTTGACCCACCATCCACAAGATAAATGGAAGCTTCTTCTTCTCGTGCTCTTTCCGAGATTACTTTTATCACCTCGTCGGCATTGGTGCCATCCACCACACAAGGCACTTGATGCTTTATGATACCTGCTTTTTCAAACGCAATGGCAGATAATGTATTGCCCAATAAGTTTTCATGATCGAATCCTATTTTAGTTATACCAGTAGCAATAACCCCACCTGCAGAACCAGCAGGAGTGGGCTGCAATATATTTGTAGCGTCTAATCTCCCACCCAATCCCACTTCTATTATAGCTACTTCTATTCTCTCCTCCTCGAATATTTTAAATGCCGTCACGGTTAACAATTCAAACTCGGTGCATCCCAATTGTAACAATTTATTCTGTTCCAAGATGAAATCATTGATCTTCTTAAACTTATCCCAGGGATATACTTCATTATTGATCGAGATACAATCGTTGTAATAGACCATATGAGGTGATGTGAATCTCCCATTCCTTATGCTTGCCTGGGTCAAGATCGAGGATAAGTATGCTATGGTGGATCCCTTCCCGTTTGTGCCTGCTATATGGATCGACTTGTATGCATGGAGATGGGGGTTGTTGAGGTGTTTTAGTAGACTCGAGACCCTAGATAGGCCAAGATCAATTGGCATGGTAGGTTGTACCGTTTGAGATTAATAGAAGTCAGTAATAGAGGAAATCTTTGGAAACCAGAACGAAACAAAAAAACAAAAAGACAAAAAAATGCAAAACCGATTTCTTTTACTTTCAATCATTTAAACAATTATACAACAGCAGCCACGAAGCAACACCATCAAGATGTCATTGATAGATGAAAAGGCAGATACTTATGTTCAAGAGAGGCTCGATGCTCTCTACGAAGTCGATTGCAAGATTGTATCACTCTTGGACAGCATCTCAACCTTATTTCAAACCTATTCTACCACGGGTAAGGACAATGATGATACAATCACCAGCACTCATTTATTGAAGGAGCAATTCTCCGAGCAGACCGAAAGTATATACAGTATCCTCAGTAAGGTTGCTATTGATTTGCGGAAAGAGGTGAGGATCATGGATGATAATATAGGGGTATATGATAAGAATAAAGATGGGGTTATGATCTTACCGATTGGAGTTGAACAAAAGAATACGAGTTTGGGCCGGAAGAAGTTGAATGAATCATTAGGTGAGTTGGACAATTTATTAGGTATAAAGGAGGAGGATGTTGTAGAGGAAGATGTGGAAGTGGAAGAAAATGAAGAGATTGCAGTGGCACCAGCAGAAGATCAAGAACAAAATCAAAGTCAACAACAAGATCAAGTTCAAGCAGAAGACGATCAAGTAGTAAAACCGAAAGAACAAGAAGATATTGAGATGGAAGAGTCTATACCGACGAAGGAACACAAGGAAGAGAAATTAAAAGACGTGGTAGCAGAAGAAATAAAGAAAGATGAAGAGTCCAAGGAAGAAGTTCCGGAAGTAAAGGTCAGTCCTGTGGTGGATGAGACCACAAAAGAAGAACTTACAACGACTACAGACGGCATAAAAGTCGATAATGAAGACGATGACAATGATGATGATTTATTTGAAGATATTTAGTATTTATAGTTCTTGTAAATAGCCTTGTTGAATCAATCTATCAACATCTGATTTCCTCACATAAAACTGTGAATCTTTAATTAGATTGAAAGAGCCATATTCTGTCTGTACTTCTCCACCATCTTTCAAGACTCTAACATCAATGAAGATATTGGTAGGAGGCACAAGATCTCCTGATAAGTCTATGTCGGAGAATTTTGATTTGTAATTTAAGATCAAATCTTGATAATTTTTAAAGTATTCTTGTTCGGGATGATTCAAGTTATCGAGGGCTAGTTGAGTGGTATAGTTATTGTAAATAGAATTTGAGTCTATTGATGATTGATTGGATTTGGCTAATCCATTTGGTATAGTTGATGAACCATTATTATTAGTAGTATTATTAGATGATGATTCAAGATTTGGATCAATATTCAACCAAGAAAACTCAACGATTTTCTCAGCCCTTAGGCGTTCATAAGCCAACAAGCATCGTTTATTCCGCCTCATGGATAATTGAGTGACAAATGCCTGACATTGATTGGTTTTCTTTTCTTCTTCTGTGAATTCATTATGGTCTTCATCTTGTTGTTGTAATCGTTGCTGATCCATTAAGAATTCAGCATCATTGTTCAAATCCTGGATTTCTTTGAGGATTTCTTTAACTAGGTTGGTTTGGTAGAGGGGTATTTCTGATAGGTTGGACGTACGCTTAGCGTCGAGGATCAATTTGTTCGCTATGTCTCCGTACATGGTTGATAGGGTTGTTGGTAGTGATGATCGATTGAAGCTTTTTGAATTTGATTACTATATGTATATATTTTTTTTAATTAGGCGCGTCTTATGTTTACATATTTTTTTTTAACTACGGGTAATAAGTAAATAACAACCAACAACTAATTAACGATTAGATTCTATTAGCTTACTTTAGTATTTATTATTATAGAGATAGATAAACAGACTTTAATACTACTGTTATTACATAAAGTTCAAGAAGGTCACGAATCCTTCATGTTATCTTCGAAAAGTATTACACGTTTACCATCTAATATTTAATCTACAATAGAATATCAAACCACGAAGAGTAGTATCTCTAATTTGACTAACAGAATAATAAGCATTTTTTAATAATGGAAAATAGATTGCTATAACAATGTTGAATCCAATACAACTATTTGGTGAAAAGGGATGTATTAGTTGATGCATTTTACAAATTGGCATTGGATATTTTGCAACTTTTGTTTGTTATTTGGTAAAAAATATAGAAGAAAATTATGACCACGTCTTAAAATTCTATAATAAAACCAAAACAACTACAATATAATAAATAATGATATAATCAGGTTCTTAGTTATCATATCCAAAAGAAATCAGCATTAAGTATAATTAAAATTAATAGAATAATATATAAAATTAGCAATCAAAGTAGTATAATATATAAGAGTCGTGTGATAGTATAAGTCGTGTCGTGTCCTTTTGTACACGTGACAGATTACATAAGCATTTACGGCATAGTACTTTACTATAGTTAAACAGTTAATAGGGGGAACACCCAAAGGATTGGAACAATCTATCTAGCAGGACAATCATATGATATAAACAACAATATATATATATATATATATATCCTTTGCATCTTTCAATTATCAAGTCATAGTCTAAGTCTACTTATACATCTATTTTTTTGTTTGCTTTTATAGCCATTGTTTGTTTCAAAGTCTTGATTTGTATCTTGACCTTCTCCTGTTATCCTAATCAAGTAAAATTAGAAAGGAAAAATTCATTCAATTTTCATTTTATCCCACATTTCATAAATACTACTTTCACATCACAGGACATTTTATTATAATCTGTGTTTACTTTTTACTTTCTCCACTTATAGTATCTTAACTATCTTACTTGTCTTACGATCTTATCATTTCATAAGTCACAAATCTTTCGTCATCACATTCATTTTTATGTTCCTTTCCTTCGAGAAGAACCCTTTATTGACATTATTATAACCCTTACCATTCTCCAATAATAGATATATATTTTTATAAATATATATACAACATCATAGTATCTACTGATAGTCACATACACAGACATACATACATATAAATTCAGTCATGGTATTCGATACTCATAATAACTCATCGGCGACTTCAAACACAGCCACTGATAACATCAATAATACCAATAATGGTAATGGATCATCTTCCATCTTTGCTCCATCATCATCAGCCTACTGCTTCATATCAAACAAGGATATCCACTGTGTCCCCATCAACTCATTTAATAGCTTTTCAGATAATTTTCTTGCTCTAGATAACTCGTCAAAGGAAAACGACGAGGCTGACTTTACTCCAGATAAACTATATTTGAAAAATAAAAATTTATTATATAGTTTGAATAATCCTTCCTTATCAGATTTAGAATTAGAATCTCCAACTTTACCTCAGGCAACCCTCAATACTTCAACTCCTCCTTATACTCCAACCCCAACTTCTTCTAACCCGGTATTAACTCCAACCGTGCCGAATCATAATCAATTCCAAAATCATTTAATATCTCCATCTCAAGCATCTACAATATCTCAAGCTTCAAGTCGTGACTCATCTGATTTGAATTTACCTGCCATCATTAATAACTATTCAACTCATGCTATTTATTTACCTCGATTAATCATTAATTTATCGGAAAATTTATCAAATGAATATAAAGAATTGAAAAGTTTATTAATCAAAATCTTTCCAACTTGGTCTCCCAAGGATAATATCACCCTCAAACAATTAACTGGGGGAATCACAAATATGTTGTTATCATGTACAAACCATGAATTATCTGAGACTGTATTGATTAGAGTCTATGGCCATGGTACTAACTTGATCATTGATCGTCATCGTGAATTTATTCTGCATCTCATTCTTAATTCCATAGGTTTGGCTCCGCCCATCTATTCTCGATTCAAGAATGGATTGATATATGGTTACTTGTCAGGACGATCGTTAGAGCCCGCCGAGTTGTATAATCCAAACTTGTTCCCCTTGATTGCTCAAAACTTAGGTAATTGGCATAATCAATTGGATTATAAATTGATTGAAAATGGAGTGGAGAAATTAAGAACATTTTCAATGGATTTGAAATTAAAATTGAAAAAATCAACGTCAGTTTCATCTACTAATAGTACTACTAATGGATCTTCATCATTTTCAGGAAAGACCAAGAAATTAAAAAAGAAATTCATATCGAGTGTATGGGAATTATTAGAAGATTGGATTGATATCGTTCCCATAAATTCAGATCTTATCTCATCATTCAATGATCATTTGGATCACGAACAAGAAGTCACCAAGGATAATTTGAAAGCCATCGTCAAGGATGAATTCTTTTGGTTGAAGGATAACTTGATCAGATCAAACTCACCCATTGTCTCGTCCCACTGTGACTTGTTATCTGGGAACGTCATCATCCCTGATGACCTCGACTTGAATAAACCCTTGCTCAGCCTTCCTGCCATTGAAAACAACCCTATCCGCTTTATTGACTATGAATACATGTTACCGGCTCCTCGTGCGTTTGACATTGCCAACCATTTGGCAGAATGGCAGGGGTTTGATTGTGATACAAGTGCCATCCCTACACCACACATCTCCAACCCAGTCTTGGTGAAATGGGTCAAGGGATACTTGGGAGACTTGGATGCACCCATGGATCAAGTTGAGTCCCTCATTGAAGAAATCGCCACTTTCTATGGTCTTCCTGGATTCTACTGGGGGATATGGGCCATGATTCAAAGTGAACTCTCCAACATTGACTTTAACTACTCCAACTATGGGAAATTGAGATTAGAGGAGTATTGGGTTTGGAAGGGTCATTATTTGAAGAAACAGAATAATACACCTACTCCTTCGACTCAAAGTTCAATCTCATCAGTTTCGTCTTGTATTGTCTAGACTTGACCCATCCTAGACTCGTTTAAATTTTCTTTCTTTGTTAATCTTCATATATATCTATATTTGCATAAAAAATATTTTATTTTAGTTTCTTTTAGTTTTCGGTTTAATTTAGTTTAGTTACTTGTTCCATCTTTGGTTTTTAATAGAGTTTTCATATTTATTACATTCAGAATTATCGCCGTTTATTATTTATTACTTATTATTTATTATTGTATTATTCTATATTATATTTCCTTTTCTATATATCTTCATTAAAAACACTCATTAAATCAAACTAAAAAAAACACCATCAATCACCTCTTCAAATCTACAAGAGCCGTCTTTTCAGATTTAGGTGAATACAAAACAGCAAAACTATGCCCCTTCAACTTTTCCTTTATCAATGCATTATAAATATTCATAGCAAAACTCTTGGGTAAATTGTAAGTGGAATAGACAACCTTCCTGATCCATTCTTCTTGTTGCTGGATCGATGTAATGGATATCATATCCAACACTTCATCCCGTACTTCAACCGTAATAACTGGCGAAGATGCTACACCCTTTATGAAATTGGCCGAAGCAATCTTGGAATCATTCTCTAATTCCCATTTTTCTCGCTTATTATTCTTACGACCTCTAGGAGCTTCATTAGGCACAACTATTGTCCTTTGATCAATCTCATACAAATATATTGGTGCAAGGTCTTCCAGCTTGTTTAAAACTCCAGAATCATCATTATTGTTATTATTATTATTATTGCCACTGCTATTATTATTAGTACCGATATCATTGAGACTATTATTAAGATTATTATTATTATTAAGACGTTGTTGTTCAGTTGCTGCCTCCGACAGAATTAAATCAGATTGTAAATTCCGTTCTTCAATTTCTCCCTCTAAATATTCAATTAGTTCTTCATATTCCAAATCCGTTTCTTTACCAGAACTAGTATTTCTAATCCTTAATGGTTTGAAGTTTCTATTCTTAACTTTCCGTTTCATCATTCTAGCTTGTTTTATAGTTATAAGCCAACATACTCCATCTGCCTGAGATCTTGAAACATCATCTTCCTGAGGATCTGGTGCTAATATATCACAACTAATGTCATGAGTCCAAAGATCTTGAACTATTGAATAACTAGCTTCTATTAATAATGGATCCTTGGAACATGCAACTAAGACATCACATCGTGCACCTTTCCATTTACAATAATCAAATTCAGGTATTTTCACCTTTCTATTCAATAAATTCTTCATTAATAGAAACATATATGTTGAATTCAAGGAAAATCCAATAGCATGAGGCGTAGTAGATTTCGTGACATCTTTATTTGAGAAGGAATAAATTAATGAATCATACCTACCACCAGTAGCAATTCTTGAAAAACGTCGATTCTTGTCAACTCTAAACACGGCTTGAAACATTATACCATGACTATAATATTTACTATTGTAATTACTCAATGGACTGAAATAGATTGGAGTATTGATTCCTAAACGCTTCAATATTTCCATAACCTTATAGATATACAGAAATGCTCTTTCAATTTGAAATAAATAAGTTGAATCCACCATTATTTTTTGGAATTTAAGTCTTGCCTTATCAACTTCAACTGTGAAATTAAATTGATCAATCAAATCCTTCGTGACTGTGTGAGGAACTTTGAATTCTTCCCGAAGATATTTCTTCACCTCCTCCGCACTCTTATCAATCCCAAGTTGTGATAATACTCCAAATATTTCGTGACGCCTAGTTTCATCAATTCCATAATTTTCAAATGAAAATGACAACACAGCATTTAATATATCAAAATGGTTAATAATTATGAAAGCTGTTGAATTCTTGATCTTAAAGCATGGCAATGATTGAATGACCTCATCAATCACCTTAAGACATTCAGCATCACTGAGTAACATAGATGAGGTGTCATGACGTACAATATCAAAATTAACCGAACTATACTTATCAGGTATTCCAGATCCTCTTAAGTTTGGCCTATAGACAAATTCATGTCTGAACAATTTTGAAATTGAAACTTTGGATCTACTTAGAAATCGAGCAGTTGGAATTGTCAAATCATAAGGTAAGGTTAAAACAGATCCACTTCTATCAAGTAATTCATAGACAGATTCACGAGATTGAGTGGGGCCTTTTGGAACTAATATATTTGAATTAAAATCTTCAATGGCTCCATGATTATGAAAAATTCTAAATAATTCCAGAATTATTTGATTAAACAATAAATAGTCCCTCGTAGATGGATCAACGTGGTTCAAATGAGTATTTTTACTTTGATGGTTATCAAACATTAAATCTCTTGCCAACAGATAAGGCTGAGTGAAAAGAGCCTCTCTCACTTGTTGTTGCCATGGAGAAGCAGGATCAGCTAATGACTTTAATGCTTCTTTAATAACTTGATCTTGATGTTCAACTGGTAACCAACCACTCTGTAGAAGTTGTAAAGCACCTGGACGCTTCTTTGGATCATGATCCAACAAAGATCTTATGATTTTCTTTTCAACCTTATATTTTGAGTCTGAAAAGTTATTAGGAAAGTTTATACTCTTTAATCTTAAATCATTTAATGTTGAAGCACGCTCCATACTAGTAGATAATGCAAAACACATTTCAAAAAATATTATTCCAAGTGAATACATATCGACTTTCTCATCGTATGATCCAGTAGCAACTTCATTAGCTGTATAAAAGACTGTCCCTACAACAGTGGATAACTCTTTATTAATAGATGCAGAAACTTGATTATTCTGCAGGACGACTGATGTAAATTGTGAATTTTTGGCAAGACCAAAATCACCAACTTTGACATTATTTGCCTTGTCAATGAAAATATTTATTGGCTTCAAGTCTCGATGAATAAAACCTTCTCCATGAATATACAGAACCGCCTCTAATAATTGTCTGAATAATCGCCAATATTCACTTGCATTCCCTGACAAACCTTGCTCTATTAAATTCAACAACGTGTTATTCTCACAGAACTCCATTTGAATATATAGAATAGCCTTCAGATGGACCAATGGCTTGACAGGTACAACTTTCACAAGTTCCGCCTCCGAATCTTTTGGTTTTGAACTACTGTCAGTATCAGAATCGGCCTGATCAGTCTCCTCATCATCATCGCCATCATCATCAGAATTAGCAAATACAAATCTGTCCTCTAAACCATCATCCTCGCTACTGGATTCATCATCAAATTCAATTCTTGGGTCAAAGGAATTGGACATATAATCGATTTGGAAGGAATTGCCGTGACTGGACAAAAATGAAGAAGATCTGGCATTTATAGGAGTTTCTAGTGCATCATCAGTTTCGGTCTCAGTTTCGTTATCTGAAACTACTTCCAGCTGTGCAGTCAGATCTTGAACCTCTTCGACCCAAGTTCCATAGTATCTTACAATATACTGATGGTTGAGACGAGCCAAAGAAAGAACTTCACTTAACAAAGAATCCAATTTATCCGAACGATGCTTTATCTTCTTGATAGCATAAAACGAACCCTCCATTCTACTTCTAGCTTTTACAACTTCTCCAAACCCACCCTTACCTAATCTTCCAATCTCTTCAAAATCTCTTTCATATCTTCCTATATTTCTTTGATTTCCTAAATTCAGGTTGTCACCTCCATCCAAGAAAGTAGAAGCATGATTACCTTTCCTCACGGATATTTGGGGGTCAACTTCTTTTCGACTCAATCCCAATTTGTCCTGTCTGACGGCATTCGGATATCTAAGAGATTCAGCTGTACTACCTCTTTGAACTAGTGTTTCTCCGACCAGTTGTTGAATTTTCCAAGTATGCTGGTTGACGAAGACTGGCCCGTCACGTAAGAACTTGGCAGCATTCAATTCTAAAGGAGTAGGACGTCGAGCGATTTTGGCTTGAATCATTTTTGATAGCAAATCGTATACTAAAGTAGCATATTGTCGTGAGCCTGAAAAATCCAGATTGAGAAACTTTTCAACAAATTCATCAGGTGAAGTATAGGTTGATTTTAAAGCACTGTAGTCTACCATAATTCTTATAAATAAGACACCTAAATCCCAAACATCTGTCTTTTGATGGTGATGAGTATTAGCTTCTTTTAGTTCCGGAGCTACCCACGCTTGTGGAATAAATTCATAATAAAAGGATGACAGGGAAGCAGAATCTATGTTCTTGTGCTTGTCCAACATGTTTAGCAACCTATAACCATATGAGGGATAGCCAAGCTTCAAAATTTCCATTCTGGCACCCTTTCCAGAATCGCTGTCAGACGAATCAGATGAATATATATCATCCGGTTGATATACAAAAACAGACGAAGGGCAAATTAATTTGTGTATAAACCCCGAGTTGTGTAAATATTCAAGTGTTGGCAAAAGCTGAATTAACCAGGCACGGGCCAATGGCCAACTAATAAACCTACCAGAGCTTAGTATTTCATCAACCGATTTGGAAGTAGCTGAAAATTCAGATAGTAGACGCACTTTCCAGCTCCCATTTCCACCCTCAACCTTATCAATCTGAAACCCATGTAATTTAACTATATTGTCATTTTTGAGACTCATCACTATTTGTAATTCTCGTTCAAGTTCTTGTATTTCTCGTTTACCAGATTCTGTATTCCAATATGAATTGATAAAATCAATTTCAGTTAACAAATAAGACAACAGAACGTTTTGTTCATCGAGTTTCTGCTGCAAGGCAGGTGGAAAATACGGCTTGACTATAAATTGACCACCTATAGTAGATAGTAAATCCCTTCTGAAGTCCTCACTGACCACTTGAACGGCTCTGAATTTTGCATTAATACGTGATAATGGTAATTCAACTACGATTGGATTATCAAAGATAAAATATTCACTTCCATCCTTCGGTATCAATTCTGAATCATCCGCATTAATTTCTGACTCGTCAACTTCCTCTTCATAATATTCATTTCGTATTTTTAATATTTGCTTATTCAATTCTTCATCTTGTTTTCTTTTAGCCGTTTCCCTTTGCTTTCTAGCTTGTTCTTCTTCCTGTTCCATGGCAAGTCTTTCATTTTTCAATCTCAACTCCCTTTCCTCCTCTAACGATAGAACCTTCTCGGTTGTCAGCTGAAACTCATCTAGCATAAACTTTACATCTGATATTATTGTGAATGATATTTCTTCTCCTGGAAATTGATCTATTAGCTCTCGTATCTTTTGCTCTATTTGCTGTACCCTTACTTTAAGAATATTCTTTGGATTTAAAACCTTGATCAAGGCTGGAGACAATGGATATGTAGAAGTGAATTCAATATCCAAAGTAAGTGAAATTGTTGGCCTATCTTCATTTTCTGATGATTCTAAGAAAACTTGAAAATGGGGACTTGGTTTCTTATTCCATATCAAATCGGTAGGAGTGATGTCCTTAAATATATCTCCGTAAATGGAGGCTACGCTGTTTGCCTCATCTTGCTGTCGTATTTCCAATTCCAGAGATACAGAAACTTCTTTACCCTTCATATTGGCATGAATACTTTGATGTTATCTCTTCATAAAGATTGTAAGTTGAACTAATCGCTGGTCTTAGATTAAAGATGGGAAGATCAGTCACTTTTTTTGAGGAGATTGTCACAAAAAAAATTGGAATGTTTTGCATCAAATTACTTTCCGACATGTTCAACTTGCCCAGATCTGACTCAATCAAATTGTATACCAACATGCCGCTTGTGGATCATATAGATGAAGGTAATGATACCATAAAGATTCTATTAACCACCGACAATCATGTTGGCTTCAATGAAAATGATCCAATTAGAGGAGATGACGCGTGGAAGACCTTCAATGAAATCACCAGGGTGGCCAGAGAACAAGACGTGGATTTACTACTTCAAGGGGGTGATTTGTTCCATGTGAATAAGCCATCAAAGAAGTCACTATACCATGTTATGAAATCATTGCGATTGAACTGTATGGGTGACAGGCCATGTGAATTGGAGCTATTAAGTGATCCCTTTAGCCTTTCCAATACATTCAATACAGTTAATTATGAAGATCCAAATTTAAACATTTCAATTCCAGTGTTTGCAATAAGTGGAAACCATGATGACGCAACAGGTGATGGAAATTTGCTGCCTTTGGATGTTCTTTCAGTAGCGGGCTTGATAAATCATTTTGGTAAACTTCCAGATACTGAAACAATATCGGTAACGCCATTATTGTTACAAAAAGGGACAACAAAGCTAGCATTATATGGTATGGCAAATATGAGAGAAGAAAGGTTGCACAGAGCGTTTAGGGATGGGCTTGTAACTTTTCAAAGGCCTAATATTCAAACTGATCTGTGGTTTAACTTATTGTGTTTACATCAAAACCATGCTCAACATTCTTTGACATCAGCCATACGAGAACAATACCTCCCAAAATTCCTTGACTTTATATTATGGGGTCATGAACATGAATGCAAGCCATTTCCAACTAATAATCCTGAAACGACTTTTGATGTTTTACAAGCAGGTTCATCAGTGGCAACTTCGTTGTCAGAAGGAGAAGTTGCTGAGAAGTTTGTTTTTATTATGCACATAAAAGGAAGTGATTATTCCATTCAGCGGATAAAATTACAGACAGTAAGACCATTTCTTATGAAAGATATTGTATTGCTGAAGACCGGATTAATTCCTGGAGTTGCTTCAAAATCGGATGTGATTGCATATTTAATTGATGAAGTTGAGAAAATAATTGCTGAAGCTAAAACCAGATTCAAAGAAAATAATCCAGATTTATTCGATGAAGAAGATACTCCAGAAACTGAACTGAAGAAAATTCCTTTACCGTTAGTGAGATTAAAAATTGAATATTCTGGTGGTTTCGAGATTGAAAATACTAGGAGATTATCCAATCGGTTCGTGGGGAAGGTTGCTAATAACGATGTTATACAATTTTACAAGAAAAGAACTATAGAATCAACTGCTGGAAGGAAAACAAAATTTGTGGATGCTGATATTTTCGAGTCTGGACTAAACTCCAAGAAAGCTACCGAGTTGAAGTTACAAGATTACATAAACGAATTTCTTCTGCAAGAAGAATTATCCTTGATTCCAGAAGCAAGTATCACCCATGCGGTGACTAAATATATCGACAGTGAGGATAAAAATGTATTGACCCACTATATTCAAGATGAAATAAAAAGAGAAACTAAAATGCTTCTTAATATTGATGTGGATGATCAGGAGTTTTATGGTCAAGATGAAAACCATACCAATAAGGTATTCAAGCAGTTGTTGAAGCAGATCAAGACAGAAAACAATCCGGCCATGGGAGACGACGACGATGCCGTTAGTAGTAAACCTGTAAAATCAAAAAAGATGACTAGGAGGAAAAAGCTTGAAGATGACGACGACGAAGACGAAGTTGAAGAAGTATCTAAACCGCAGAAAACAACGCGAACTAGAAAGGCTGCTCCGAGATCATCTAAAGCAAAGAGCAAAGAAATAATAATTGATAGTAGTGCTGATGATGATATGATTGTTGACGACGATGATAGCAGTGAACAAGAAGAAGATTCTTTTGGAAGTGAGCAGGAAGAGGAGATTCCAAAACCACCAAAGAGAAAACAGACGGCTCGTAAGTCAACTAAAGCTAAATCGAGTTTGAAGAATGACATAATGAGTATTTGATAAATATATATATACAAGAGTTTTACTTTATTTATTTAATTAATTAATAAGGTATTCATTAAAAGCTAGTAGCTTCTTTGATGAGAGTTTCAATATCAAAAGATTCATCTCCTGTTGTGAAGCTTTTCAATAATGACAACCTTTTTGAAGAGCTTCCTGAATCAGATGTAGCACCATAAAACCGTTGGACGTTTAACACCAATAATTGAGCTTCATCCATCGAAATTGAACTTTCAATTTCACATTGACCATTCATTAAAACAACTCCATGAGTTTCAGATAACTCTTGATGGAACATTAACGTAGTATGAGGTTTAGCGTATTCTTTATGAAGTTTATATTCAGCAACAGTAGTGAGCATACAATGAGTAGTCTTGGGCCCTACAAATGACCATTGCACAAAATGCATTTCATAGCCATCCCCGTCCTTTGGTAACGGTAAAATGAAACTTGGATTCTTAAAAGCATAGGCATATATTGTACTGAACTGTACATCATCTAAAATACTATGCAATGTTCTCTCTTTGCTTAGAAAGCGGGCTCTCCATATAAGTTCGAGTTCGGTACGAGGAAGTACTTTGGTCTTTTCAAGATCGATGAAGGACTCAAGCAGCTTATAAGGAAGCTTTGGAGTATCCTTTTTGATTGGTGATCTTACTTTGATAGTTCTGGAATCACTCTTTTCACCAGCAATCTTCTCTTCATAAGCTTTTAATTCAGCTAATGGATCTATAGCATTCAAGTCTTTCTTTGATTTGGCAATGTCATCCTTCAATTTAGTGGTGAGCTCGTCAACATTGTTTAATCCTAGCTCTTTTACCTTTTGTTCCAATTTGTGCTTGTATTTTTCAGCCAAATCGTTATCAATGGAATACCATCGTTTGAAGGACACTGCTTGAAGTCCACATAGTTTGAAGATCAGTGCAGTCGAGGTCTTTGCTATATTTGACCGGATCATCTTCAATTATCTTAAACTAACAAGTTAAAATTAAACTATTCCAATATTTGAATAAATATTCCTCTAACAAAAATTTTTCAAAATTTGAGAGATATCGCACTACTATCATACTAAAATTCTTTATCTTAATATTTAGGAAACTAATCTAACATTAAATTTATATATATATATATATACACGTACATAAGTTCTATTATTGTTTACATTGGTTGCATGGTTATAATTATGATTTGGATTCCTTATTTCCTTCAACTGAAGGAAGGGCATGTACTCCTTCATCTTCATTGCTTGGTGCATCTTTCTTATATTCTTTAGGAGCATCCTTAGCATAATGACCCAACGTTGATTTCAAGCTTTCTGGTATATCATCAAATGCCAAATCCTCTGTTCCAGTGGCCACAGACTCACCTTTGGCTTTTAATATATCTTCAATACTAAACTTTTTATCATCAAATATTTTTAGATTGTCCGCAATCAAGTGGCGACCCTTACATCCTGGACATTGGATTAGAACAGACCCTTTATAATACGACTGTCTTGAAAAAGTATGCGATGACCGAGTGTCACATTTCTTACATGTGAATGCTATCATTAATTGCGGGTTGTCGACCTTAAAACTTGCATCATTTTGGTTAGTGGATGAATTATAGCGAAGTGTTTGATATCCTTGGTTCGCAGGTAAAATCAATCTCTGACGTATAGGAGGAAGCAATCCTGCTAATACCGGCGTTGTCCTTAGTATGGCTCTATACATGTTCAATATTCTATTATCTTATTATATTGAATGGAAGATACCCCTTAGGAATATTCTGTTACAAATGAAAGACAATTATCATTATTTTTTTTTCTTAGTTGTAGGCTGCGATATTTGAAGAATATCCATCTCATTATAGAAGAAGATCCCAGCTTTTAAAGCTTAGACCATATGATATAAACCATCAACAGCAACACCAGAAACAACATGGCACCTAGTAGTTACTGGAAACTACCGAAGCATCTCCAATATATCCTAAAGATATTTGAAAGGGCATCAATTAACAGATCACTTTATCCCAGTGGAGAAATTCGAACATTTTTAAAAACCACTTCAGAAGAATATAAACATTTCAGAAGGTACAAATTACTACAGTCAAGCGAATTCAATAAAAGGGAATTTAGTCCATTAATATCCCAAAGCCTTCAACCCCTATTCAAAGAGAAGCTTCGTTTTGATTCTTTGGATGATATACCGACCAAAGAGTTATTCGATATCAGGAAGGAAAAGAAGCTTTATTTTCAAGACTCAATCCATTCAAATTACCAAAGAAGTAGGAAGGATACCACAGATTACGTAGCTGGAGTTGTGAGAACTTTATCGTCTTCATATGCTCCTCTTGATGAGCTTCCCAAAGCTGTGAATTCACAAAATTCATTTAAGTGGTTTATCAAGCTTTTAAACCAAACACCCATCATTTTGTTTCTTGAACAAAAGAACAGATTATTTTCTAGTGGATCCTTGTCTGGAATAGATAATGATCTCTTGAAATTTGCAAATCAAATAAGAGAACTTGAGAATTCAATGGGAGATGACGTTGACAGGTCTTATCACTTTACAGATTTGAAGTTAGAGGATATTTTTATTTTGTCCGTGAAACACCAAAAAAGCTTTTATAAAAAGAGCATGGATGATTTTGAAGAGATCCTTGCTGGAATTAACTGGAACGAAAACCCCAGCGACGATTTATGTGATTTACTATCATCGCTTAAGGAAACTGAAATCAAGGACAGTTCATTTAATAAGGTAGACGAAGAAGACTTCAAGAATTATCTCACACTGGAAAGATTCACGAAAATATTAACCAGCTTGAGAAGGTCAAATATTTCAGATGTGTTCCCTTACGATTTTATTTATTCAAAGAAGCATATTTTGTGCATAGAAGAGTCAGCTGTTGACCAAAGTTATAGCAAAGTTTTGGACGCCATAGATCTTTCCGAATTCAAAGTCATAGGAGCAAGATTATCGTTAGACAATTCTACAATAGCGAGAGCTTTAAACATGTCTTTGAAAGGAGCCAATAAACAGGAGAGTAAAGGGAGCTACGAAAGTTTGTTAAAGAAAGCAAGAGATGGCACTAAAGCCGATGAAGAAACAAATTTTGGTGAATTGTTGAAACGATTAGCAACATTGAATCTTATCAGAGTTGAAGAGGGCTGTCACAAAAGCTGTATATATTTACTCCCCCCTAAATAATGATAAAATGTATGATAGATTTAGATAGACTACAGTTTAAATGAGTTTGATCCCTAGTCGTTGCTACCTTTTTTTGTGAGAGAAGGAGGAGATCGCGATTTAAAAAATATCCCAGTAGCAGTTTCTACCCAAACCTACTTTCTCTGACTAATTCACAAGCTGTTAATATTGGCTAATGCCTCCTTTACTACCAGGAAGAAGGACCAGAGTACCCAGGATAGTATTGGGGCTACTCATATTGGTATTACTATTCACACTCACGAAGAATTCGATTTTTGGATCAGATTCTTCAGGACAAGCACCAGTAGACGACGTTAGCGACTTTCTTCAATTTGAAAAGGAATTGGGTCTGCAGCATGCTATTCATAAACCCGAAGTGCAGCAGCCACCAAGTGTGTTTGTCGATGTCGATGAGGCGTTTTTGAAGTTAATGGATAAAAAAGTTGGCAAGTGCCCAGATTATGTTGATTATTCCCAAATCAAACATCAACCCTTGTCAAAAGGAAAGTATGGATATCCCTACATGAGACCTGCACCAAAGTGCAGAACATTCACATCAAATGCAGTAGAGACTTTAATAAAAGATTTAAAAAGCAAAGTTGTGAGTGACGATCTTGCCAGACTAATAGATAATTGCTTGCCGAATACATTAGATACTACAATCTTGTGGCATAAATCATCATTGAAAGATAAAAATGTCGACCAACCCCAGACATTTGTAGTAACAGGAGATATTCATGCAGAGTGGTTAAGAGATGCTGCTAGGCAATTATCGATATATCAACCATTAGTGAAGTATGATCCAGCATTGAAAGAATTAATTAAAGGAGCCATTTTCACCCAAGCTTTTTACATTACAAATTCTCCTTATTGTAATGCCTTCCATCCCCCTCCAGGTTCAGGAGTCAAAAAAGGAAATAGTGCAATAGATCAGGTTTTCCCAAGACCAGATTGGAGACAAGTGTTTGAATGTAAATATGAAATAGATTCATTGGCATCATTCTTGACTTTAAGTAATGACTACTATGAAAATTCGGGAGGAGATACTTCATTCATTACAGCAGAATGGCTAAATGCATATGAAAAATTGCTAATTGTATTACGAAGAGAATCAAAGCCATCCTTCAAAGAAGATTCAGGCCAAGCTCTCAATTTCTATTATTCATTCAAAAGACAAACTGATATAGGATCAGAAACCTTACCATTGGGAGGAGTCGGAAATCCCGTCAATTATGGTACTGGATTAATCAGAAGTGCCTTCAGACCAAGTGACGATGCCACTATACTACAATTTTTCATTCCAGGGAATATGCATGCTTTGACCGAATTAAGGAGGGCTCGAAAGAATTTCTTAAAGGAAGATATTGATATTGAAGTTGAAGTCGGTCTTACAACTCTAATCACAGTTTCAGATGAATTTATAACAAGCTTAACCGCTGGTATCGAGAAATTCGGTATTGCAGAACATCCAGTATATGGCAGAGTATACGCATATGAGGTGGACGGTTATGGGGGAAATATTTTCATGGATGATGCTAATATTCCATCGCTTTTATCTATTCCAGATATGGGATTTTCAACAATCGATGATCCAGTTTATCAAAACACACGAAAAATGATTCTACAGAAATCAGGAAATCCTTACTTTTTGCAAGGTAGATATTTCGAAGGTATTGGTGGACCTCATATCGGAATACAAAATGCTTGGCCAATGTCATTATTGGTCAGGATCAGAACTACTGACGATGACGAAGAGATCGTGAACAGTTTGAAATTAGTTATGGAAACCACTTCAAACTTAGGATTAATGCACGAAAGTGTCAACGTCAATTCTAGGCAAGGAAGAGAATATACTAGACCCTGGTTTGCCTGGTGCAATTCAGAATTCGGGAAAACAATATTGCACCTAGCTAAATATAAGCCACATTTAATATTTAAGGATGAATGGGCAACAACGTCTTACGATATTGATACAGTATTATCTTCTTTAATAGAAAGTTAAATAGTAGATACTTATGTATAAATATAATTACAGGCATTCATATAGTTCTATATATTTCAATTTAACGTTTTATATACTCGGCAATTTGTTCCATGGTGTCACTAGATGCTACCTTAGAAGTAGCTTCGAAAGCAGCCTGATATCTTGCTTGTAAATCAGAATCAGTTTTGCTATTCACTTCGGAACTTCTATCCTCGGGGAAAGTGTATTCTCTTTCAGGACCATCTTCTTCTTCATCTCTTACAACTTCACCATTGTCATCATCCTCCTCATCATTCTCGTCTTCATAATCTGACAACACATCACTATCCTTACTTTTCTTATCCTTAATATCCAAATCTTTCATTAAGTTGTTTAATGATTTAGCTTGACGTTTCTTTTCATCGTCATCTTTCTTCTTTAGTATTCTATCTCTTTCAGCTTTATAGTAAACATTATATTCTTCAACTTTATTATCTACTGCTCCAAGGAATTCATCGAACCCTTCACCAGTATATGCACTAACACCCACCACATCTAACTGGGAATAAAATTCTTCCAACATTAAAGACATTGAATTGACTAAGGAACTCATATAACCGGAAGAAGTTCCATCCTCACCATTCAAATCTTGATCATCTTTCAATGCAGCTTGGAAAACCTCAAAATCTTGCATCCATTCTTTAGCAAAGTCAGACTTCTTAACATCAGTTTTATTGAATACCACAATCATTGGTAATTTGGTCTTATATAAGATCGAACAAGCATACAACATGTTTGACATGAACGTAGTTGGAGATGTATTTCTTGGGGTATCCACAATATATGCGATTACGGTAGGGAATGTAGATGCAAACGCTTCCGTGATAATAGAACCACTGGCTGACCAAATAAAACATTCAATTTGACCTGGAGTATCAATTATAACATTGGAAACCTTATCCGCTCTCTTTTCAACGAGCTTGATGACTTGATCTATCTTGGTGGCAAATAAATTCAACGAGGTGACAATAGCTCCATTAGGACCTAAGTTATACTCTTCCATTACTTTCTTATATTTGACGGAGTCTCTTATATCGATATTAGCTCCGAAGGGTACTTTTAAAACTGCTGGATCCAAGTTTATGACATAAGGTGGAGTTTTCTTCGAATGTAAATGAGAATTCAATCTTTGCATGAATGTGGTCTTACCAGACCCGGCCATACCTATACATATGACAGTAGATGGAGCCATTTTGTTGAGTCTGTATTTACTGGATGCTTGCTAAGTATGATTACAATGGATTATAAATATTTTTGTCAAAGCATCTTTTTAGTTTTGGCGATGTGCACCTAAAAAAAAATTATGGATTTATAAGAAATATTTTTGAATTATTTGCAGTAGAATTTGCAATATACAATTCAATTACTCATAACGACATGTCAGTGGATGGTATACAAGCACCAGTGCTATCTACATACCAAGATGACTCTGTATTCCAGTTTGATAAGTTTGAGTCCGAGAAGAACGTTCGTTCGCATCTCAATCTTAGTGATGGATACAATCAGGATGACTTAATTCAGAAATTAAATGAATATTATTCCATAGATCAATTAGTTGAGTTCTTAGATCAAAGAGACGAATCGGGGTCAAAGAAATATAAGAGAGCTACCTTCCAATTCCCAGATTCTTTGATTTGTGATTCAGCCAGCATAGTGCATGAAATTCAAAGAAGACTAGATATAACTTTTGCGAATACTATAGTATCAGAAGATCAAGGTACTGACGAGTGCTGCTCAAATGGAAAATGTGCCACTGGCAAACAGTCATTGCATTCTCAAAGTATCTGGATTTTGGCAGATACTTCATATTCTCCCTGTTGTGTGGATGAAGTGGCAGCAGAACATGTAAATAGTGATCTTGTGGTTCATTTTGGAGATGCTTGCTTAAATATTATAGACAAATTACCAGTCGCCTATGTTTTTGGTAAACCAAGCCTTAACATGAGTATTCTAGTTGAAAAGTTTAGAGCAAAATACCCCGTTGCAGATGACAACAAGATATTCCTTATGGCAAACTCGCCTCATACATATTTATTAAAAGAATTATACAACTTGTTAAAGGATGATTACAAACATTTAGTTTATGCCGACTTAAGATTGGATCCTAGTCTGAACGCTACAATCATAGGCTGTCAACCAGAAATACCAACAGGGAAGGAATTCATTATACTTAATCGAACCATCATAGGTCTCAAGGAGGAAGAAGACGACTATGATGTGTCTCTTCTTAAGGAATATGATCTCTTCCATATCACTGTCCCAGAAACTCCAAGACTACTCCAACTCACTACCACTTTCAATTCAGTCACTACTTATGCCAATGGTTCCGTTTCTGAAGGACCATACCCCAATCTCATGCGTCGATATAAATACATGCATCAAGCACGAGCAGCCGGAACTATTGGATTATTGGTGAATACATTATCTTTAACCAATACCAAGAAGTTAATACAAAAAATCAGTCAGAAGATAAAAGACGCTGGCAAGAAACATTATATCTTTGTCGTGGGTAAACCTAATGTAGCCAAATTAGCCAATTTCGAAAGTGTGGATATGTGGTGTATCTTAGGGTGTGACCATCAGGGGATCATCATTGATCAAAGCAATGAGTATTTCAAGCCTATAGTGACTCCCTATGAATTATTGCTCGCATTAAGTGACGAACTAACATGGACAGGTGAATGGATCACCGATTTCAATAGTGTTTTAAATAATTTAAAGGATGGCGAAGAAAACGAAGATCTGGTTGTTCAAGAGCAAGATGACGAAGATGCACCTCCGGTGTTTGATCCCGTCACCGGTAGACTTATCAGTACTTCACAACCATTGAGGCAATTGAATCATTTAAGAATCACGGCTGAGGAGAATGCAGACGAGGATGATGCAAATTCAACTAGTATAGTTAAGAAGCTTTCAGGAACTATTGCAATTAAGAATACAGTCTCTACTTCGGCCGTACATCTTCAGAACAGACATTGGACCGGTTTAGGGAGTGATTTCACCGAAGGTGAAGGAGAAGAATTGGAAGGTGCCAAGCTTGAAGAGGGAAGAGGCGGGATTGCTAGAGGGTATGATTACGATATACTGAACCCTCAATGAAATCGGTTTATAGAATAGTAGCAGTTATTTAGCAGAATAAACATGCAATTAGCCAAGGCGAATAGTATAACAGATGTTTTTTATATTGGAAGATGAATTAAAAGTATTTCTTTTACATAAATAGAAGATAATCATAAATTAAGCGTTAATTTAAGGGGAGGTTCAGCTGCTGCCTTAGCATCATCCTTGGCCTTAGCCTCAGCATTGGCATATTTGTCCAAGACTCTTTCTACTATACCATCAAACACCGACTTATGAGTTAAGATCTGAATGTTTTCAGCTTCAGCCTTGAAAAGTTTATCAGCCTTAGGACCACCAGGACCTCCAATATTAGGAAGTGCCTGTTGTTGTTGCTGTTGATTCACCAACGCAGCAGCGGCCGTAGGATCTCCCATAAGAATGGAGTAGACTGGTCTTAACCCGAACAAATTAACAAAGTACCATGAGATGGAGGACACGTACCTGACGTTCAAGTCGGGTGTTTCTATCCCTGTCTGCAACATTTGCTTGAATCCATCTGTTAAGGGGAAGGGTAATTTCATTATGACAAAGCCAGCAAAGAAGTAATTCACCCAGGCCATGATAAGAGTTTGAGGGATATAGTTCATTATATTACCCTTTGCCATGTTCATCAATGCATCACTGGTACCTGGGTCGGAGAAGGGACTAGGAGCCTCGGCATTGGGATCTTCAATTTTGGCGTAGAATTCATTAGAATTCAATTTATCAATGTAATATTGTTGTCTTGTTTCAAACTCTTCTTTGGTCAATACCACGTTATTTTGTCTAAAGCACGCGGCTCTCTTTAAGAATTGTCTATAATCAAATTAGTTAGTATTAAGTATAAGGATGATGAGGATGATGATAAAAAGATACATACTTTTCTCGTACACTTTTATATTCCTCTAATTTAGGAGCTGATTGAAGAAGAAAAGTGACATTGGATCGAAGTAGACCGACCAAGACCATGACAAATGAAATGGGTAACAAGACCCAATACTTCAATTGAGGATCCAACAATAGATCAGGTGTCTCCATATTCGTCTCTTATTGATGATATTTAATGTCCAATCAATTGAATGAATGAAGTATCGTGGTTTATTAATTAACACTCCAAATCAACTGTAGTTTTCAACAACTGACTTTTTTTGTTTGTTAATGTGCACCTACCAGTACTCAAATAATTTTTTTTGGTGGTTTTTGATATCAAAATTGTTCAGACGATCCAATCTGCAATATACCACAAACGAGTGCTAAAGAATCATACTAGCATGGGTTGGTTTGGGAATAATGTGCCGGCAAAGGTATCACCAGTGACAGAATTGAAAGAAGAGTATAGACCAAAAACACAATTTCTCGAAGACCTACCACCAAAGTTTGACGATTCGATAGGTCCATCATCATCATCATCTTCCTCACCACCAAATGAACAGAGAACTAGAGAGGCTACCTTGATGGATGCAGCAAAGCAGCTAAAGTTGTCAGACTTTACAATCGATCGGTTTCTAATGATGCCATGTTTTAGAGAATCCATGATAACTGGGTTCCAGGCAATGGGAGTGTTGGGGACCGTTACGCTATTAATACACAAGAACCCAAGTAAATCATTCAATTGGGCCATGGGTGGGTTTTTCCTTGGTAACTTCGTAGGATGGGAGCAATGTCGATCCCTTCGAAGAAGATCACATCAGATTATGGAAAAGGCTAAACAGAAGAGACTTGAAAAGGATATGAAGCGTTTTAAAGAAAACCAACTGAAGGATGATGAGCAATATGAAAAGTTCCAGGACTTTAATAATAGGGAGAAATAATAATTCAATGTTCTTGAATTTTGTTAGGGAGTTATGACTCAGATTCATCAAACAGAAACACTGATAGGTATAAAACTTGTACATAGTTAGCATCAATATTAATTTGCCCATTGAGCAGTAATATTCAATATATACATCATTAATGTAAACACAAGAAAGAAGACTATATTGAAATAAAGAAACAAGGATAAGAATTTGTTTAAGTAAGTATTCTGAAAATTGCAAAATCGTAGTGTTATAGAAAATTATACAGATCTATATCTATGTATTTATACAGATCCATACCTCAGCCCTCCTCCGCATTTCTATGATTTTTTTTCACAGTAAATAAAATTTTATACATCCTCGGGCCAAGGGAGTTTAGAGAGAGGCCGACAATATTAAAAAATAAGATTACAAAATCTGGAGAATACTTTCAAGGTTGATTTCCAAAATTTTCAACTTTTGGTTGCATTCAAGTACTTATTCATATTTTCCCACCTTCTTTCTTTCGTCAAAGTTCTTTCACCATTATTGTTGAACCATAAGATTGTCATTATGGAGAACCATAAGACTGTTATAAAGTATAAGTCACTAGGAGCAAATTTACTTAACATCCCTCCTCGTTTAGGTCAACTTTTAAACAGTGCCAATATACCTCCTCAAAATGTCATTCTAGAACTAGTGGCGAACATATCAATACCTTTATCAATCAAGAAAAAGTCATATTACGCTGGATGGACAGGATTTTCGAGTGGTGCAGGTAAGGATTTCATTGAAATAGACCCAGTATTTGCCCAGGCGTTAACATTAAAAGAAGATGACAAGGTAACTTTAAACTTGAAGATTAAGAACTACGAAGCTGCAACCATCAATGTGGAGCCTCTAACCAGTTCTGATTGGGAATTGGTTGAATTGCATGCCCAATCAATTGAAGATAAAATATTACAGCAAACAAGATGTGTTGCCTTGAATCAAGTCATTGTCTTTTATCCAACTGCAACTACGTCAGCAAAATTTTTAGTAACTGATATTGGAACTACAACACATAAATATGCATTAATCTCCCCACATTGTGAAGTTTCCATTGCTCCCAAAGTAAGAGAAAAGAAAGATGATACTTCCAAGGCCAATAAACTCAATACCCCGTCCAGTAATCAACCCATTGAAGATTATTCCACCTTCCCCACCGTATTGAAAAGAGGTATATCCTTACCAAGTCAATTATATTCCAATTTACCTCGTGAAGCCAATCCAAAGACTGGTTATGAAGTATATGCCAACTTTGATGATTTACCCCTGAAGGTCATTAGTAATTATGTGGCTGTTTCCATTGTCCCTGGTCCTAATGATAAACAATCACAAAAGGTTGTTCTTGATGATAATAGTGATTCATCAAGTTCTAAAACAACCTCATATAAGGAAAGTAAACGAATCATTGCCAAATTGATCAATGTTGGTAGTAGTAGTGCTAACAATAATGGTAATAGTAGTAACATTGGACTTTCATCCAAACTAGCTATTGCTTTAAATGTTGAGTCGCAAGTGGGGAACATTGTGGTGTTGAAACCAGCCATTAAGAATCTTCCGAAACGTCCTTCAACATTTGTGATCCATCCCTATATAATCCAAACGAAACGAGTCACACAAATCAATTTGAATTCCGCCGAGAAGAAGGAGAATAGTTCTAAATTGGTCAATGAATTGACAACTCACTTGTATGATCAAGATCATATTTATGATTCATGTACGAGTAATTTCACCAAGATCCCCATCATTCCGAAAATCTTACCCTATGGTGGTTTATTAAGATTTAAGAAGAATGATGATTCTACAAGTTGGATCAAGCCATATAGTATTGAATCCAAGAAACGGATCAAGATTGAAATTGGTGATGAATTATTACGTCCTTCATCATTTATAGAGGAGAGTAATCTCCAGGATGATGACGACGTAGAAGAACAAGCCATTGGCTTGGATGATATTGTTGATGATATTGTTGATTCATTCACTACATCGAAGAATACAGGAACATTAGTCTATGGGAATGCAGGCAGTGGGAAATCACTTGTATTAAAGTTGGTTAGTAAGAAAATCTCGATGAATTATGGATATTTCACAAAATATATTTCTTGTGAAACATTAATGAATGAGAATTTCAATAGTTTATCTCGGAATCATATTACGAAATGGTTACAACAATGTTCTTGGAACAAGCCATCTTTATTAATTTTGGATAATTTAGATAAGATTTTAAATGTGGAGATGGAACATTTAGATAGTACGAAATCCAATCAATTGAGTGAATTTTTAATTGGAAGTTTAGAAAAGATTCATAATCAACATAATTCCAATTTATCGATTTTGATGTCGGCCAGTTCTAAGGAAGCCTTGAATAAATTATTATTCCAATGTCATTTGGTGGAAAATTATCATCATTTAACTCCACCTGATAAACAATTACGATTTGATATTTTACAAGATTATATTGTTAAGAAATTAGGATGTAAATTGAAATTTGATTTAATGGATTTAGTTAGTGAAACTGAAGGATATTTACCAAATGATCTTAAGATTTTAAGTGATCGAATTTATCATGAAGTATTATTTAATAATGGTGAAAATAATAATAATGAAGTAACTCAAGAAAATTTCGAAAAATCATTAGAAGGATTTGTCCCTTCGAATTTACGAGGTATAAAACTTCAAAAATCATCAATTAAATGGAGTGATATTGGAGGGTTAAAAGAAGCCAAGAATATTTTATTGGAAACATTAGAATGGCCTACGAAATATGCCCCAATCTTTGCCAATTGTCCCTTGAGACTTCGGTCGGGGATTTTACTCTATGGATACCCTGGATGTGGGAAAACCCTCTTGGCCAGTGCTATTGCTGGTCAATGTGGATTAAATTTCATTAGTATTAAAGGACCTGAGATTTTGAATAAATATATTGGGGCTTCAGAACAATCAGTTCGTGAATTATTTGAAAGAGCTCAAGCTGCCAAACCATGTATTTTATTTTTTGATGAGTTTGATTCAATTGCCCCCAAGAGAGGTCATGATTCTACGGGGGTTACTGATCGAGTCGTGAATCAAATGTTGACTCAAATGGATGGGGCCGAAGGGTTGGATGGAGTATATGTACTTGCCGCCACATCAAGACCCGATTTGATTGATTCAGCCTTGCTTCGACCTGGAAGATTAGATAAGAGTGTTATTTGTGATATGCCAGACTATGCTGATCGGTTGGATATTTTAACAAGTATTACATTAAAGATGGATCTTAATGATGATGTTGATTTAGAAGAGATTGCTCGAAGAACGGATGGATTCAGTGGGGCTGATATGCAAGGGTTGGGGTATAATGCATATTTGAAGGGTGTTCATGTTAAATTATCACAATTAGAAGCAGCTGAGACGAATGTATCAACCAAAGAAGATGGGAAATCATCAGATGTGATTGAGTTTTTCCAAGTTAATAGTGAAAAACTTAAGAATACCAAGTTAAGACCAGCCGATCGGATTAAATTATTACATCAAATCCAACAATTATTTAACAAGGATGACGCATCAGAGAATAATACTACCGATAAGAAGAATAAAAAGAATAAAGATGACGATAAGGTTTATATCAATCAAGCCAACTTTAATGAATCACTTAATGAGACCAAGTCATCTATCTCGGTATCGGAAAAGATCAAATTACAAAGAATCTATAGTCAATTTGTATCTGGTCGAGATGGGAATATGCCCGATGGGAGTACGAGTAATGAGATTGGTGGAAGAACCACCTTGATGTGATAGATGTTTATGATTTATTTATTTTTATTTTATACATATTTATTTTATTTCTTTTTATAAAAACATTTTTAAACAGAATTTTGAATTCTGGTGTATGTAGAAATAGAAGGTAATTCTGTAGATGTAGTGGTTGTATCAGCATCATCTAGACCCAAATCTTCATTAACATTATTATTATCATTTTCTTCTTCATCATCTTGCTTTATAGTTAATTTTGGATAATAAGATTTACGATGATTAACAGATGGGAATAATCTAAAATAAGACCAATAAGCAATAATTAAACCAATCAAACTTCCAAGAGTAATATCAATGAAATGATGTCTATAATCTTCAGTTCTACTTAGGGCAATAAGAGTAGCACCTAAGGTAGGAATAAAACTAACAATTGTTCTCCAACTTCCAACTAATTCATTAGTGGCTACCAATTGACCCAATGAATAAAGAGTAAGATAAAATAACCCAGCAAAACTTAATGATGAATGACCCGAGGGAGTTGTTCTAAATCCATCTAATAAACGAGATGTATCTTGAGAAGTACATACATCTTTGGCATAAACTAAAACATCAAGTGGAGTACCCTCTTTGGGGATACATCTGGCAAGGAAATCAGGACGATGTCTACCAATATGATTCTTTAAAATATCAGTTAGAACCGAAGTTGTAAAAGTTGATAAGAAAAGTCCTAATATAGCAACAAATGTATTATATAATTTATATTTTGGTTTTGTAAAGATTAAACTTATAGCAAGTATAATTGAAAATGGAGTCCAAACAGCATAAAGAAATAATTCAGCACCATTAACTCGTTCACGTTCAGCAAAGGGATGACTTATTGATAAATCCCCAACATAGAATTGACGTTGGAATGGTTGGACATTATAGGAGAGAGTATAACCCACCACAAGTAAAGCTAATAAGATTATATCTGTTAATCTCCATTTGATTAGAAATGAATTAGAACTAGATGTATGATTTGTTAATCCAAAGGTGATTCTATTATAGGTGGAATTATCCTTATGGAAATAATTGATAGTATTGAATAGAAAGTCTTTGATTGTCATTATTATTTTTGATCTATTAATGTGAATAATTGGAATCAATCAAAGGTTGAATTGAATTGAATTGAATTGAATTGAATTGAATAGATATATTTGATATTTCATGAAAATTTGAGATTGCTCGCTCTCACGCGGAATCCAATAAAACAAAATCGATTATAATAATAAATTTAAAATAAGAAAAGTATGGTGGTTATGACATAGAGCCATATGATGTAACATAGAACATATGTAACATATATATGATGATAAATAGATATTATAGTATAGTATACTATAATATAATATAATATATAATTATAGATTATATAGAAAAGATACTTATTTATATAAAGAATCAATAAGAGATTTTAGATTTTAAAACAATTTAATTGTATGTATGTATAAATAAATAAGTAAGTAATTATAATATCTATATATAATATTATTCTATAGTAGAATTAGTAATGATAATCTATAGAAGTTGTTGTTGTTATAGTATATATATGATGATATAAATCTTTTGATTAAAGTAAGTAATGAGTCGTGTGTTTGTTAAAGAATTTTATTTTTACTGATAAGAGAAAAGATATAGTATAGTATAGTAAGTGGTATAATTACATAGATAGATAATGTAAGTGTGTAAATAGATATCATCAATTGCATTTTGATAATCTTATTTATTTATTTATCTATTTATTCTTATTTACTGTATATTGTACATAGACTATTCACTAGTATCATCTTATACTTTAATTACTAAACTAAACCAACCAATCTTTATCATTACCCCCATTCGGAGAAGGAAAGGAAAGAAAAAAAAATTTACAACCAAAAAAAGAAAAACAGAAAATTCCACAATTAACATTTCACCTTTATTATTATTATAGATTTATACAAATAGATAGTTAGATGTCAACAGCTGCTACATCATCAGCTATCAATCCTCCTACTACTACCTCATCTGACATCCCTCCTCTTAATACTGCTAATACTACTACTACTACCACTAATACTAATACTACTATTGACATCAATCCTTCATCTGTCACCCCCACCTCCAACCAATCCACACCTAATATTAGTGATACTTCTATTATTACTACCAATCAAGATACTATCATCACTTCTGACTCTACCATATCTTCAACAGGTCACTCTCAAAGTCAAAGTCAAGGTCAAGGTCATCCAGTATTATCATCATCTACCACTCATCTTATAGAAAACACTACTATTACTCAATTACCCCCTCACCCACCTCCATATTCTCATCATCCAATCCCCAATCGTTATCATCATCATCATAATCATCACCATCCACATCACAATAATAATAATCATAATCATCACAACCATATCATCCTTGATACCCATTCCCATACCTCCTCAACTTCTTCTCCCGCCTCATCCACCTCCATTCCAAGATCAATTGCTCCCTTAGAAGACCAAATCTCAAATTCTCAATCGGTCCCCATCCGTCCCCCCAATGATATTTCTATTCATCATCGCTCCTTACTTTCAAATAATCAATTGCTCTCAACTAGCCCTAGAAGAAATAAAATGATTCAAGCCAAAACTAATGGAATTGGCAATAATAATAATAATAACTCAAGTGCAGGCACTAGTGTTACTACCACTACAACCACAACAACAACTACTACTCATTCAACAAGTACTTTAATTCCTTCTGCATTATCTACGGCATCTTCTGATTCATCAGTAATCTCAACAGCATCTGCATCATCATTAATCTCCCCCGTGTTGAAATCATCAAAACGTTCTTCATCGACTTCAAATGATTTACTCTATGAAAGAGATCGATTTCGAGCAAGACTACAATCCTTCAATAATAATTTAGGTATAGATGAAGATCATCCTACTTCAACAAGTACTACTACTACTACTACTACACCTCAATCACCCAACTCAACAGCATCCTCATCAATCTCAATTTCACTTCAACCTCCAAATTATGATGATTCACTGAACCATTCAGAACCAGCATCTGCATTATCTTCAGCATCCTCTTCCACAATAACAACAACAACCATACTTAATGATTGTGATGTTTGTGATGGTATTGGTGCCAAAACAACTAAATTGAATATTAGAAATAGTCCAAATCCTTCTTCGTCTTCTTCTTCCGTAGCTCAATCCCTAGATTTCACCTTATCACCCTTGGATTTCAATTCAACATTCTATCAAAATCAATTATTATATCATCCTTTATCCATCTCATCCCCGTTTGCTGTCAAATTGTTAAATTTAAATCAATTAAAACATGTTTTCAATTGGTATTTTAATAAACCACTTCCTAAAACTAATGAAATGTTCCCCTGGTTACATGGATTAAATAAAGATAATTTTGCTCAAAAACAATTCTTTTTACATCAACAACAACAATTACAACGGAAATTATTATCTCATCAAGGTAATGATGATGATGATGATAGTATTGATGATGATTTAATTCAAAGTCTAAATGATTATAAATTAGATCGACCCAAGGCTATTCGATTCCTCATGTGTATTAATAGTTGTAGTCTTGATCCTAATGAATTACATCATGAGGATGATTCAGATATAATCACCCTTAAGAATACCATTAAATTAAATGAGATTTTACAAAAGATTGAAGTATCAAAATTAGAAGTTAAGAATATCCTCGTACAAATCCTTACTAATTTGAATTTAATTAATGAAATTGATTTATCCTTGATTCTACAAGATTGTATTACATTGAATTCATTACCACTTTTCCTTAATCTTGATCCTGATAGAGGGATCTCCCTTCGGAATTTCCATATTCAAGTATCTAAATTATCAACCTGTTCTGATTTTATTATTTATTCTTCATCATCCATTGGATCAACGCCACCCAATTTGAATTTACAACATAGTATAGCGAGGATCTTATGGCTTGCCCAACGATATGAGGCATTCCTCACCACAAATAATCTGCTTGATCATTCGGAGTATACTGTACTTATTCTTCGTGAAACAGAAACATTGTCTCTTAAATCATTAAGATCAGCTAATCATATCAAGCCGGCCATCTCTAATTTTTCTAAATTTGAATCGAAATTCTTATGGGAAAAGTATAAACAATATAAATCAAAGCAAAGTTTACAACAACCTGATGAATCATCATCATCAACAACTGATAACAATAAGGAGTCACCATTATTATGGGAAAATGATTATCAAATCAAGGAAAAGATTGAAACCACAAGAATGTCCTCCGCCACGAAATTAGATTTGAATGTATGGGTTGGGAATTATTGGGATTATCAAATCCTGATCACTTGTCTTTTAGAAAATGATACTGGTTATTTGGAAACATTACCTAATCCAACCGATTTAATTGATTTTTATTGTAAACCAGAGAATTCCATTGTTAATTCCATCAATCAACATCATAATCTTTTGGATTTCTTAAGTTTACCTCGAGCCAATTGGAGATTATTTATTTATTGTCATAATGATGCATCATTCCCCGATTTATCCAATTTATCAAGTTTATTATTCAAATCAACTATTTCATCTCATGATCCTGCCGAATTGGATGAAGAACAACAATTAGAATATCATATTTTAGAATTCCCACCTCTGGGATCTATAGGTATTGGTGATTGTAAACCTGAAAATCTCATGTCCATTATAAATACATGTAAATTGATTTACCTTTATTCATCATCCACCAACCCTCAGGCCCTTGGATCCTTGATATATTGTTCGGACGGGTATACCGAACTGTCACTCTTAGTGCTTTGTTACCTCATGTATGCCCAGAATATCGCGTTGGATGAAGCCATGCTTAAATTACATCTTGATTTTGGTAGACCATTCTATATATTTAATAGTGATGTTATGATTCTACGGAAATTACAAATCTTGTTGAATAAAATTAGTCCTTCCAATCCGGCCAATAAGGATAAGATTGTTTGGAATCAATTGGAACGATTATCAAGTATGGAAGTTAATGAATTATTACTAGGACCCTCGCCTCTGAAGGTCATGAAAAGTTTAAGATTAGGGTATATTGAAGATGAAGACGAAGATATCGACAATGATGCAGATGACGATAATTATAATGACAATGAAGAAGAAGAAGAGACAGAAATACAAGTTGAATTAGTTGAAGATAACGAAGAAGAAGATGACGAAGACGACGACGATGAAGATAACAATGACAATTTGTTAACTGATTCTACGTCATCCAGTTCAAACTCCCTTCATGATTTATCAGATTACATTTTATCTCATACACCCATTGATTGGGTCAAGGAGGTTGAAGGCTCAATCCCATCCAAGATCTTGCCATACTTATATCTCGGCTCGTTGAAACACGCCAATTGTTTACCCTTATTGAATAGACTCGGTATCAAGAAAGTCATCTCGGTTGGTGAGGTGCTTGATTGGTTGAATGGTCATGAGTTCAAAAAATTTAATGATATAGAGGTTGAACAACTTGATGAAGGGAATATTGAAATGTTTAAAATCTCACCCTCGGTTAAACGTAAGGCCCATTTACATTTACAAGAAAAGTATAAGAGTAAGCAAAAGAAATCCACTGGTCATCGTCATAATAAACATAAGGGTTCTAATTCTCATTCTCATCCTCAACAACATCTTCATAAGGCCAACCATAGATTCCAACATCATTTGGATTGCACGATTGATTCAGTCATGAAAGTGAATAATCTTGAAGATGATGGGATTGACGAGTTAACAAGATCCTTACCTATTATTCTCAAGTTTATCAATGAAGAATATGAGAAATCAAATGGTCAAACGAAAATCTTTATTCATTGTCGTGTAGGTGTCAGTCGTTCAGCCACGGTGGTCATAGCTGAGGTCATGAGAAGATTGAATATTAATTTACCTACGGCTTACCTATACGTCAGAGTCAGACGATTGAATATAATTATTCAACCCAATTTGAGATTCATGTATGAATTATTCAAATGGGAAGAACTGCAAAAATTGAAGTTGAAACAAGCAGAGGCCAATACTACAACAACCAGTGATCAGAAACAACTTGTTCATCACCGTCCTTCTTCTGATGGCGAATATTTGCGTGAGATTGATTGGTTTATCATGTGTCGTGAAATCATGAAGTTGAACATTCCTTATTTGTCAAACTAAATATATATTTAATATTCTAGAATTGTATTATTATTATTATTATTATTATTATTCATTATTATTTGTCATGATTCTTTCCTATACTTCTTTTGTTATGTGTTAGTTTAATCTAAGTTACTTTAGAATAGAATATCTTCTTTATTTTTATATATTTATCAATTATATATTATCTATTATGCTTCTTGTTGGTTATTAAAAACATAATTCATGTACTAATAGGTAGAGTTGCAAATTGTCCTTTGTACTATAATTCATTTTTTTGTCTCTCATAATGAAAATTAAGGAATTTTTAAATTGGGGAAAAATTGGACATTAACAGAACAAAAAAAAAAAACTTTTATAAAAGTGTTGTAAATCCATGTATGGGAAATATATACCAACCTACATGTTCTATAGACCATTGCAACTCGTCTATACTCACGATATCCTATAATCATCACAGCCAACATTGTTCATAGGCCAGAACCACCACTCAACTTATTCAGCAGCATAATTAAACCTACTACCAATCATAACTCCAATTGACTAGTGCACATATATTAAACATCTGTATTCTGCTTTCACTCTCCTTGCAATACCCAGTTTTATTGAAATTCAAAAAGAAAGATTCTTGTGCAATCATTCACATTCGAAAAGGAACCATATAGAGAAACCAACCAATCGTAATGGCGTTTAATCATTCATCCAACCCATTGCTTGACGATCCTTCAATCGTCCAACTATCAGGCAGCGAAAGAAGACTGAATGAATCATCGTCCATTAATAATTTAGAGCCTGGTTCTGCTTTATCCAAATTATTAGATTCTGCCATGGCCAATGCTGCCAAGGAATCAACCCCTGAATTAGTACCTAAATCAAGATCAGCCACACCTACCAATAGTTCAAGTCCTACCAAATTAAATGGTGTCCAATATGTATATAGTATTGAAGAATTATTAGCCCTTAAAGATTCTCCTTTAATTGCAGATTATAGAGATTCTGATGAATTACCTGATAAATCATTCTGGAGATTTAAACCCAAACCAATTACTGGAAGTGGTTCATTATCTACAAACAATTCTGGCGAATCTGCCAATGGCAAGCGTCATAAGAAGACTGAATCATTTGGCAGAAGACATCAAAATGAAACTTGGGAACGAAAATCAACTGCATCCTTTGCCAAGGGTAGTGATTTGGATGGTTTATCCAGTGATAAGATCTCTCAATTGTTGGGAGAACCAAATGATGAATTAGAACCCGAATGGGATTCGGCTGATTTATTAGGGAGTGATTCCTTAGGATCTATGGGACAATCCGCCGATGATTTTGAAAAGTGGAAATTCCAAATGAAATTACAAGAAAGAAGAAATAAAGGTGAAATCATTAATGAAGAAGAAGAAGAGGAAAAATTGAAGTTGAAATCAAAACAAGTTGATAATAATTCTTCTTTTCCAAAGGCAAATGATGTTGATAATTTCTTTTCATTTGTGAAACAAACTAATAACAATAATAAAAATGATATACCAGAAAATCAAAATCAGACAGCGTCTGAAACATCTGCAAGCTCTAAGTTTTCTTCCTTTTTTGATGCTGCTCCATCAACTGGTTCATCTCAAACCTTACCTCCACCTGGATTAAGCAAATTAGAATCAAAGGATCAACTGAGCCCAATACAACCTCAGCAACAACCTCAGCAACAACGTCAACAAGAACAACATCAGCCACAGCAAGATCAACCATCGGGAGCTTCAAGGTTTTTTTCACAGAATCCAATCCAAGAACAACCACCTTACAGAGCACCCCCTGGTCCTCAACATATTCAACAGCAACAACCACCTCACCAACAACAACAACAACAACAACATCATCAGCAAATACCTATTCCCATCGCGAATCAACAACTTGGTGCTCCTCCAAGCAATAATAACGACTCATTTTTCATGGCATTGTTAAATAAGAAAGAAGTACCCTCGAATAGCCCATCTGGATCAGGAGGACTTAATGCGTTATTTGCAAGTGCGAATAGTCAACAGGAGAATAAATCACCGGTTAATGTCAAGGCTCAAGAAGTAAAGAAATCTCCAGAACAACAACAAGTTCAAGCAGGATCACCTCAAGCTCACATTATACAACAACAAAAGTTAGGTGGCCATCAGCCCCCACAACAGCTTCCAGTTCCTCAACAACAACAGCATCAGCAACATCAACAACTTCGTCATCAACAACAACAACAACAACAACAACAACTTCCTCCATGGATGAAGCAATTTCAAAATGGAATGCCCCCAGGTCCCCCTCCACCACATATGCAATTCCCACCACCAAATATTCAAGGTGGTCCAAGAGGTCCAGGAGGAATTCCTCAAGGTCCTCAGAATCCAGGGGGCCCACCTCCTGGAATGTTTGGAGGAAGATTTATGCCTCCTCCACCTGGTGCTATCCCTCCTCAGTTTATGAATGGTAATCCAAATTTCATACCACCACAATTCATGGGACCACCACCACCTGGTATGCAATTACCCCCACTTTTGCAACAGCGTCAACAGCAACAGCAACAACAGCAGCAGAATCCTCATCATTCCCAAATACCACTTCCACCTAATGTTCAGCAGCAGAAGAGAGATTAAACGAGCTTCTTGTAGTTATGATTTATTTCCCGTGAGAGTATTTATATATATATATATATTTATGTCTGTATATATATTAATGTGATAAGAATTTCATTGTTCTTTATTTATATATTTATTAAATTTATAAAACATTAGCTATTTGTAAGAAGAGATTTAACAATTGCACATGTTCATCAGTACCATTATTTAAACGTTTATCGATTTCAAATAATATCTTTGAAATTTTATTCTTGGTACGAGCATCAATAGTATCATCCAATATAAATTTATCATGTAATTGATCAGTTACTTGTTGAGCACTTCTACCTTGTAATATAACTTCATTGACTTCCTTTATGATTGATTTCAGGTTTTTTGTCTTTATAAGTTGACCCACAGAATCTATTTCATGCTGGGGTATGATCCCGGCGATTTCTTGAATGGAATTTATAGTAATAGTATTAATATCATTACCATTCTCATCCAACATCTCAATATCTTCTCCTTGTTCAAGGGCAAGTTTCAAGGAGTTATTTAGTTTGGAAGCAGATTGTAAATATGTAATTGCCTTTCTTAAATCTCCTCCTGAAATTCTCAAAACTTCTTCCAACACTGGTTCATTTTTATTCAAGTTTATATCTTCTTGTTCTGAAATATATTTCAATCTACTTAACGCATTGTCATTATTAAGTAATCTGAATCTAAATTTGGAACATCTTGAAGCCAATGGATCAATAATCCTCGTAATATAATTACAAATCAAACAGAATCTCGTCACGTTGGAATAAGTCTCCATTGTTCTTCTTAAGGCGGATTGAGCATCATTAGTCATGGAATCTGCCTCATCCAAAATGATAATCTTATAAGGAGGACATGGATACTTTTCAATATCTTCTTTAGTAGGATTTGAAACAGTCAATCGAGCAAAATTCTTAATCTTTTGTCTAACAATGGAAATACCTCTTTCATCAGATGCATTCAACTCTAACACTCTTGACTTATATAATGTGGGTCCGTACAATTGCTTGGCCAATGCAAGAATGGTAGAAGTCTTCCCAGTACCAGGGGGTCCATAAAATAACATATGTGGTAAGTTGGCTGATTCAATTGTCTTTTGTAAGACTTTAACAGCATGATCTTGAGAAGCTACTTCATCAAGCTTCCTAGGACGATATTTCTCAACCCACGGCGTATGATGCAATCTTTCTTGTTCATATTCGTCATTCTTCGAATGCTTATCCATCAACACGGAAGTCATTGTATGGTTATTGTACGAAATGGTTTTGAAGTCCCAAAGTTTTTCAAAAATTCCAAATAAGATTTTATACACGCGTTGGTTAAAAACGAAAAAAATGGTTTTCAAATTTATGGTAGCCCTGTCTAATTTGTTGGAGGAATACTTTACAAACAACATATAAATCATTTCATTATTAATGCTATAGCACTTGATACATTTATGTAGCATAACATACACAATAATACAGATGTATATATGGATAAAAAAAAGTTAAATACGAATAATATTACAAATCTTTGGATAAAAAGATATACCTTAACACTTTATTGAACACCAATAACAGATAATTCTAATGTCCATACTCTTCTTACATGAACTTTAACAGTCAATTTCTTTTCTTTCAACTTTAACGATGAATCAACTGGAACCTCAATTGATTGATTTGACCACCAACACTTTCTAGCTGGTTTTCTCCAAAATAATAATAATTTGGTTTGATTAGTATCAACGGGTCTCTTTCTTGTCATTGACCTTGACGCGGCTCTTGACGCACTACTAGCTAATGATGCTATACGAGACCTGGATCTTGAATTTGCTGAAGCGTTTGACGCTACTGGAGCCAATGAAGGAGATTCTGGTGGTGTGGGGGTTGTTGAAGTAAGACGAACCAACAGTAAAGACAGAATAACACATTTGGAAGGTTCCAATGTTCTTGTTCCCCAAACACCTCTAGGGCTGAAACCAGAAGAACATAACATATCAAATAAGTGTTGTTCTGCGGCTCCCAATTTCTGTTCTGCGTGTGATTCAGTGTCATAACCTAACCCATTAAAAATTGACTTATTCTCTAATAACCCTTTTGAAACACCTAATTTCAAATGCCTTATTTGTTCTGGGCCTAACCCTGCGATTGGAGGTATTACGTAGTAATCCAAGTCTTCTCTTAACACTATTATGGCAGGTTTATATTGTAAAACATTTTCTTGACTACGACGACTTGGTATACTCACTTGCGGAGAGAGAGTTGGCATTTCATGTAATTGTTTTTGGGCTTCTGTGAAAACATCAATAATGTATTGGAAACATGCAGGGTCAAAACTAACATGAACAATATCATGTTCAGTTAAATTGGAAATAATGTTACCATCGATATCTAAAAATACCCCATTTGGAAACAAACACAATAAGATACTTTCTGGTAAACTCATCAATTCATCTCTTGTAATAGTGAATTCCTTACCTCTTATATTCAAATGGATTCTTGAATTATAGTCAACATTGGCATCTTCATAATTGTTGGTCGAGACGGTTGGCGAATACGTTTCCGGTTGAACTTGAGTAATTATATTATCAGCCATGATTAAAAAGGGAGTTACTATACTAATGATTATATGTGGGTCTCAGGGGACTCGTCTTGCCACTGATATATATATATATATATGGAGATTGTAAGTGTTTTGGAATTATGCAAAAATTATGGTTACCAGCACCGTGAATTAATGTAGGAATGAATAGAAAGTTTTTCGATTGGGAAACTAGTAAATGTATGCCTAAAAGAGTCTCTGAAATACCAAACGACAGTTATACACACTATGATACCAATATTGTCACTGTTGGTAATGATTGAATATGTCGTAGGATTGCTATGAAATACTCTCTGACCTTTAACCGCCATATCCATCCTTTTTATGAGAGCCATTTCCCTTTTTTTTCTATATTGTTTTCGTATCATGCGACATTTTTTAATACGACATTGGACGGCAATGAAGGTACGACATTCAGTTAGAGAAGATATATAGATTTGCAATTCTTTAACTAATGATTTGATTCCCAGGTATTAAGCATAAGGAATGGAGTATCATAATACTGCGGATGCCTCTACTGTGAATTCTTCCTTAGCAATAAGTGATGACCAGAATGTGCATGATGTTTGGGGTGGGGATGACGAAGCTGATGATTTTGAATATCCTGTGAGAGCAGATGCTGACGTGAAAAGAAATCATGAGAAACAAGGTTATTTGGATGGCTTATCCAATTCCAAAGAAACGAGTCTACAGGATGGATTTGATAAAGGATTTCCCCTTGGTGCTGAACTTGGTGTGGCGGTCGGTAAGATCTTAGCTAAATTGAGAGCATTCGATGATCAAGACTTATTCCATCAAGGTAAGAAGGAACTACATATTACAAAAGTCATGGATAACAAATATTTTAATGAAGATTTGGATCTTAAAATTGAGCACGAAGTGATACAGAAGTGGAAGAATTTAGTAGATGCATTAGATTAATAAATATAAGGAAACTATATAGAAAAGAAATAACGACGAATATTACTAACTATAAATCAAAATGTTTCTAAGCTACCTAGATAAAGGCATATCATTAGCTATTTCATTGCTTAGATTTTCTTGTAAACCCATAACATGTTCCAGGAATCTAAATCTTCCTTTGGCCCAATCAACCCATACTTCACTAATTAAGTATTGAGTCTCTTGAAACATTAAGAATTCTTCCAAGCAACAGTTTTTAATTAACCAATCTCGATTTAATTGTTGGAAAATCTCTTGTTTATCATTTATGATAATTTGACGTAATTTAGCCAAGTCAGCACCTTTAACGTCAGCATCTTCCGTACTGGATTTATTATACCTAGCTTCATTTTCTTTGATTCTCTTCTCTAATAAATCGATATTATTAATTGATAATTTTTTAGTTCTATCAAATAATTCTTGTAATGAATACAAATAATCAAGATAATTTTTAAATTTTTCTAATATTATAGTATTAATTGTATAACTTTCATCAATTAAAGTTTGACTTGATTTATTAAAATATTCTCCCACAAACCCAATTGAATCATTGATCAAGTTGATATCATCTTTATTCGAGTTTTCACCCAATAATATTTCATTCTCATTGGGATATAGTTGTGTATTAAGCGATTTAAAAGAATTTAACATCTCAACAAATTTTCCATTGTCATAACTTATTTGTTGTTGTCTTTTTTCATACCTTTCAACTAATAATACGATTTTTGTCCAATACTCAATTAATTTAAGTATTGACGCTTCAGCCCCTGCCCAATTCTTAAGGAATTCAACTCCAATCTTTGGCCAAATGGTATTTATGAAATTAGTCAGGATTTTTTCTCCTTTAAATTCAATGGAATAATCAATCTTGGCTTGCTTTTTCCATGTTGTGATATCTGTGGGGACGGTTAAAAAAGTCACGACAACGGGTTCTTCTCTCAAATTAGGATGTTTGGCTAATTGATTAAGAAATCTGTTTAAACCTCTGCGTCTCTTTTGAAGAAACTGCGAATCTGGTGATGAACCTACTGAATTATATTAGTATTTAGTCAAAATTAATAAATAAAATAGCAAAATGCATTACTTCGTACCAAGAATGTAATGCATTTCAAAATAAAAAAGTTAAGTTAACATACCAGTGAATTTCTTGGGTGGTAACCCTGGGATCACTCTAAATGGATATTTTTGAAGTAAGAACTCCAATAACCTAAAACAATCGAGTTAGTAAAAAAGTCTATGTGAAGTAAAAGATGGAAACATGTATACATACCAGACGAAATCAGAGTATCTTCTGATTACTTTCTTTGGTCCTGCTGGGCCTGTGACGTTAAGTTTCAAATCATGAGTGATCATATAGTTGATATGCTTGAATAATAACCCTTCCTTTTCAGGTACTTCTTTGATTCTGATGAGGTCATTGGATGTGATTAATGGTTTAAATTTGTCTCTGATGCTTGACACATATTTGTTGATATATGAATTATCCACGTAACTTTCTTCTTGTGATGCTGATGATTGTTGTCCCCCGTGAGAGTCTATTAATGCTGAAGAGTGTACTTTTAATATTGGATCAGAATCTTCGTGGTTGGTTCCTGAAGACCTCACATTTAATGGGTCCACAAAGTCATTAGGTTCAATATCGACTATTGAATCTACTATATTGGATGATAATTCAGGTAAATTGTTTAATTTGAATTGTAAAGTAACATAATCAGCAGTACCAGGAGCATCGATTTCCAAGGCAATTAATCCTAATGCTTGATAAAAATTATTGGCAATAGAAAGTGGTAATAGATTATGATCATAAATTATATCCAAGATTCTTAACTTCAGTAAGTTTGTAATATATTCGCCAGCAATTAACTTACTAAATACCAAATTTTCTAAATCATTGACTGATAGCAATTTATCTGATAAAGCTGAATGAAGTTTTAAATAGGATGATGGAATATTGGCGACCTGATGGGAATGCTCCAACTCATCGTCGTAGTCATCTTCCACGTTGTTTGTTGTATTTAACAATTGAGATGAAGTTATATAAGTGCTTGCTGTGCCACCACCACCATAGATTGGTACAGGTGACAGGGATGTTGGATTATTATTGTCGGTGGAATCATTAGCCCATCCATTTTCCCATGGGTCTTCAGCAGTGTGGAATATACTATTGCTCATGGTCGATATCTAGTATAATGTGATTGATCTATCTCCGACTATTAATCAATTCATTCAAGATCAAAATATGTTATCTGATTTGGATTTTGTTGTATGTATCACCAACTCTCTACCTCACACTTTTTTTTTGTTGTTGTCGTCTATATGAGCCATACAAAAAATACACAAACAATTTCATTAATCTCTTCTATTCTCTTATATATATGTATACGTATATAAATACTTATCTTTATATGATGATTGTTTATAAACTGTTAATGGCTCATACGCCTGGTCTCTTGTAGTTCAATTCTCGAACTCGTCTCCATACTTCCCGTACAACTCGTTCTTGGCTCTGTCTACTGGTTTCTGTCTCGTTGTCACTACAACCTCTGATAGCCAAATATAATCTTGATCCAAGGTGGACAGGAGGAATAACATCAGTATTGACTGGTGGGTTTGCAGTTGTGAGTAACCCCCCTGCTTCCTCGACTAGTATGAATCCAGCACATACATCCCATTCCCAACATCCAGCTTCCCACCAGATATCAAAGGCTCCTGTAGCAACAAAGCAGAGGTCCAATGAAGCACTACCAAGACTTCTTACTCCATGAACCATACCTCCTTTTCCGTTTCTACCTCCAATTTCTGCTGCCATGTTAATGAAAGATTCTACTTTCCTATGCAAATTCAGATCAGGAGAATCCTTTCGATCTTTACCCCATTCACACAGAAATATACATCCCTTAGGGGCTTCAAGTGATAAAGGAATATGTTGCAAGGGTAATCTTGTGGTTTCGTTTAACCAAGCACCACCTCCTTTATAAGCAGAATAGACTTGATTTAGAAATGGAGCATAGATCACACCCATCACTGGCTTTCCCTTGATAGTGAACCCAATCGAAACACAAATCATGGGGAAAAGATGAACAAAGTTAACTGTTCCATCCAAAGGATCTACTACCCAAGTTGGATCATCATCAACAAGATATTCCTTGGTTTGGCCAGAGCTATAGGTTTCTTCACCAATGAACTTATGATTAGGATATTTGGCTAATATGTGGGTTTTGATGAATTCTTCAACCTGCTCGTCTGTTTCGGTGACTATATCAACAGTGTTCTTCTTTAATTTTATATCATGATCTCTTCGAGAGGATTCTTTAACTAGAATACTTCCTGCCTGCTTGGCAATATTAATAGCAAAGTGATAAATCTCCTCGAGATCAATGTTTTCAAATTGTGAATGAACCATAACTATTAAACTCTGAGGAAATTGTGAGTTAGAAAACAACTAGATAAAAGGTAAGAGACTTTGATAGAAAATTCTTCTTAATAAAACAATTCGATAACCAAGGTTCTTGATTCGTTGCAGTAATGTTTTCGTCAGAGGCTTGCCAAAGTTTCTTCGAGCGAAAAATTAATAGACAAGAACAGGGGGGGTCACTATAATAGGTGGGGGAATTACATAAACTAAGTTATTCTATTTAGCCTGTATAAATGGATGATCATGGATAAATGTTCATGATAAAACTTGAAAGATTTTCCAGTTAACTTCTTCTGTGGGGTAATTATAAAAAGAATCCGATTGAGAAAATGCGGAATGACGCGGAATAACAGCGGAATTGAATTTACGATTGCAAAAACACAAAAACGGTACAATAATTTATTCATATGTATTTGAATATAAATGATAAAAACTAGAAGAGATAATGAACAATTTAGATGCTACTTGTCAAGTAGCTGAAGAGTTATGGTTAGACTGTTCTCATCTCTTGCTCCAGATTCTGATACGTAACCAAAGGAACTTGCCAAAGGCAATTGGAAATAATTGACCACATCATACTCATCATTACTCAATCTAACCATTTTCAAGCCAGCCGTACAAAATAAAACAAATCTGTTATATTCCACTCTATTTAAGACTTTCAAAACCACTCGAGTACAAAGTTGCAAGTTGGTTTGAGGGAATGGATTACTCATACTGATATTATTTAGCGTTAAAAAATTATCATACCTTAAACATTCCAATCTACTTTTCAACGTTGAAACTTTATCAATGATTAATGTCAAGTTCTGAAACTTAGTCAAATAGATTGTTCCAGAACCTATTGAGTTTGAATCATTTACCACAATACCTCGTATCTTAAGACCTTGATCAAATAAATTTTCATATTGCAAATAAATGAGACTTCTAATCCCATCATCAGATATGAATTGAGGATCGCCACCAAACTCTCGCCATGATCTATTGAACACTTCTAAACTTATGTAACCCTTATAATTTGATTCTATCAAACTCTTATACTGTAACGATAATGTGTCATTATAATCGCCTTGGCCTGGGAAATTTCTATAATTTCTGGCAAAATGAGTTATATCATAATCCAATTCTAAATTTGGTGCATCACAGAATTGAATAAAGAATGTTTTTGCAAAAGGTAATATTTTCGAATTATGAATATTTATATGAAATGAATCAAGACATATGCCAAAGTTAGATTCATCAACTTTATCAACTATAGAAACTAACTTTTCCAAGGTATTGGTATGAGTTGCCCAACTTAAGTTTTCATAAGCAAGTCTGAAATTATAGGTAGCAGCTAACTGGCTAGCTTGTTTCAACTGATCAACAATCAAATCAATATTATCGGAAGCACCTGGATCACAGTTTGAGCAAATCAATAATAAATCTGTATCTAAAACTTGCATTACCTTGAACGTACGTTCTAAATGTTGCATTTTGTCTTGAAAGACATCTGAATCTTCCCAACCTTCCAAATCACGAAATGGTTGTAACAATGCTAGTTTCAAATTAAGTTTCAGTAAACAGGTTTTTAATTCTTGTGGTTCAATCTCTTGCAAATCTTCCATCATAATCTCTACCCCATCAAATCCTGACTTACTTATAGCCCGTAATTTCTCTTTGATAGTCCCTGGCACACAAACAGTTGCAATTGAGGTTTTGAAAGGAAATTTGACTCTATCACTAGAGCTATGAGTTAATTTTGGTATTAAGGTATTAAAGTAGACTCCATTCTGATCCTTATCAACTTTAGGTTTGGGAGCACCTACACCATCAACTTTCCTTCCAGGTTTACTTCCTGAAAATTCTTTAAGGGCAGTAAGACCACTTTCTAAAGACGAAGTTGGGCTTGATGGCTTGCTTGATCTGGGTGTGGGTGGAAGGATTTCTTGTAGTTGTGCCATAGTGGAAAACAGTAGCTGTATGTCTGTATCATCCCTACCAAAGAATAGTAAATTTTGTAGGAAAATGTTTCAATTAATAAACAAAATCAAAATAAAATAAAATCCTAGCCTCCCGAATAATCGGTCTCTAGGTTAAATTCTACTCATTCTTTAATTGATCCCGACTCTTGGCTACCTCTAAAATGTTTAACCATTTGGAGGGGAGAGATAACGAATATTAACTATTAGCCTTTTTTAAAAAGCAACCCAAAATCAAATCTTTATCGGGTATCAAAATCCCCGATAATATTGAGGTATGGATGTTTTACTGGATAAATGATTTACACGAATAAATGTGGCATATTACAGATTAATTTTAAAGATATTTTTTATATAATATTTATTTTTACATAGTTACTTTCATACATATTTAACTAACAATTTCTTAGCTTCATCGCGTAAATCTTCTTGATCACTCTCACTTAATTCTGCTAGGATATTAAGACATGCTTGTTTAACTGGTGGCCTATACATTATGAGGAATTGTAAGGAAAGAAAACCAATTTTCATTCGTACTGGATCAAAACATAATGATTTCAATTTACTAACCAATTCTTCATTTAAATAAGGTAAGTCACTCAATAATCTTATAAAGATTTTCCTGTCGTTTGGTTCTAAGAAGGTAATCATAGAGTTCAACACTTTACCTGCCCATTTGTTATATATTGGGGTTGTAATTGGTGGTAATGTCTTTGGAGGTTTACCATCGTTATTCTTTAAAGCCCTCTTGATTTCAAATTCTTCATTGTATACTTTTTCACTATACCATTCTTCATTTAACCATTTTATAATTATATCAATTCTACCATGGATGTTCTCAAGGAAGTAATCAAAGATGGAATTACGAATCATATGACTCAAATCTTCATTTATTTCTTCATCAATTGATGGTTTGGGTGCATCACCGTAATTTACAACTCTCATCCCTCGAGTAGCCAACCTTGTCAATAATACTATCCAACTATCCTTTTTCCAAGACTTGATGGCTATCTTGGTTAATTCTTTATTGACTTTGGTGGTTTCATCATCACCCGATTTATCTTGTAAATCTTCATCCTCTTCAATGGTACTTATTGCATTTGGATTTTTTGCTAACTTGAAGAAATTTTGAATAATGATGTTAATTTGATCCTTTTTAGCTTCAAATGATAAAGTCTTAGGTGGTGGTAATGTAAATATGATTTCTGGGTCATAAGAATCGTAATCCTCTTCCTCTTCCTCCACATCTTGTCCTGGTTCTTCATAATCAGGTGTAGCTGTATATTGGCCTCTTCCACTGTTATTATTATTGAAATTATTATTGTAGTTATTATTATTATTATTATTATTATTATTATAAGGATTGATACCGTTGTTGCTATTAAAATTATTGGCTTTAACAGGTAATGATGAAGGAGTGGCTGTAGTTACGGCATAAGTATATCTATCTGAAATGATTTCCAAAGCTTTTGATAATTTATTCACTGTTGCTTTCTGTAAGGCATTGACTACCATATTACAAAGGATATGTTGAGGAAGGGTTGAAATATTAAAATTATTTAAGGGATCATCAGTTTCATTCAATGAATATAAATTGGTATAATCCATTGATTTAATCTTCTTAGTAGGATTATAAAACCCTTCGAATTTTCTCTTTTTCAAATTTGGTTCATCAATGGCAAATATATTCTTCTTTCTAATCTCAGCACCTCTTTCTTGTAAAGTCAGTGCCTTTCTATTCAATGAAACTTCATAATTCTTGGGGATTAGTGTATTTCTAAAGCAATGATGGATGAAAATTCGAAACATTCTATCAACATATTTCCTAGATAATTTGAATTGTTCAACTGATTGATAATTGGATTGTAATTTGGTGGTTGTATCATAATTTTCTATAATATTTAATACTTTAGAAACATATTGAGGTTTTCTATTCATGATTATAATCAAATGATTTAAAAGAGCTGAAATTAAAGGAGGGATTAAAATATCATAACTGAACGCTTTTAAAATCAATTCCAATAATGCTCCTGATTCATATTCCATATTAGAATATTTAATTAAAGAATGAGTTGGTATTACTTTATCAAGTGAAAATTGAATTGAGGAAGGTATATTTGAAGAAGGAGGAGAATTATTTGAATTTAAACTTGATTTTGATTGATAATCTATAATAATAAATATGAATTTTGCCAATTCAATTTTAGTATGAATATTTCTTGTTAAATCGTATTCTTGATTATCAGAAGGTTCTAATGGGAAATTTGATTGAAATTTATTAACTAATGAATTTTTTAATTCAGTTAATTTACTCCATACTTGATTACAACCATCATTTTCCGCCACATAACGAAATACCAATTTAAATATGACACAAGATATATCAATAACTTGTTCAAATACATCAAGATCCCTAACATTTGATAGAGTATATAGGGCATCTAAAGAATCAATAGCCAAATCTACTTTGTCTGGATGAGGTAAAGCAGGATTATTAAGAAATGAATCATGAATAAATTTGACACACCATAGTTGAATGGAACGATTAGGGTTATTAGTGAACAATAAAACTTGTCTAAATATGGCAGGATGATCTTGAGGATTTGAGAATGCAGCAACACGAGCAATATTTAACTGTGCTATTATATCTTCTGGTTTGACTTGACTCATTGTGATTTGGTGATAAAAGTTCTCTAGTTTCGGAATGGTATGCTAATGAAAGCAAAGCGTTTAAAGTGTCTACTTCCTCTCAAAAAAGTATCAAGGGTATACTTCTTCTTCTCTTCAAGAGAGATTCAAAAGGTATTAGAAGAAAGAAGAATTAACGAAAAGCAAGTAAGTGATGATAATAAATATTAACAAACAGTAATCAATTAACAGAATTAAATTAATTAGGTATTAGTCAATAAAAACAGCAAACAAGGCAATTAGCTTGAAGTGTTGAAACAATGATTAGAAATTTAGAATAGAAAGAATATTACTGATCCTTTTCTTTTGAAAATAGTTTTTGGGTTTCTATTATTGTATCGTTCCGTTAAATTCAGTCGGGTTCTTTTCGAATCTTGATGTAAAAATATTTTGAAATATAATGAATATCCCACTGAGTTATGTTTAAACTTGAATTATTTCTGACTTTTCCTTTCTTATCGTAACTTGTTTAAGGATGGAGGCGTCAATGTTGACAGTGAATGTGGCACTCAAGGATTATCAAATACTCTAATCTGATTAATCAATCAAATGGAATTAAGAAATAAGCACACAGATATAAGATTCAACTAAGTCTGTTTTTTTTAAAAGAAACCTGATTGAATTATTATGTGTCCACATCAAGTTGAATGGAATGGGTTTGACGATGGAAACAACTAAAAAAAAGTCTATCAAAAGGAAATTTTTACCCGGATACAGTTGCTTGATTTTCCAAAAAAAAAAGAAGAAATTATAACGAACTGGTTCTACATGATACTACTTAAAACAGCTTTCTTTAAGATTTCGTTCTATAAATAATCTTTAATTTCGTGGAGGATTGTTTAATGTTGAATGGCACGAATTGATTTTTTTCATTTCCAAAACTTTCACGTATAAAAGCTATGCAAAAGTATAGTGAGTTGTTAGGCAGAAGAACCCCATTTTTAGGTAAATGAATTGTTAGAGAATTGGGTTGAATCTCTACAATTATTATTAGATATGTATCCAAGGAGAAGGGTATGAATTGATTCAAAATGCAGTTGGCTGGAGGGATACTGACCACCACTTGTTGTTGTTTTTATTCGTATATTAACTTATACCTAGAGAGAAATACAAATTAACCAAACAGGTTAAATAGTATGGGACTCATAAAAGACAAAAGCCAAATATAATACCCACTAGAACTCTCTATCAAGAAATTATCTCAAATGAATTAAAAACTTGGAGATTGGTTTAGGAAAGTAAAAAAAAAAATTGTTAAAAGATGTTAAAATATGATGGTGTCACAGCATGATTTTTTTTGAATATGGTAGCCCCATTATTTTTTATATAATATAGCCATTTAGGTGTATGGATCTTTTACCATAGGAAAAATTTAAAAAGAAAATCATTATCATGATTCTGTTATTGGAATCAATGGTGGGTTTGCTACTTCTGTCACTCCTGGAGGGGTGCTAGACGCACAAACTTACCATTAGATGTAAAAAGCTAAGCTCATAATTGAAAGTTCTGACTATTTGAAAAATGTATGATATCTAGTATTGATTTGAAATTTCCGGGCATTGGTTGTTACAAAACAAAATTTCCCGAGTACGTGATCTGAAGATTTCCGAGGGTACAGGTATGTAAAAGAAAAATCTAAAACATTTTGTATACATATCAAGATCTAATTGTCCCTTTAATTTCCTTTCAATTCTATTGATAGTTTGTCAACCCCTTTGATTCATCTTTATTGTTTCGTTTTGTTTGATTTACTTACTCGTTCGTTTGTTATTTCCTTGCTTCATTTGCCTTTAGTATCCCCGTTATTGTCGAACATACCATGAGTGTATAAATCCAATCACGTATTAAATAATCTATTTTTATCATATAGAAATTAACTTCATTAAACTTCATTAGATTTTTACACTAACTCAAAAATGGCAAAGAACGATCATTTTAATGCCAAATCACAAATTAACAAGTATAAGCTAGATGATTCCACCTTTGATTTGGTTGATGTCGATGGTTTCCATAATACACAAGCTTCAACCATTTTCGCTTATTTATTAATGTGGATCTTAATCTTTCTTTCATGGGCCTTGCTCGCCACCGATATTTATACTTGTCTTAATATTTTGGTGTTCCATCGATGGTCTAACAATGATTATAAACCATATGCTTATTCGGTTGCTAAATGGATATTTACGGGTTGTATAATCTTTGAATTTTGCCTACTAATATATCATTGGATTTGGGCCTTATATACATATAAAACAAGAAATATCGCCTTGGTTTATGTCAATACTATAACTCGATTATTGTACAGTATCAAATCATACAATTATTTTTGTTTATTCAATAAAATTCAACAAGATAACTTTTTTGATTGGGCTTGTTTCTTTTGTTATGGAGAATTAGATAATGCTTTACAAATCCTAGGGGCTGATACTCCAAGACAAGTCATTAATATTTTGACGTTAAGATATTATGCTACAGACGGTGAAACGAATAATAATATTTTGGCAAACATTAAATCAATCGCAACCACCAATTTAACCCTTTCTATCATTTTATCATTGATGTGTGTTTCTGTTGTCATTTGGTCGATTTTCTTTTTCAAATTTTGCTTTGGAATTATCCTTTATTTACCAGTAGCATTTAAAGCCAAATCAAAAACCAATAATTCATCCTTAAAAAGTTATTGTTGTGGCCTCGTCAATAATAATGTTAGATTATTAGTTATTAATCATCATAAATCAAAACGTGAATTATTAGATAAAGGTATCCTTGATAAACATGCTATTATCACAAACCCATTATTGAATAGTTCAACAACTGATTTGGAAAATTCATTCATTCCACCTCCTCCCACATCATCATCAGGTCCAGCAGGCTCAAGAATCCCTTTGTCGTCTTCAACCACAAAACTTCCTTCCTCGTATACTTCCACTCATGAATTGAAAAGCTATGGAAAACCTGGTGATGATTACAATCCATTCAGCGACTCAGCTAGTGAGTTAACATTTGGCTATTCAAGAAGACCTCCACCTTTAACAAAGGTGGACTCGGCTGCTTCTCAATCGTCCCTCACAACCCTTACCAATCATCATCGCCTACCACAACAACAACAACAACCATTTGATGCTACAAATCTAGGCTATAATACTCCAAGATCTGGCTCTTTACCATTGAGAAAACAATCAGATTTCTCCTTAAACAATGCTAGTGGCAATAACCACAGCAACAGAATCAATTATAATAATAACAATATACAGTCAAGAAGGCCACCACCATCTGAATTTCCCACGAGGCCATTACCTACAAGGCCCAGTCAAAGCTCTACATCCTATCCTCATGCTTCCTCCAATACAATACATACTATGAAAACAGGAAATTCGTCGCAATATCATCAACCACCATTGGTCTATGAAACTAGTTCCAGAACTAGTAGTGCCGAAGATGAATCTACCCAACAGCAACAACAACAACAACAACAACAACAACAACAACAACAACAACATATTGAAGAAGAAGATGATGATTTTAATTCGAGTAGGCTGGTAGAGTTTCTCATCCAGCACGACTATCTCCATAACGATGTTGACGACGATCAGAATGATTCAAATGATAATGCTCCTTATCCACCAAGAGGTGTTTCCGTTTATGACGATTATAACTATGACCAAGTACTACATGATTATTCCAAGTAGAGTTTACTTTCTTTTCAATAATTTTTCATCTTAATAGAATACAATAGAATGTGTATATATATTTTTAATAGACTTTTATAAAATTGCCTTTTATGTACAGATTGCAACGTTCTAAATCCCTTTTCTATTAATCCCTCATTATCAAACCTGGTTCTTGTTCTTCTTAGATTCATGCTCAGCTCTTAACTTCTTCAATTCTTCATCAGAAATAGGTGGAATTGGGATATCATCAAAGTCGTCTTGGCTCAATTGATTCCACGTGAATCCATAAACTGCTAATGGGACCATACCAACAAGAGCCAACCCAAGCATATTTCTCCAAAATAATGGAGCTCTGACTCTATATAATGCAGGTGTTATTTGATGAGTTTTTGGATCACGATAACGATCATGCCCTATGCTATATTATATCAACAGTTAGTATCAAACAAGTTTTCAAAGAAGATGGACGGGATCCAAGACTAAAACCAGGTGAGATATAAAGCCAAGTCTCTTAATAAATTGTACTTACGGAGCTCCCACAACTTTACCCATCTTTATGGCGGTATAAAACATTTCTTCTTTGATTTATTCCCTGTAGTTCTTAAGAAGTTTTAACAACTTCAAAATGGATTTATCTTCATTCTCATTAGGCTAAAAATCTAATCCAAAACCAAAAAAAAAGACTCTACAACAAAAAATGGTCTGAGATTTGTATACAGGTTAATAGTCGCATATAGTACAATAATTGATAGAAATCAAAAACATTCATGGAGGTTAGAGTAGGGGTCTTCGTTTCCAGTTGATGTATCAACTACCGGTTGTTTGCTACACGTTTTTGAAAGAAATCCTTTTTACTTGCTATTAATTTTTTTTTTTATTCGTATTAATTAAGAAAATATATTTCATGATAAGATGGTAGCGTAATCTAATTTCCACACTTTCTAATATATACATAGTTGTCTACTCATGAAAAGAACTTCAATAATGATTAAATCTCCATAATGTAACTTTGCCACCTTCATTCCCAACAGCAAGCATCTCATTATTAGGCGAGAACGTGACTGCTGTGACTTTACCCAAAGGTGTACCACTCGTTGGCCAATTAGAATAAACTGTACCGGAAGCAACATGCACTAATCGTAAGGCGTCACGTTTGGCTCGTGAAGCTATACATAAAAGTTGACCATCAGGACTAAAGACAATAGATGAAATAGATGTAACCAAATTTTCCAACACTTTAACTGGTTTTGGATTAGTATCATTACCAACGAGGTTATTACGATCGTAAATGTTGACTATACCATTATTGGTACCAATGGCTAACCATCGGTTCTTTGGACCTCCCAATTTTATCTTAGTTATTCCAATTCCCCCATCATCGTTCCATTTTCTTATGATTTTATTTGCTGACTTATATGATTTTTCTTCTTTACTGGTTCCTTTTGTAGATTTAAGATCATTTTGACTTAATTCATATTCCCAAACAGTACCGGCAGAATTTATTATTACAATAAATGATTCATCTCTGGCGAAATCAAAGTCAACAATAGTCCCTTCAATTTTAAATCCTTTTATCCATTGACCAGTACTACCATTCAATAAATTACACCAACCACTGTTACCTGTTAAACCGATGAATGTTCCCTTGGGAGATACTTTAAAATATTCAAATGATTTTTGAAATTGTTCATGGCCATACATTCTTGAAATTTTTTCTATTTCTCCACTATTTAAGTCCCATTTATTCATATAACGTCTTCTACCACCAACAAATACCAACTTCTTTTCGTTGTTGTCTTTATTATTTGATCCTAGTGGTGAAAATTGACATGTAGTGATGGGTGAATTACGTAAATGTAACGATGTTACAAGATTATTGACTTTCCCATCAATATGAAATATTCTTAATGTTCTATCAAATCCACCTGTCATTAATAATGGGTGACTATGATGGAAAGACAATGACTGGATAGCAGATTTTGCTACTCGTTGATAATTGGCATCCTTTAATCTTGTGATGGATATTTTACTAGGTGATATTAATTTCAATTGTTTTGTTATCACAAACAGCTGAGTATTATCTAAAATCTTTAGAATGGCATTGGTATCATTATTGTTTATATCATCATCACCTTCTTCTATTCCTTCCTCGTCTTCGTTTTCATCTTCTAACTCATTATCTAATTCTTCTTCTAATTTATTTATCCATTCTGGTCTTGGATATATTTTCTCGAATTGAGTTCTTAATCTCGCCACATATGCTCTTCCAGATATAGTCACATCTTTTTCACTTTTTCTTAATTTCTTTAATTTATCCGACGAAAGTAAGGAAATGTTTACTCGTTCATCATCACTGTCATTCCATGCTGCATTTTCTTCGTCTTCTTCGTCTTCGGTCAATTCTTCTCCTTCAAGATCAACATCCATAGCATCTTCATCATCTTCTTCTTTATTATCAGCCTCAACGTCTCCTTCATCAATGTAAAACAAATCATTGTCTTGAACATCTCCAGTATCTCCTTCTTCTTCTGAATCATTCTCTGATGAATCATGAAAAAATTTATCACTACTCCCATCATCTTCCTCATCGGAATCATAATCATATAAGTTATCAACTTTTTTCAAGTTAGCTTCAAAGCCTTCAATGTCCCCAAACACCAACTTCTCTAAAAGAAGTTCTTCTTCATCTTTGGGCGGCACAACTACCTCTTCTCCATCCCTATTCTTAGGCATCTTCTAATTCTGTTTATAGATATATCTTAACAAGTCTTCATTGAATCTTTACAACACTAATAATTTTTTCATATTTGATTCTCATCGCCTAAATGAAAAAAAAGTTGGGCCTGCATATAATCAAATCATCTACAATTAGAATTATATATAATATCTTAATTAGTTAGTTTCGTTTATTTCTATTGATGTATATATACATGACTCTTTCATCTTTTAAAAAACTAACATCTACTTGTCTGTCAATCAGGGTACTGGATAAGTAAAGTACCTCCCTGTTTTAACTTTTCTATAATTTATTTATTTATGCAATTGATTTTGTTTTTGATTTTGATCGGAATCTGGGGGTATATAGCTATGATGGCATCTTCATCAATCATAGTATCATGGGGATTAGCATCTCTATTATTTGTATTTGGTGTATTACTTATTATTGTTATTACCATCCCCCTTCAATTTCATTACAAATGTAACGAAATACTTTTTAAATTGCTTGACATCGGACGTTACTAAGTTGGAACAAAAATCACTGGTTAAATCTTGTGATAATCCCATATTTGTCAAGTAGATTGATAAATAATTCATGAATTCATCGCCCTTCTTTTGTTGATAAGATTTCAATAACAATGCAATTTCTTGACCTAACAATCTATATTGAGCATCTTTTAAATCAAATTCTTGTCTTTGAAATGGTAATTCAAATGAAAGATGAGTAACTTTACTCATCAAAAATTCTTCAACTCCTTCTATGGCTGGTAAAGAACTACCATATTTGTCTTCCTTATCACTGATTTTACCTTTATCCCCAAATATATTTACAATATTAATAAGCTGAGTAACAGCCAATTTTGAAATGGTGCTTTCACTTAAATCATAAGCATAATCAAGTAAACTAGTTATGATTTCAGGGAACTTTTGCTTATTAGTTTCTGTTACTAATAAACTTGATGAATTATTAATAACTATAGCACTAAGGAAGTTCATATAAGCTCGTTTTAACTGTTGAATATCAGCAATAGTATGTTGGTCATCTAATGAATTGGTGGCTAAGACTTCGAAAATCTTACTAACTAATGGTGTTAATAAATTATTCAATAACTGATACATGTTTGCATCATTTTTGTAATTATGAACAATTTGACCAAGGAAACTCAAAAAATCACTTAACTCAATGGTCTTTAAATTATTAGCTGCCAATATTAATGAAACTAATTTCGTTAAATGAACATTGATTTGACTTTTTAAAATCGGAATGAATCTTGAAAATGAAAACCTTGCAGCATCCCTAATAATTTCGTGTTTTGAAAAGCTTTCCAATGTTATTAAGACTACTTGTGCTGCATTGTTGATCTTAGTTATAACGTCTGAAGAATATTTGATTTGATCATGATCATATCCGCGGGCAAATGTCCCAATGGCCATCAAAGAATGATGGGCTTGTAATGCAATTAATGGTTGAGTTGATTTTTCTTGATCGGTACTACGAATGCATTGTTCTAAATCATTAAACAATGGTTCGAATATTAAATCAATAAAATTTAATTGTTGTGATAAAATGTTACTAGTACTGTTATTGTTGTTGGTAGTATTGTTTTCGTCATCCTTTGAGAGCAATGAAATCAATAAACCAAGGGTTTCAAATAGGTACAATTGGTTATTAAAATTCCCATTTTCAACAACATCGTCATCCTCATCTGTTGTTGATAATTCTGCCTTTATAACTAATAAAGGTCTTAATTTGGTGATGATATTTTCAATGACAGTTACATGTAAGGAAGGCTTTGTAAGTTTCACAAATCTGAAAAATAAATACCAACTTCTTAATCTAACCTTTTCATTTTCATTAGTTAAACCAAATGGACTTGTAAAAATCTCCAAAATTCTAGAAATTAATTCTTGTTGATTTGTTTGAGATGTTAGGAAAGTATAATGTTTAACAATGATTTCAAAAAACTCAATTTGAACCTTAGGGTGATTGATTTCTATGATGATATTAGAATTAATTAATTTGACTAAAAATTCTTGAAATAATAAATATGGTTTACTTTGATTGATTTCATTTTTAGGAACATTAATTAAATTATTTCTTAAACTTTCGGAAAAGCTGTTTAATTCGAATAAACCAAGTTCTATTCTTCGCCAATCATTAACATTCTTGAACAACGATTCATTAATGACAATTGGAATTGCATCTAAATATAAATCTGGTTTTAATATGGCAATCGTATCTTGGAAGTTTTTCAATTTGGCTCTGATTTCAAGAAATTGTTCATCATCTTCGTCATCTATTCCGTCTGAATCATTGTCATATTTCATTTTGAGAATGACTTTATTAAGTAAGGATGACATTAAATCAAATGAAACTAATGCATTTAACTTTTTTCCTAATAAAAGATATTGTTGAATAAAAGGAAATATTTCTTGGGAAACATCATCATATTCATGACTTATGAAATTGAAAACTAATGGCCACACTTTAAAAAATTGTTGTTGTACTTCGTTAATTAGATTCGAATCACTTTCTAATACAATAAGTAATTCAATACCAACTTGATTTAATAATTTGGAGATACTAACATCAAAATCTAAATCATCTTCACTTGCATCAATTGAATTGATGACTGAAGTCAAATTCAAAAGAGAAATCAACTCTAGTTTATTATTTGCTTTCATTTTCTTGGATATAACTTCTATTAATGTGATGCAAGTTTCATTTCTTTGAAGTTTATTATTTAAAAATCGGAAAATGTTGCTAATGAAGTCATTGGAAACAAATAATCCTATTTCCATCCAACTAATATATTGACCCACAATCTTTAAGGTATTATTTATTATTTCTGGTGAATTTGCTGATGAATTTCCCAATATTTTTTCCCATATTGTCACTAAAGAATTCATATCATTTAATCTAATAGAATCTTTCAATAATGTATTTCTATCAAGATATTCTTGACTTCGAGAAATGAATTTATCACCTATTTCATAATGAATACCTATTATGATTCTTGTGTAATAATCAAGGGCATATTGATTGTTTGAGGAGATGATTGAATGTAAATCTTTTATAAAATTAGGATAGATATTCAAATACACATAACAAAACAACTTGGCAAAGATTTGTGATAATTTATTCTTTAGATACGTTTGATCATTGATATTATTGGAAATGTATTTTGATAAAACATCAAATAATTGAGTGTTTAATGTGAAAAGTTGTTCATTGTTTAGTTTCTCAATATTTTCATCAATGACTTGATAAATAAAGAATTTCAATCCATCATTGACAGTGTTGGTTGGTGAGTTTATCAATATATCAAGACATGACTTGTATCCTTCTGGGGTTGTTTTGATCTGATTTATGAAATCGAAGGCTTGATTCTTTAAGTTTGGATCTGCCGTACCACTAAGTGCTATATTTACGGCCAGTTGAATTTGTTGTTCCATGAAAAATATGAATATAATTGAATGATATTAACTATGTGGATTATAACGGGCTCCTATGAAAAAACAATGTACTTATGAGTACGACTAATGATAAATGATGAAAACTTCTATTTATGAATGTTTAAGGATTGTATTATAACTTTTTTTGGAGATGACGATTTAACTTATAAAGACTTTATTGACGGTTGTGAAACAAGTATGACTATTGTGAAAGATGATAATGATGATGATGATCTATGTAAATTTTCGTAGATAATTAATCTGGTGGATGTCTTTGTTTTTATGATGCCAATATGTTCACAACTAAGATAGATCAGATGTTAAAGGAACATATAGAATGATTCTTTGATTAATTCTGTTGATCTCCTCTTTAACCCGTTAAGTTTTGAAAATTCTTTTTCTGTTTTTTACAACACACAACTCAGAACCACTCCAGCTTTAAAAAATTGTAAGGTAAAAAATCTAACGAAAATTTTTTTGGGGACTCACACGACAAATATCATTTACTATTACTACCATATCATAATTAGTACTACGAGTTATACCAATATTATTATGATAGAGGGACTTGTCAAGGTTTGATAAATTGCCTATAGAGCTAGAGAATAGTGTAGATTAATATAAAAGTATGTCAAATGTCTCTTTTATATTTTCTAACTAGATGATATGTACAATTTTACTCAATCTAAGGTGGCATATTTCTTTAAATGATCAGGAATAACATCATATAATCCTTTACTGGTCAACCATTGTTTGGAAAAGATTCTGTCGGCATACTTATGTGCTGAATCAGCCAAGATTGTCACCACATTGGATCCCTCTGGCAATGTTTCTGCAACTTTGACTGCTGCTACCACGTTAAGTGCCCCCGTACCTCCTAGGTATAAACCTTCTTCATCTAATAATCTATAAACCATTATTATAGAATCTTCATCGGGAATTTGAATAGCATCATCAATGATTTCCAAATCAGGTTGTAAATTATCAGTCACTCTACCTTGACCAATACCTTCTGTAAATGAAGAACCACCACGAATAATTTCTTTACCATTTGATTTAATATAAGAATACAATACACTTCCTGGGGGATCGGCTAATATTGCCTTAACTTTCCCATTCGAAATAGTTTTAAGATATCTGGAAGTACCTGCAAAGGTACCACCTGTACCTGTAGAACAAGTAAATGCATCTACTTTCCCATCCAATTGAGCCCAAATTTCAGGACCAGTGGTTTCAATATGAGCTTGTCTATTGGCAATATTATCAAATTGATTTGTCCATACAGCATTGTCCAAACTTTCAGCATGACGTTTTGCTTGGTGATTATAATTTTCAGGATCAGTATATGCAACAGCAGGAACAGGATGCACTTCTGCACCCAATAATCTCAAGGTTTCAATTTTTGATTTGGATTGAGTATTGGGCATATAAATCACACATTTGTATCCTTTAGCTCGACAAACATGGGCTAATCCAATGCCAGTATTTCCAGCTGTCCCCTCGACAATAGTACCTCCTTCTTTGATTAATCCTTTCCTTTCAGCATCATTGATCACATATAAGGCAGCACGATCTTTGATTGAACCTCCTGGATTCATGAATTCAGCCTTGGCATATATATTTCTACCAATTGATTCTGATATTCTAGGTAATCTTAACAAAGGAGTATTACCAATAGCATCGGGGAATCCATTTTCAGAAACCAATGGTATGAAGGGAGGTTTTATGGAGTTGATGTTACCATCGGTAGGATTGAGTGAGATGGAGATAGATCTATTGGATGAAACTCCCCTACCACTACTCATAATGACCCTTTTAACGATAGAAGGTGATGAAATCGATATCAAATTCATTGTTTAAATTGTTTCAGGGGTGAAGTTTAACAAGAATTTTTTAAAAATTCCCAACCACAACTGTTATCAAACGATTATTATTAAAAGGTAATAAATTAAATTTCAACCACCATAAATGAAATCTCTCCACCTTTAAATTTTTTAGTCAATCTCACGTGACATTTTACGCGTGCACATATTGAAGGGCGTGTATAAACTCAAATATAGGGTACAGGTTGAAATATGTAAAACATGTATAGAAGACAAGTTAGTTTCTTTTAATAATAAAAATCGATTAAAGAAAAGGAAAAATGGCTTTGATGGTGGGATCCTGGTTGTTAATTGATGGGGCAGACGGATAGTGGTTTAAAAACAAAACGAATGGGTTACAAAGACGTTTCTGGTCAGGGGTTTGATTAATTATAATGGCACTCAACCAAATTTCATCTCGGAACGGTAGATGGATACGATGGATCCATTTCATATCCAGATATTTAATAGTCAGAATCGGGTTTTACCGAGATATTAATAGTTTTGTAACGTCTTTGGATAATAATAACACTCATTAATTACATCTTGACATGAAATTATATGAATGAAATGCAATCAACTGCTAGACTAGGACCTCCGGCATTTGATGTATATTCTACTTCAGCTCCTCGAGCTGCTTTAACAACATGGTTATGGTGTTTGGTTTGGTTTGGTTTGCCGTAACTAGGTGTTCTTCTTTGCTTTGCTTGTACTTCTGTACTTCTGGCTTGATTAAAGATGTTTGTATCTTTTTTCTGAATAATCACAAATAACTATCATCAAGAAACGTAAATGCGAATGGTAAAGTTTAGACAGTTTCATAAATATGGTGCACAACACATCTGTGAACCAATGCATTGGTTTTGGAATTGGCTTTGGTTTTGACTTCTTCTATCTCATTCACGAAATTTTGGCTACCGTTATTTGCGTTCTTTTCTCGGACTTCAAAAATGGATGTGTGTGAAATATTTTGTTTTTTGAAAATGCAACTGACGCCGATGAGAGTATCATTTCATTCCTTAGAAAAGGATTGCAATGTAAGATAAGACAAAACCCACAGGAATACTGGTACAGCACAAGGAACGGAAATTAAAATCAGACCACCAGTCAATACAATCTATATCTTATCTATAGGATGTTCGTTCAAATATGCTGGCGTAGTCTGTACCTGACGCTCCTCCCATAAACAATAGAGAGTAATATCAGATAACAAGAAAAAAAATGATGATGTAAGTGACGTTTTAACAAATTATAATTGAAAAATGATAAGTGATGATGAGATAAGTGGATGATGAGGATATATGACATAATTGTAAAATTTGAAGAATACAATAGAAATATTTTTTAAAATTTATTTTTTGTTTTCGGCGTTCCATGCATGAATTCCATGCGCCTCGCGTAGAGCAAAAGGCACCAAACAAAAAAAAAATATTCGGCGAGTGCTACAAAACATTTCAGAAGGAATTTGATTTGTTAAGATTGGGCCGAAGAATGAAAAGTGGAAGTACTTTTGGTTAAAAATATCTTTTTCTAACTTGGTTGGTTGGCTATTTTATAAACTGTCACTGGTGCATACTACATTTAACACAACAACGGCCCGGATATACATACTATCCTTTCCTTTTATACCCTTTTCTATCCTACTATATATAGGTATCATTCTATAGTATCACATTTACATTTTCTTGACTTTGACTAATATTAGTAATATAGATAGTATCATAGGTTGAATGTAATGGATTTCTGGTTTTGAATAAAAGCTTTTAACCTTGTCCTACTTATTCATTCTCCCAACCTCGATGATGATAGGTACGGAAATATGCATCTGTTTCAAGCTAGCAACATATTGTTTCCATGCCTCTACATTGGTTGACAACCACGGCAATTGCTCTGACCCTTTAAGTTTTTATACTAGAACCGCTTGTATGCTTAATAAATTTTATTTTTTCTTAATTATGACCCTTAAGTATTGCTTTGCCTTTGAAAATAAAAGAAAAGGCTTACAAAAGTTTCTTTATTAAATCTGGGGGAAAGTAAAGTATCATTGAGTGATTTTCAAACTTTATTTCTTTAGATTAATGATAATTATTCCCTGATTAAGTTTCCATTTTATTTATTTATCGATTCATCATCGTTATTATTATCTTTGGTTATGGATGATGGGTAATTGGCATTGTATAAACTCTATATCGACAATAAGAATAATATAACTTAAAAAAATGATGAAATAATAATAATAATAATTATAAAAATAAGATACAAAAAGGGTATTCTTCTTTAATTGGGCCCTTACCTCATTCATTATTCATTAAAATAAAAGATAATCGATGAGGGATGTATATAATTTGTTTTATACTTTTTATTATTATCGGCATTTGATGGAAACTTGACGCCTCAATTACATAAAAAGAAAAAAGGCAAAATCAAATACTTCAACAAACAGGGGAAGGGGAATTTCCTTAGCATTTTGTTGTATAGTGTTTTTTTTTTTGATGATTAGGGCGACAACCCACGCCTTGAAAACTAACTTTAGGGTCAAATCAAACAGCACCAAACTGCCTTCATATATATCATTGACCTTTGTGCTGTATCTTGTATTCTATTTTCTGTATCCATATTTCATGGGGTGCCGGGTATTAGCATAATACAGCATAAAAATAGAATGTGGTAACTCATACGATGTATAATAAATAAATAAAAAATAAAAATTCATCATTATATAGCATATAAACCTCTATTGTTTGGATCCTTTTAACTCATCATCACCATAAATATCACTATCATTGTTGTTCCTTTGTTTAACATTATTTTCCTATTAGAAACAACATTTCATTATCTAAAAAATTCCCAATATAAAACTGGAATTAAATTTTGAAAAATTAAGCTTTTAAGTAACACGTTTGCTAAGAAGATTGTGAAGATAGTTGAGGGGATATTAGTAATAAATACTAGTAGAATTGTAGTTAAATGTAATACTTGGGTCTAACTACCTGTTGTTCGATGATCATCGCATAACGCCTTCGATTGATGGCTTGCTCCCAACCTCTAAATAATATTCGAAGAAGAAATTATAGAAGTAATGAATTAAAGAATGATAATTGAAAGAATAATAGAATAAAAGAAAAAGAAAAGAAAAGAAATGAAATGAATGATATAATATAATATAATATGGTACATTCTACGTATTGTTGAGGCTTGATAGAGCATGAACTTGTAAGTGCTAGATTCTATGCGTAAGAGACAATATTACACAATGTGTGATTCGGGGCTAATTAACACCATGACTAGAACTGTAATATAAAACCCGAAGCAATATATCAAATACAAGTATCATTCACAAATGATAAAATACAATATAACTGAAAAGGAGAAGACTGCAAATGATGGAAACCAAAATGATATGGGGAAGGATAGGATGAGATAAATATTTTTTGGGGTATGAAAGTCGTATGATAAGGATTATAACCCTATACTTTATTCATAACTTTCTTTCCAACTACCGAGGTTCAAAAAAGATTTTATCTATCGATTATTATGGTAGTCAACGTGTATTACTTCTAACCAAGACCTAGCCTTGGGATAGGGTAGTATAAACCCCTTGGAACTAGTCTAAACTCAAATAGTGTATAGCGTCACAAAAAGAAAATGAAAAGAAAATACTTGACAACAGTTTGTTAAATGAACTTTGGATATGTTAAAATATAGCCGCAGTTGAGAAAACTGGTACGGGAGATCGTTTACCAAGGTTAATTAGGATGCTTTTAAGAAAATGGTATGTACATTTTACTTCTTTATCAACTTTTTCATATGACAAATGTTGTTTGATTTTTATAATTATAGATATATTAAGTACGGTAATTGAAGGTAGTTCCTTCTAGGGAAGTCCAATTAGAAAGGAATTAAGATGGTTACTTATTAAATTTACAACAGAGAGAGGATAATTATATGAATTTGGTAACCATCCATGTAAGTAGTAGAAATTCATGGTTATATTCGAGATATTCAGGGTAAATGACAATTGCACGCGAGTTATATAAATTTTAAATGGTAGCTGCTCGCTAGTTCATTCCCGTAATTCATTCTGGTCCTGGAAATTTATTTTTTTGGCTCATTTTTAAACTATGATGTCCTTTAAATTTGTACAACATTCATAACTCATCAACCTGAAGTATGTAACCATTCACTGATATTTTTCATTTCATATTACGGTTAAGCTTTTACAATAAAAATTGATTTTCTCTTTGAATTATTTCATTAAAATAAAACTTAAAGAGTTTTCATGATCTTTAAAAGACCCCTATCAAGTTCTGCAATTGGTTCCATACTGAGTACTGATAATGATCATTCTATTTTTTGCTCATTTCAAACAAACACATGCATAATATTGCTTCGAAGTGCTGGACCCCGGCCTTTCCTGCCGAAATCTTAAACTACTACTGATTATTATATTAATGTAATGTGTTGATACCAACTTGAATTAGCGCATCTTTTAAAATAAGGTAACTTTATATTTCGGAGGGCTTTGAAGTGAAATTCATGACAAGAGAATGAACATGAGAATAAATGATTATATTCATCAGCTAAGTTTCAATATGTTGTCAAAGTCCCTCATTGTCATGATCAAGGGTTTTGGTAATTATAACAGTGGTCTAGAGTTACGTACAAATTAGACTTTGAAAGAACAAAAAAAGATTATCCGATGGTGATCACGTATAAGCAGAAGGAATTTTATATGCAATGTCAAAGCTTCTTTTTTATATTTAAAAATAGTATCACAACTTGTCAACACCTAATCTTGTTCTGTGGTACCTCTTTTAGTAGTCTACTCCATTCCATACACGTTTGTGATTTGCTTACGATTATGCTTCCTGTTTTTTTTTCTCGACTGCTCTGGCCAACATTTTGCGCTTTAATGAGTACGCTAATCTCGGCAAAATTCGAGGTAAAAATACGACATGAGAAAGCTAGTTCCATACTACTGCTATCAAAAATGTTAAAAGTATGAAGTACTAGTTGGGTTTTAAGAGGAAGACTTCACGGAAGATCACCTTCCATGTCCAAGTATGGTAGACTTAGTATTGTTCTTGTGATGTTACCTAACATTTTCATGTGGATGTCATTCATTGAAGTTGTTGTTGCAGTGGTTGATTTGTATAGATCTTCTCATCGCAGTTTGGCTACCTTTAGAAACTTCTTTTTCTCCATTTTATACTTCTTCTCCCCCTCTTCTATGTTTAAGTACCACCTTCCATTTTATCAAATTAAACTTGGCATTTAGAAGTAATTATATTCATCACTTTTAAGCGAAGTCTTTTGGTTCCTTCTTAATCTTTCTATGTCTTTAACATATTGATATTTTCAATGATACTATTCCGATTATCTCTCAGTCTTTCATCAAATTAGGAACATTTTTTTTTAAAGTTTGGAGGGTTTGAAGGTTTGAAATTAATAATGTTAACGCCTAGTATCAAAACTCACATATCTTGCATTTTAAACCTTGTTTATAGTTAAGCTTTTATATAAATATAGTGGGAAAATGTCGATCATGGTTGTGGTTTGGTAGTTATCAACGTCATTGTTTGACTAATTTTTCCAAGTTAAACTGCTCGAAGCTTTTAATGAAATTACTGCTAATTTTAGAATTTTTTTAAACAAGAATTAACAAAATCATTATCAAATATCATTACATTAGGGTTTAGCTTTTAATAATTGGTGGTATATATTCTATTATTCTAGAAAATCGTATGTAACTCACTTGTTTTGTATCAGAGACTTGACTCATACAAGTCGCCTAGTAATACTAACATAGTAATTCACTTCTATGAGGTAAATTACTTATTACGGAAAAGAAATACTAATATTGAAGATTCCGTCATTCTAATAACATTAACTATAAGTTCTACTATTACACTACCACGCGGGTTAAGGCAAGGTGGAGTACCCTTTAAATAGTCTTTATAGGTATATGTACCAAGAGATTTCATATTCTTTCATTTGTTAAAAGTAAAACCTCCGACGTAATTAGCTTAGTCTAGCCTAGCCTAACTCAAACCCATTTGAACATTCCTGAGTGGGCTGTTAACGTCAAATTATATCCTATGAAAGCAAACAATTAAGGAACTCTTTACAAAAGACAAGGAGATTTTCGTTTTCAAAACCACAACAATAACAACTAATAATTGATAAATAATCAAACAGTTGAAAGGATATATGAGCCATTATTGTAGAAGCAATCTGAGCGAGTACCATCTAATATAATCTACAAACCAACCAGCAGAGAACGTTGGTGCTTCACGGTTTTGTACGGCACTGCTAGGTTGGTTGGCTTTTTTCTTTCTTACTCAAAACAAAATAAAATAAAATCAAACGTTTAATCGTTAACTAAAAAAAAGAAAGACAAGCAAGTGATATCAGAAAGGAAAAATTGGGATGACGTTTGATAATGGGGCAGGTGGAAACTACAGACTCTAAAATAATAAAAAAAAAAAAAGAAACCAAAAATAAAGGTCGTGTCGGCAACCAAAATAGATGCCTGCATGTTGACACGCCCTTTTCATTCATTGGAATATGCATGCTGCACATTAGCCTGTATTTAAAATGGGAAATCCTTTTCATTGTTCTTAACTATGTAGAAATATGGTAGTAGTAAATATCCAGATAGAATAGAGATACCATATACTGTATAATCAGAACGCGTTGTTTTTGTTATTTTTAGTTGTTGTTGTTATTTGTTATAAGTTAGCTGTTGTGCTATTTTATATGAATCGAATGTAATTACAGAGTTGAAAACATCCACCAGATATGATTATCATATCTATTTATAAATCTTATCAAAAGTTTATCTAACGGTAATTTCTCAATAGCAATAAAGACTAAACCTCTGAATGATGAGCATTCACGTCCTCCATTTTACTCGTGCGGTCTCAGATATTCCGTATTGTAGTTATATATTGAGCGTTTCCTGCAGAAAATATAATTTTGTTGTGATTAGGATGTTTGAGAATTTATTTTTTAGCAGACCATAGCATGCAGACTCATGCACATACTGTATGGTACGAAAGCTCTGCACACAGAGCTTTTCTTTTATTTTTTAATTATTTATTTTTTAATGATACTTTTTTTCGTTTTGTGACTTTTGAATTTTGAATTTTTTATTTTTTTATTTTTTTTTATTTTTTTTTTATTTTATAATTATTTTTTATAATTATTTTTTAATTTTGATTTTGGACTGCCAAATTAATTAAATCATTATTTTTACTTTTTGGTGGTGGTGATTGAGTAAAGAGATTGATTTTGATTTCTAGAGGTATCGTAAAAAATGTATATAAATAATTTAATCATCCCTCATAGTTTTCATTTAAAATTCATCTTTTGAAAGGTTGAAGTTGTTATATATATCTATATATCTATCTATATACTTGTTCATCTATCATAATAGTTGTTTCATATCAAAGGTAGTACTTTCAAAGCTTACCAAGGTCCTCAAACTACAAATTTCACTATATAGTTATCCACTCCGAATACAATACCACTCATTTTCAACTGATACCCATCTTTTATTATATCTATATAAATATTGATAATCATTTCGTTCTTATCAATATCAACAGTATTGTTAATCACTACAAACCATAAGAATCTTATAATTAGTACTTTTTTTACTTTACCACAATGTTTATGAGACCTATGAGTTATCAACATCAACATCAGCAACAACCAATCAATACTACTACCGTTGCTACATCTATCTCCATGAATGCTACAGCTGTAAGACGCGGGTCATCGTCTTCTTTGCCTTCTTTTACTGAATTATTGACGTCTATTCCATTATCTAGTGAATTTAAATCTACTTCAAATGCTAGTTCAGCAGCAGGTTCTCCTTATATACAATATAATGGTATTTCAAGTCCTGTGGATCATGGTAGATATTCGAGTTCAACACCACCAATACAAAATGGTCTTTCTTTACAACAAACTGTTCAACAACAGCCAGTCCAAGTACAAGTCCAAGCACAATCCGTCATTATGCAACCTCTCCCCGTACTGGTCGCCTTAGTTAATGTCCCATCTTATCATTATCAACCATATCAATATCAAGTTTTACAAAGACATAGCTCACAAACTCAAATGTTGACTCAACAATATATTCAACAATCTCAATCACAAGTTGTACAACAACATCAACATCAACAACCAAAGAGATTATCAGTGGCCTCTATGACATCCACAGATATGAATTCACCATCATCACTACCATTAAACTTGCCCACACCTCCATCCTCCACCAACGAAGTTCCTTTGATACGATCATCATCAAGTGCTAGCATTGATTCGATGTCTTCTCCTACATCTATATATAAAGATTTGAAACGAAGACATGTATGTAAAGTATGTGCTCGTTCATTCACTACTTCAGGTCATTTGGCTCGTCATAATAGAATCCATACTGGTGAACGTAAACATATTTGTCCTTGGCCCTCATGTGATGCTCGTTTTGCAAGACAGGACAATTGTATGCAACATTATAAGACTCATAATAATGGGAAGAATAAACGTTCAAAAACGGGCAAAGGTTCTATTTAAAAGAGTAAATACGAAGGATGTTGAATGGTGGTGTGTTTTATAATGTTCATGATGATGATATATGCTTGATGTATTTTGTTATATATATATAATTGGTTGGGTTTTTCTATTCTATGCTTTTGCTGGTCTTTACAATTAAATTTTTTTTTGCTTTATTTTTCCTATTATTATGTTTCCTTTCTTCTATATATTCTAATTCCTGTTCTTTTACCTTTCTTCATTGTATAGGTTTTAGTTTCTGGAATTCTTTGGTGTTTGTTAATAATTTTTGCCTGGCTTCAATAATTAGTTTTGCCAATTGTACAACTATCTTTAATTTTACAATATTGGATTTTATTATTTTGTATAAGGGTATGTTCCCTTACACTTCTTGTAAGTTTTTGAACTCTTAACAATTAACGCGTATTATTTTATCATCGCATGGGTATGGGGAATTGTTTTAATAATTGAAAATCCTTTTTGAATCGCTAAGAGTTTTAGTAAAATACTGTGTTGTATTAATTTATAATTATAATAACGTATTGGATTTAAGTTAAAGTTTACGATAGCGAACATACGTTAACACGCCTTGAATATTTTGTATTCAAGAATTGAATGATATTATTGTTATTCATATTCGTAGTTAACCAAGATAATTTTAAAGCATTGTTCAATAAAGGTTAGGCTAAATCTCGGGTTGGTTGGCTGTTTGCACAAAAAACGAATATACCCCAAAAGAGATAAAAACAAAAGTAGGTAAAAACAATCGGAAAATGAAAGTAAACAAACAAAATAAGTCAAAAAAAAAAATCCCTACTTGTGAACAAAGGGATAATTCGGTTGGAAATCTTTTGTTTTAATTCTTTTCCTGGTTTCCAAAAACCAATCGATATCATTTGGTCATCAGTCTATACCATGGACACACACAGAGACGAACGAACCGAAACGAACGAGAAAGATGAATTCCTTTTTATCTCAATGCTGGTCCCACCCCACCAACTTTGTGCTCTACCGCCGGGAAGATTTTGGATTTGTGTTTAGGCTAAGATTAATGAGGGTAATGATGATGAGGGTGGTGATGCTTGATTTAATTTTGCATTACATTGATTGCAAATACTGCATATAGCCCTCAACATATTTTTGGCAGGAGAGAAATTATTTTTTAACTCTTCTGTTATTTTTTAGTTCAAAACTGGGATTATTTTTTAGTCACTTCATTTTTTTTTATTTTTTTTATTTAATTAATTAATTATTTTTAAGCCCACCTATTTAATTTTTTAAATGAATGTGTGTTGCTTACATAATCATATTTATATTTTTACGTGCTGGGTTGCGTTAGGATAGGGTTAGACGCCTAAAGCTGCTAGAATCTTTTTCCTTAGTACAAGTAAATCTTTGAAGGGCAAAGGTCGTTAGAATTTACAACCCCACGATTATCTAGTTGGATGCTTTTTTTTGTTGGACTGCCTTTATGGTTCAAAAAGAAAAGAGGAGATTTGTGAAGGGAGAATGTATAATTATCAAGCATATACTAAAGAAAGTACCCATAATATCAATAATAAATCATAGTTAATACTTAGGAGAAACAAATGGGGTGACCGAGAGGCTAGTGAGTCATACAGAAGATGTAATTATTTGGTAAGCTGACACGGAATTATTATTAGTTCAATACACACGTAACTTAAGTCTGCCTATTGTTATACATACATATGATAGATTTATTATTTGAATTACTATAATCAAGAGTATAGATATATAAGCGGTGTATATCTTGATTCCCGTGGTAGAAATAGTTAACGGATATTTTATAAAATCTTCATCAAATAGGCAATATTATGATGAACTTCAATTAAAATTAGGGTTAGTTCAATTTAGTTTAGTGTTAATAATAGAATTTATTTATTAATTATTATCATTCTTATTATGATTATTGATATTATTATTATTATGATTATTATTATTATGATTATTATTATTATGATTATTGATATTTATTGTTTATTATTATTATTATTATTTATTGTTTATTAACTGGTTTGGGGTTAAATTGCTATCATTATTTGATGTTATTTTCTTTACTTTCGTAAGAGATACGGGTAGATCAAACGACGTATTAGCGACAAACAAACTAAGCAAGAAGTTAAAATATAATATTTTGAAACTCTGTAAACTATCGTTCATGAAATCGATGTAGAGACGTGTAAGCAGATACTTATACAGATGAATAGATAAGGTGGTGGAATAGGTAGATATATAGATAGATAGATAGATAGAGGGCAAAGAAAAGCGTCACGCAAAGGTTATATTATAACAGGCTCCTTCTTTTAAACCTAATATGGTACAACATCCAGAGTAGGTAATATTAGTAGTGGGCAAAAGTATATGGTCATACTTCCATACCCTTTGGAAATATGTAATCGGAACTCCACATAGTGGGCAGGTGTAATGTAGTTGTGTTTGTGTTTTTTTTTTTAACCATGCTAGGTTTTTTTTTGTTTTTGTTTTGCTTTGTTTATTGATTGTCTTGGGTTTATAGCGAAATACTGTTGTTTAAACAATAGGTTCTATAGGTTGTGGAGTATTATGCTTGTATGTTAAAGAATGAATGACCGCCAAGGCGGCGTATACTGGCAAGTAGATAGGTGGGGAAAGAAAGAAATATATTAATAACAAACCAAACATCGGATTGATATTCCAAGTTTGTACTATCGTGAATAACCACCATTATGTCAAAATAAATAATAATAATCTCTAAATAATAAAATTTATAGTACAGTAATAATCGAAATACAGGGATTAATTGCTAAAGGATAGTGAGGGAATAAAATATTTTCGGTATCAAAACAATTTTTCAGTAAAACTTCAATTACGAAAGCTAGGGAATATCATGTTGCACAATACCATAATACCATAGACACAGAGAGATTTACTTACTATGTAATCACTAGGGAAGAAAAAGATTTACAAATTGTAGTTTATAATAATTCCTATTATAGAATTATATAGAATAGTATAATTTGGCCTTGACGCCTTGAATAAGAACTATAGATCAAAACGTTTTAAGAGTAAATTCTGGGCAAATCTCCCAACCGATAGTATCGGTAGTCACTACGATAAAACAATTAAATCAAAACAAAGCAAAACAAACGAACAATACAAATTAACTAAAAAAACAAAAACGAAACTTAGTTAAAATTAACTAACCAATTTTAACAATAAAAAAGAAGGGAGGCTGGTAAAATTGAAACAAAGGACTTTAGTTCAATTTAGTTTTTGTAAATATAATTTGAATACTATTCCGATTTTAGTACAGATAAAAATGAAAAAAGGGAAAGTTAAAGTATGCAAATTAAAATTAGAGGATCTTTAAAACAGGGACTGTAGACCAAATTGAGTGACAGTTGCGTGTTATTTTTTATCTTTATTTACCTAATTACATTTCCATTGAAATAAACACCCACTCACCGACCATTTATTTAAAAAATTTCTAATCTATGAGAACAGACAGACGCGTATTCCCACATTTTACTATACATTTATTTTATTATTATTTTATTATATTATTTATTATGATTATTAATTATTGCCGGAGTTTGACTTGCAGCAATTCAAATGGGATCTTTATTCTCGTTTGAGCCAGATTATTAGAGTAAGATGTTGCCCTCTTCTTCTTCGTCTTCTACCACACAAATTTTTATTTGTTATTACATTTTATTTTATTTTTAAATATGGCGGTGTTCCTAATTAGGTTAAATTGCCCGCCTGTTATAAAATATTTCAAAATCAAAATCCATGACATGATTTTTAACATGATTATGTTAACAAATGTTTAATTCTCTTCCTTCCGTCCTACTTTGTATTGTATTTGATTAGAATATCTTAGATTCGAGGGCATCTAATTGTAGATTGTAAAATATAAAAAGATGTTTGAAGTTGAACAAAAATAAATAAAGAAATAAATAACAATAGGAATAGCAACAGCAACAACAACAACAAAGTGAAAAGTAACAATAGAAATATTTACCGAAAACTGCGGTAGAAATGGTTAAGAAGGCTTGGCTTAAGATCTATATCAATTCCATTACCTTCTCCAGCACTTAAACCATAGTCTACTGCAAATACCCATTGGTAGTATTTATTATTATTTATTATCATTATTATTATTATTATTTTTATTTATGGTTATTGCAATCGGCATTATTATTATTTTCATTACTGGCAATGGTTAATATTGTTATTTCTCATTGATGACATGTTTATCGTTTATCTCTCGTTCTCGCTATACTTCGATTGCTAATCTTCTTTCTTTCTTACTGAAAATTAATTTGTATTAATTCTGATTATTATTTTTTAACTTATACTTAGTTATTTTTAGTAGGAAAGTTGTTATTGCACTATTGTCTTTCCATAACCTAACATTAATTAATAAATTTATTTATTATTAGAGGGAACTGGCAGAAACTTAATTATGACAGCGTTTGCATAACCCAATACAAAAAATTATTTTTTTTATTTAATATCCAAACACCTTTTTAACTTCTTAGTTAAGAAAAAAATGAGGCGTATCGTATTCTGAAGGATTTTTAAGATTGTTTATGTACGTAGAAGCCTTAATATTAATAATTTTTATCCTTATTCCTTAAAAACAGTTTTCCGAGCTATAATAATATCTGCAATATCTACAAAAGTCTACCCTAACCCAACCTAACTATGTTTAAAGTTATTTCTCTATCTATCTATGCCAATATGTGAGTAAGTAATACACCAACATCTTGCCTTGTTGCGTCACCACCAGACCTGCTTTTAGTTTCTTGGTTATGGCTCATTTTAGTTTGTTCTTCCTTCCTTCCTTTCATTCTTTCTTTACGGTATCGTAGTAATGCATGGTACGCAACTGATTAATTCTCGGACAATCAGATCGTTTTCTTAGAAATAAACACGGTCATTTAAGTTCGTAATCTAATTAACCGCCTTGGCCTTGGGTGGGGCTAAAGACCCAAGAAGGTCCTAAAAGGTCAACTTTTTTTCTATAAAAGTAGCAACAACAATACAAAACAAAAAAAAAAAAAAAAAAAGAAACGTTCAGATCTTTAAAAATAAAATTAAATAAAAAATAAACTAAAAAATAATTCACTCAAAAAATAAATAATAATAATAATAATAATAAAAAGTGATGCATTTTTTAACACAGAATTATTTTTTAATTCTGGTACATGTATAACACCAAATTATGAATGCATTTATTGTTGGATTATAAGAAAATAAATAAAAATGGTGATTTTTAGCTTTAAAGGGGTTCATTACAATGTTTATCTTTTACTGAAGACTGGTTAACTTCGAAAAAAAAAAAAAAACTAGAGTATAGGAAACCCAGTTCTATGGCGGATAATTTTAATTCGTATATGCCCATGTTTTCAGCACCTGGTTATAAGGTCGTTTCAAATACTATACCAGCTACACAAAAAAAAATAGTCCAGGCGGACAATCAGATCCATTAATGGAAACAAGTCTATTAGTGTTACTATTCCAACTAATTTTATTTTTAGTTAGATAGATAATTCTTGGTTTGCTCTATTCTCCAATTCTTCTATTTGTCTATCGAATGGTTCATAACATGGTTAAGTTCTATTATTATTCTGAATTATTGATTAAAAATATAATCTTGACCGAGATAATATAATATTCAGTGCCATTAACCTGAAAGTGTAGTTGCCACTCAAGGGAGGGGGGATTTCATTTCCAATCAGTGAACCATACTTGTAATTAAAACAGTGTCCATGTCCATGGAAAAAGGCGTGGATTAAAGTCGTCACTACTAAATAAAGGATGGGCCCAGATCGGATAAACCGCTAGTATTAACTTGGAAAAACAACAGCTGTAGGATATGATAAGACAGTAAGCACTGCAGTATGACCTGCCTGGTGGGTATCTTAACCAAACTGGTTTTAAATACTGAAAGTGCTGGATCTCAAATCTAATCTTTAAACTCAATTCCGAAGTCCGACATGCAATTCAGTATTTGTTTTTTAAAAATATAAAGAGAGTAAGATATGTACTGGGGAACACATGTTCAACAATGATTTTAAGATCAACAAGAAACACAATACAATCCACAGCATGATGAAGAGACAATTCGTAAAGAAATTGCATTATGGAATTGAATTGTTTTGAATTGGTCCAAGGGAAGAGATGAAATAATAATCATCTTGATGATGCCAAAAAAAAATGCACGCGACAATTAAGGACATTTTTACAATGTGTGTATCCCATATACATTACATTCAATCCTTATCCATCAACGTGTCGCCAACTCAATGAAAGGGGTTGAATAATAATAAATAATAATGTTGAGTAAGTAAGTGAATTAGTAGGTTGACCATAACCTAGCTTGTTTGTTTTGCGTAGTACTGTAACCTCGTTGAAGCTTCGATGCACCGAGTGTAATTATCCGATGTACTGCAACCGGAGAATCCATGGATATATCTAAATATGTTTGTTGATTGTCTTTTATATACATCTGATTGGTGTTTACATATTGTTTCGTTTTGGTCGAGTTCACTAGACCATTTCCTTGGGTTTGCATTGAAGTTTGGATAGTTAATCCTTTACTGTTTGATATTCAATTAGCTATGCTACTTTTACAACAAACGTTTGGCAGATGAGATTTATTTTTTAACATCTGTGAATTTCTTTTTTTTTTGGTTAAATTTTTTTATTTTTTATGCCTGGTGCAGATTTTATTTTTTAATATAGGTTTTGTGAAGCGTAAATTGTATTTCTATTTTTTTTTAAATAAATCTGACTAAATTCTGACTTGATCAAGTCCAAGTGGAAAGTGATAGAGAGAGAAATACGTTTATTCTCAAATAGGGTTTATTGATTGTGTGTTAAACGATCTCAATCTTACCCAACAGGAGCTAAAATCCTTAACAGATGCAGAAAGAACACGCACACAGAGACTGTTCTTATCGTCGAATTACCGCTCGATGAGAGAATAACCAAGAAAAAAAAACCGTGTACAATCATCTTCTCCATGAACCTTTTCCTCCACAATTTGACTCCTCGAGCTTCGTCAAGCTTCAGCAGGCATTAACATGGTGGCATCTAGTTAAAGTCTGTGAACTGATCTGTAGCGTCGTGTAAAATCGAATTGCAGTATACATATTTCACCAGGGATAAGACTACAATCAAATATGTTTGTCGAGCCTTGAAGTGCACATATATCCTTGGATAAACTCTATTGACTGACCCAAAAAGACGCCACTAATATAAGCCACAAGCCACGTCCGACCAAGGCAAGTATAAAGGATCATCGACAGCAATCCCTGCTATTTACACTTCCTCAATATATGCAATAAAGACACATATCCGTTCTTCGTTTTCCTTTTTATTTATTCGTAGTTTTCGACGACGACGAATGAATAAATAAATAAAATAAACAAATAAACAAATAAATAAATAAATAAAATGGAAGATACATATGTCCTAATGCACATACACATTAAGAAAATAATCAAAGTAAGTAAATACTGATTCTTTAAAATAATTAACCATGTAGACTTTTGAGCATAGGTAAAGCAGAAAATGTCGTCACCTTTCTCTGTATAAGTTAACTGAAATCAGCAGGCGACATTTATGTACGTTGAAATAATTTCACAAAACATCTCATACATATACATAATGTTTAATTCCCTCCTACATTCATTCTTAATGATGGCCCTTTTGACATGAAACGTGTCCATACAGGGACCACTTGGACAGGGAAGATGAGATGAATGAATAAAGACGTGGCAATTGAATAAAGTAATTGACGAGGTGAAATGAAAGATTTTGCAATATAGTCAAATGAAAGAATTTTTAGCTCTCGTCTCGATTAATTGTTTATAATATATATATGTATAGTCTCATCGTGGATCCAAAATGTGTCTGCCTGCACATGCCGATCTTTTATAGGTACGTAATTTTCTTTGTTTCTTATGTGTTTATGTTGGAGATATAGTTGTAGAAAAAGGAGTTTTAGAAGTCGGTATCTGAGATAGCATTGTGCATCGTTCTCGCTATGATTTAACCGGGAAGTAACTTGGCTGAAACTCACTACCTAAGGTATCACCGTATTGTATTAGAATGAAATAGACAATGCTTATTTCATATTCACATTCATTCGTCGATAAATAAGTAGACGAGGAAATTTCTTTGACCTACTCACTTCTATTGCCTTACAGTAGAAAAATGTATTCGTCAACGTATCATTGTTTCTTCATGTAGAAAGTTACACTTTTTTTTTCTTTTTTTTTCCCCTATCAAGATATTTCATCTTTAATTTGAAAAGTATCAATTACATATCATAACGTCGTCGTAAGTCAAATTCAAGTCAAATGAAATAACCAATATATATTAACCAAAGTCCATTAAAGAATCTCAAACACAAAAGCGTAAAAAAATATTATAAAAAAAACTTTTTAGCAGATTCATTCATTTTCTTCCTTTCCTGCACCCTGCCTTATTGTTACCGAAACCTTAAAACTCTGTTTTGCAAGTGAACATGAATGAAATTTTTGAAGTGGGTCCTTATAATACTTGAGAATCTAAGGAACATACATAAACAAACACCTAATCTAATTCATTTCATATCATTTTCATTTCATATGAAGTTAAGTTAAGTTCAATTCAAGTTAGCTCGAGTAAAGTAAATGTAGGTTAAGTTTAGTGGGGTCATTTCTCGCACGGTAAAAGTTTTTTAATTTAATGTCACTTTGTGATGCTTGTTTGTACTGAAATAAGACTCTCTATTCTTTTTACTATTGTTTGATATGGAGAAACACAGAGAGACAGAAAGAAAGGATATGACAACAAACACAAATGCATTAGCCGAAGGAAAAAAACCTGCTTATAATCAGAAGGCAATTTAAATTTGGTAGTCTATTGTTAGTTTCAAGATTATAATGAATCATCTTGTCCATAAACTAAAAAATAGTAATAAGATAATTCACCGCCATTATGGATAAAGTTTTGTTTTAGTAAAACAGGCTTTTTATTACAGTTATTGGTACTTGAGTAATCCTCTAATGTTTCGTTCTTACAGGACAACAGTAGTATTCAAGAAAATAACTGTGATAACAAGAGTAAGAATAGAAGAAATATGAATAGAAATATAAGCATATATAGGTAAAAAAAGAAAAAAAATCTTGACAGGTAAATGAGCCAATTGATTAAAAGGACCCTGGCAGCAGTGTGACGAGAGACGAGAAACGAAACGAGAGTAAGGAAAAAAAAATTTTGTTTTTGATTCCACGATGAGACGGGTATTGAAAGGGAAATGGATAATTGATAAGGATAATAAATGATAAATGGACTAGGGCGGTGACTTAAAAATAAAAAACACTAAAACCTACAAGATAGGGCAGCACCATACGAGCAAAAGGGATAGGTAGAAATAGAAAATCTCAAGTGGGGGTCATTCATTCATTTCAATCACCAGGGCAGTATTGTGTTTCACTACACAATCTGCATAGTTTGCCTTTAAGAATAAGGGCACTAAAATAACTTGCACTGTACTACTGTTTAACTATTAAAGTTTTATGCCCTCCACAAACGTCGCAGGGCACAGGTACCGTACATAATATTTTTTTTCTTTTTTTGATTTCATCTACCAACGTCTACCACTCACCATAGTATATGTAGTCTACAACCCAGATTATATGTAAATAATATAATATTGTGTTATAATATTCTTTAATCATCATTTTGTTATCAAGTTAAATAATAATTAACTTGAGAATACCAGATAATACTTGGGAATAACCAACAGTGAATGAAATGGAATTCCAAATATAAGTAGAAAAAAAAACTTCTTTTTTTAGATCACAATGGTTTTACCTTCTTCAAAGTTTTAAATAATTTATAATTCAAGAATAATAAATAATAAAAGATGATTATTAAATAAAATATAAAAATAAATAATAGTTTGTAGTATTGGTGATAAGAGTGAGTGTTACTTCGTTTCGTTGTGAATCCCTCTTGTCTAAAAAAAGAAAACTTAATTTATATTCAAGGTAGGGAGCTGAATAACGGAGGAATGGGAAGTTTGGATGAATCAAAAAGTAAGGTGAAGAATATATTGCCAATGTCCATCTTGTTCGTTTAGATAGACAACAGCAAAATGAAAACCAAAAGAATTCACAAAAAATGAATGAGGTGAGTTGATCCCTATTCATTGATTCCCGTTACATTAGTATATTATTTATTTATTTATGTACGAAGAAAGAACGAAAGAAAGAAAAGAAAAGAATAAAGTAGTATAGAAAATATAGATAGATTTGGTAAATTTGGTAAATTTGGTAAATGTGATGTAAGTTAATGTTTTTTGCGCAGCGTGCATACACAACATTATTTTTATTTTTCACTAACAAAAAGAAAAAAAATTTTTTTTTGCTCTTTACCCATTCATCAATTCAATCCATAAGAAGTGTTGTATATATATTACGGATTTTCAATAAGAACAAGGATCATAATGACGATTCAAAAGATATCAATTTGTCTTTTTTTTTCATTGCTTTTGTTTGCCCCTTGGAAAAAATATTATCGTATCCTTTTCCTATCCTTCTAAAGTTTCTGTTTACAGGCCCCATCTACTTGCTTGTTGCTTCTAGCAACATATTTACTTATTTTTAATCCTTACTACCCTCCTTGAACTTTGTTTCTATTGACCTAATACATTGTATCTTGACAAATAAAATTCAGCAATCCAACGTCTTCATTCTTCAGGGTTACATCGCATAGGGTTGCATCGTCATATTTAACAATGTATAATAAATTAAAATAATAAATCCATTATCTATTATTATTATTATTATCTGTGTATATTATTTTTCGGTATTTATTGCTGGAACAACACATACTCAGATCTTACCTATTATTATTATTATTAATATTATTAATTACTTTGTAAAACAAATACACAGATAATAATTAGATAATAATAATGAACATAATAATAAACACATAGCAAAATAAAATTTAGTGACAATGGCTTATCATATCATAATAATAAACCCTGAGAACCCTTCTTCTAATCTCTATCTCGTTAGAAAATAAAATAAAATAAAATAAAATAAAATAAAATAAACAATTGGTTGGTAAGAAACTCTATACCACTTTACTTTACTTTACTTTATGTTACTTACTGTTTGTTTCAATTGTTCGTAACCCTATTACAATTTGTTCCTTTTAATCATTTTAAACTATTACAGGTCATCAAATAAAAAGATTATCTATTTAATTAATTAATTATATGTGGTGTGTTTCCATATGCAGTACGCACCCTTGAAAATTTCAGGGGGCCCCTTTTTTTTATTTTTTTTTTTTTTATTATTTTTTTATTATTTTTTGTATACATAGTTAACTACAAGTATAAATTTTTCTTTTATTTATTGTTATTGTAATTATTTATCTAACTTTTAATATTATTATAAACCATTCATTGTTCATGTAAGAAAACAATCTGTTAAGTCCTGACATCGTTATGAAAAAAAAAACCAATTTTTTCTTTTTGCTAAGCAACATCTATCATCCATTCGTATCGGTCATTAAAATCACATGTATCCTAGATTCAATTAAAAACGAGCCAAAATAAAAAGAAACACTCTTCTTACATCGAAACTCCGTCTATTTTCATACAAAATAGAATGAATATAACTCAGTGGAAATAACCATATGAAAGCAATTCCACTTTGCGATTTGAATCCAACAGGGGGGGATAAAGAATTAGGAGACGACGGCAAACCTTGAGATATTTGACGAAACTACCAGGAAAAATTCATAATATAAGTTGATGCAAACCTTTTTGTCGCTTATCATACCCATCTTTCAAAATAATGAGTTCCATTCAATTCTTTATCCAACGTGTAAGTTATCCCATTAATAACCAATCGTGAAATGTTCAATCTCATGACCCGGGTGTCTCCACCATCATGGAAGGCATCATCATTTTCATCAACCTCCTCGGCATCCAGATTAACAGTCTTATCTTCTCCCGAATTCTCTTCATCAAATCTCTTCTCGGCATCTCCTCGATTAAGATTTAACAATTTAATTATAAAATTATCAATATAATGAGACATTGATAGTGGAACCCCCTTTAAATAATGTAATGTATTGATTTTACATCTATAATTTTCATCATCGTTGATTTCTTCTTTATGTTCCACTTCTCCATCAAATTCTCCAAGATCAATTACTTTAATACGATAACATTTTAAAGATTTGTCATGACCTTCATCAATCTCATGGAAATCCCAACCTGTTTCTCGCATGGGGTAATGGTCCAATTGTAAATTAGTATATACCTCTTTATAATTAATCAATCTTGTTCTTAACTGATTGGCTATCACATTGAAAATATTGGAACAATTCAAATCTTTATATCGATTCAAATCATGATTAAAATATTGATGATACAGAATGAATTCATCAATCACACCATTTAAATATATTTCACAATGATTACATTTACATCCATTCCATAACATTGTATTCATTGATTGTTCATAACTTGATAAGGTCGTAAAGAAATTATTTAAATATAATGAAACTTTATATTTGGATTTACTCAAGATTCTCGGTAAAATCTTAACAAAGATCTTATACCTTCTTAAATAATTCCCATCCACCCCATCCATGAAATCTCCATATTTGGGGACATTATGTTCAATAGATAAATAAATCAAATTCTTAACAACACTACTAATGAAACTTATAATATGTAAATCAAAATTTTCATTACTCTTATGACTTGAATAAGGTGTACTTTGAATTATTGATAATCGTTTGATTTGATCACATTCATCAGTAGGGATTAACTTGAGGATATTCAACACGGCGTCATTATTCTCGTTAGTTCCTCCTGCTCCAATCCAAATTTCTAAATTCTTAATCAATCTCCAATTTATTAAATGAATTAATTCAATATTTTGACTCAAATCTTTATAATTGATAAATAATTTGAAAGTTTCTAATTTCAGGAAAACTCCAGGTTGGGGGAATAAATACTTTTCAACAAACTTCCAATATTGATCATGATCATTAGGTAAGATTAAAGATTTTAAACTAGATGGGAAATTAATGTGAATGGATTGAGTTGGAATGGGTAAATTTACAAATATCAATTCATTTGTCACTGTATTATTGGAATTTTCTAAGTGATTTAACGTAGACGTCCAATTATTTTGATCAACTATTCTTGATTTCAAATTAATTAATTGATTTTGATTGATAATACTTCTTAAATTATCATCACTAACGAAAAACTTATCAAGTTTATTATTTTGAAGTAATGATGCTAATTTCTTAATATGAGATTGGAATTCTTCATTATCTTCAAAATGTTCTCCAATAATATTGATTTCTTCAATGGCATTTAATAATGTTGGATTAATTGATATTGATTCAATTAAGAATTGTAATCTTAAATTTATTAATTTTAATTGGGTTGGTTTCCCAAACCATTTGCCTTCTTCCAAGCGATGGTTCAATCCATATATCACAGTATTCCCCGTATTCACATAATCATTTGCCCGTTGACCCGGGGTGTATTTAATTATTGGATCATATTGAATCAAGATTCGTCGATATAGTTGGGGAATGAAGCCAATATACATGTCATAGTTGGTTAGGGCAAGGTTGATCACATCTTGTTGTGGTAAAAACGATGCTATACGCTCCTTGAATGCATCAGGGAGGTCAACTAGCCCTATTGATCGCATTTCACCGATTTTTGATGACTATTATGATTCTTGTTTAATTGGTTTTTGCAACATCTGATTCAAAAATTAACCATCATCAAAAACGTTTTTTGCTTTTTCAAACGTATTATTTTGAACCCAACCAAAAAGAGATTGGAAAAGACCCATGCCGCTTGTTGGGTTCTATATAGGACATTTATTATTCTGGGCACGACCCGCGGTCCAAATTTTGTTTATATACTACAAATGAAATTTCCAATTTAGGAATTAAAAAAGCGCAGAAGCCCATGTTTTTGACTTGTGAATTGATTTAGAATTCAATCATACTTTGAAATGAAACCGCCTTGAATACAAATCAAATCCCATTCATGTACAATGCTCATCCAGGATGTAAGGGTGAGATTGGACCAAATATATTTGTGAATAATTTTATTTTTATATTGGTGTACGCTGTACATATATATTGAGCATAACTTGTGGCACATGTGTATTCTGGACTTGGACCTGGAACATCACCGGTCGTTGACGACGCTATTGATGATGAATTTCACCTTTTAAGATTAATAAGAATTCCTCAATTCAATCAGTAAAACGCATCTTTATCAGTACTAGAACCTAACAATTGCTCTAGAAGCGTCCTGAATTACTTATACTCTTTCCTTAAGGCACAGATTCCTTCCCCTTTGTTACTATGGCTAATGAATTTCATAGCGGAAGAGTTTCCTTTGTAATAAAATGATGCGTTTAAGTTACATTAAGGGTTTACCAGGTTGGATCAATTAAAGGCGGGACAAGGTGTATTTCTTATTGGTAAATCCATATTATTAACAAACAAATAATCTTAATCTTAGCCGTAATCTAGTAAAAAAGGGTTCGCCTCTGTTGATTTTGTACTATTTTTACATGAGTGCAAAACTTGAACAAAGGTATAACAAAAAGAATAGACTTACGAAAAGTTTAAAGTTATCATTGTAATCAGAGGAGAAGACAAGAGAACGCAATCAAAGAGAGAGAGGGCTTCAAGCTCTCTCCCTATCTTTGAATAATTCTCATTTGCCTCCCTCCTTCGCCCCTTGTTTCAGTAACCTTCAATATAAGTAAAAAGCACAATTTACAAAATATAGAGAATACAAAATATATTTTCATATGCAGCTTCCATATCCTTTACCCTTATCATACCAGAAAAATCAAAGGTTAAATTGTATTGTCTAATTCAGACTATTTCCTCAATTTAGACTTAATCAAAATCCCCTTGAAAGAGGGGAGGTTATGGATTGACTTGTATAACCGGTATTTGAAGATATTTTTTTAGTTAAAACTTGACACTCTAAAGAAACTTCAAGCGTCTTTATTTTTACATTCATTTTCACCGTCACTTTCATCCACGTATCAAGATGAAAGAATGAAAGTATAAACCACAAGATACACCTCGGACAATTCTTTTTTTTTTATTTTTTTTTTGATAAAATAGGTTAAGAAAAACTCAAAATCTTTTTGAGTTTAAGATATTGCATTAGTTGCAGCTACATGAAGTAGAACGAGAAAAATAGCAATCTTGTAGTATTTTTATTATCTATTACTGTAAAGGTTGATATTTAAAAACTAATTGATTGCGGCGGCTGAGTAACTTTTGATTTGTTGATTATTTTTTTTTATGATTTGTTTAGATTTTGTTTCCTTCAATTGTTTTAATTATAATTAATTTGCCATTATTATCTTTATTTTGAAAAACACAATAATCAAAAATGCATGGATTGCATGATATCCATTGTCAAAACTCTTTTATCTTTTTTTTGTTTTAATGGTTTAAAGTTTTAATAAAAACCTTAACTTTTAGATTCATGATATTACATAATTTATTTATTTATTTTGCAATTATAGTTTTTGAACCATATGATGTTGATGTTACATGTACTTTTGATACTAATGCTTTAAATTAATTAAGTTTAATTTTTTTTTTAATCAAATTCTATTTAATACATAAATTAACCATGAATGAATGAATGAATGAAATCCCCCCCCCCACTCTATCCGTTGTTTCCTTCTACCATTTGCTTAAAATTAAACCCAACCAAACTTACCGAGGCCCCAATTTGCATAACTTACCCAGATGAGAGGACGTACATATCGCGACCACATCACATGAGATTTCGGATGAGCAGCAAGATACATTTTACTGTATGGTCAGGAAACATTATGGAGAATGAATGATAATTTTTTTTTTTAATATTTTAATATATCTTTTTAGTCCTATTTTGGTAAACGCATGTGAGTATCAAAACCATTCGAGGTTATCTTAGAGTAATCCTGGTCATCGCCATTCTTGGCGGTTGCAGAAATCTCGATTTAACATTTTGGTTTGCAGTCTTAATCAAAAGCTGATGTTTATAAACGCTTTTCAAAACACTAATACCTTCTAGAACACCGAATATACCAACCAATTTGGTTGTTTTAATATATTTATTATGTTTTAATATATTTATTATGTAGGACCATGCTATCGTGGTTCGTAGATGTTCGGTCAACCATGCCGCCTGATGAGGTGAAGAATTACCTTTTTTAAAACCATGCATATTTCAAAATACAATGGGAGAAATTGTTTTGCGTAAAAGAAGCAAATTCATGCCAAGAACAATTGTAATGAGAATTGGAAATTACATTAGTCACACCCCCAACAATAAAATATCTATTTCTTATTGATCAATATTGGGTCAATGTTAAGCCGGTGCTCATTGTAGAACACTAAAAGAGACCTTTGTTCAGTTAGCGTACGGTGCATTAAAGTCAACCAAAGCACAAATATAATGAAACACAAGCTTCTTGATCTTGTAAATAATCATATCAGTTGATTGAATTGTTTGGAAGGTTTGTTGTGGTATATAATTTTTGTTGAATTTATTAAAGTTTTTGTCTTTGACAAGGAAATAATTATGATACGTTGGTTCCATTACTTCAAATGGTATAAAGGTGTATCCATAGTACTAAGTTAATTGACAAGTGACTAATTACTTTAGATATTCTAGAAGCCTAGAAGATTATATGCCCTGATGAAGATAATAATTGTTACCTAAACCTCGCTAGAATCATGATGGTTAACTAACTTTCAGGAAACCCCCTCCGAAGCGGAGATTATAGGCTAAGTAGTGGAGCCGGGTAAACTTATCCAATTAAGAATTGCAATTATCCTGAATCCTGCTACTTTCGGAAGAGAGAATGGGGTTTCTCGCTTATGATATACCGTTTATCAATCTTGTCTAATTATGTACTAACCAGCTCCAGGTCCGTTAATAGATATGGTTTATTTAAAGAAAAAGGCTTTTCAGGTATGTTTTTGTAGAATACAATCATGTCTTAGAGAAGACGCGTTTCCATTCTATCAATGAACTTGTCAAAGTTTTGTAACTTCTGCGATGTGGGACGATTTACAATCACACTTTAATGATTTAGCTCAAGTACTCATGACACCATTTATGCATTATTGCCAATTTAGAAATGTATTAATTAATTAATTAATAGATTAATCCGACGATATTGTTTTTGATTTTGGTTAGAGTTTTGAGTAATACTCATCTTCGCTATTTAAAAAAATGATGCAAAATTGTTTTGTGGATATTTTACCAAGTTTAAGTTTATAATTTATAATTACAAATAATTATAATTGTAATTATAAATCATATTTCCGTATCAAAAAAAGGGAATACCAAATAGACTTTCCAAAAAATATAAGTATAATTGTTAACTCATTTCGAGACTATTGTTTATTCTATATCATATGATAAAATTGGTCGACTAAAGAACCCATCACCACACATCATTAATCATATCCAACAAACGAAAAAGATCTAACTCCGGAATTAACGAATAGAATGGTGATATCTTCTTCTGAATTTTATATATTTGTCTTGCTTCCTATGATTTACTAAAAAGTTATAGGTTTCACATCTGACGGAAATAAAAAAAAAGTACAACAGGGAAGAAAATTATTGTACCATTAGTAATCCTCAGTGGTTAACTACGGATAAAGCTTTTGCAATCATTTTGCAATTATTACAGGCTATGTTAATTAGGTCATTTGAGCCGATATGGAGTTCTAAATTTGGTAACCCAAAAAAAAAGAAAAAATTAACTCCGGTGGAACCTCGGAGAAAACATCACGTGTGTCGGCCGGTGTTTTACTTCCACTTCCCCCATTTTTAAGCAGGATCGGCTAAGGTTTGGTTTAGCCGATGTTCGGTCGAACGAGGAGAAGTAGATTCATCATTTAACTTTAACAATCCTATAAATTTGTCTCTATAGATATGTCTATGTATATTATTGTAAGACAAGACAAGACAAGACATTTTGGTGATAGTAAGACAAGGATAGTATAGAAAAGCATCAGATGTTTAAAGGGAGGAGAGAAGAAGTTCCAAAAATAAAAGACTATAAAAAAAAATCCTTCGGGTCATTAGACTAGACAATATTTGATCCACAAAGACAATTTGACGTTAACACCGTCATACTATATTTTCATTCAATTCATTCATTCATCCGATATGATCTTTGAAGAATAAGATCTATTAGTTTGATGGGTAGTGGTGGCAAGTGTATGGATAGTATTGTAAACTAATCATTTAATTAAATGTTGTTGTTTGAATTTGATAACATTGAACAACAACAACAACAATAACCACACTGGAACGGCTAAAAAAAAAAGAATGGTGGAGACAACAAAACAACAAACAAAAACAAAGGACTGGCTCGATATTTCTCCGAGCCGTCTTATATTAATAATACAGAATGTTCAATTTAAGTAATTATCATTAATTCCGGAGATGATTAAGTAGATTTGATTATAGTGGGTTCTCTCTAGTCGAGTAATTTCATCATATGATATAAGTAAAATAGTAAACAATAAAATAAAAATTCAACTCCGATAATCAAAAATAAAAAAGGGTTGTTGCCGACATTTCATCAAATGAAATAGTTTGGTGTCAATTCTTTTTAAGGTTAAATGTTCACCGTTAATTCGATTTAATCTCGGTAATAAATCCGCTAGTATTGATTATTAAAATATTTAGTTAATAGTTTTTAGTAGTAGTATATCCTAAGACTAACATCAACGCTTTGAAAACCTTATAGAGATGAGATTTTGACATTGTCATTGACAGAGATGACACAGATGATAAGTCAAATTGACTAGACTTGATATAGAAGATGTTTATGTCTATAACTCTTTGACTTGAATTTTATTTTTTAATTATAGTAATAAAAAAATATTATATTATTTTTTTTTGTGACACAACAAAAATTATAAATAGAAAACTATGTCCTTCTTCTTCTTCTTCTTCTTCTTCTTTTTATAATGATTTTTTTCAATTATTCAAAAGGTTTTAAGATAGGATTTCTTTCAATTCATTTCTACTTTTATTCAAATCATTGCTTGATATAGTTTAAATCCAATCCTGTCATTTTCATATCATATTGAACCAAAAGAATTTTCATTACTTTTTTTTCTTTTCTTTTCATCACTTGCTATTGCAATTATCCATTTCTATTCATCAATAAATAAATAAACATTCATTCATTCGTTAATAGTTGAAACTTAATCATTACTATTGTTTTTATTATTATTATTCCCAGTTTATAAACCACTTTCATAGATATTCTTTTTTTTTTCATAAAAAAAATCATCATAATAATATTTCAATCATGTCTTCAGAAGAAGGGAAATCATCAACCATTACAGATGACAGTCATAGTCATCAATTGAACCCTAATCATCATCACTATGATTCCTCCGAGGAAGAATTGTTAAATAATGCCACTAATCCAGAATCTTTTAATGGTAAAAAATCAATCATTGACAATAATGATGATGATGATGATGATGATGATCAAACTGATAATAATACTACTGTCACCGATATCATTAATAATAATAATAATAATAATGAAGATTTAGAAAAAAATGAAATAGAAAAATATAATCCTATTCCAGAAGGTGGTGATGAATTATCAAGATATGAATCAAGTGCTGCCTTATCAAGAAGTTTATCAAGAAGATTGACAGGCGCAGACAAATTAATAGAAGAGGCTAATAATACTAATGAACCCTTACCTAAAATGGGTGGTGATCGTCCTTATCCTCCTGCCTTACCTGATAGATCTCCTTATGCCGTTCAATTCGATGGACCTTTGGATCCAATTCATCCTCATAATTATCCTTTATGGAAAAAAGTCTTATTCACTATGTCAGTTGGGATCGGAGCCTTGTCTGTTTCAATGGGGTCGGCATTGTTTGCTGAAGGTGCTGAAGATTTGATGGAGATTTATCATATTGGTGCTACTACTGCTACTTTAGGAACTTCATTGTTTGTTCTTGGATTTGCATCTGGTCCAGTTGTTTTTGGTCCCATGTCTGAATTATTTGGAAGAAAGACTGTATTGGTTCCCTCTAGTTTTGGATACATTTGCTTTTCATTTGCTGTTGGTGCTGCTAAGGATATCCAAACCATTATGATTTGTCGTTTCTTTGCCGGATTTATTGGTGCTGCACCTTTAGTTGTGGCACCAGCCGTGATGGCAGATTTATTCTCTGCAAAAGCAAGAGGAACTGCTATTGCAATCTTTGCAATGGTTTTGTTCGGAGGCCCTATGCTTGCTCCGATCATAGGAGGATTTACTGTCAAAAATCCTGGCCTTGGATGGCGTTGGACATCCTACTTTGCTGGGTTGATTGGCACGATTTCATTTTTGATGAATACATTTATTTTGGAAGAAACTCATCATCCTATAATATTGGCCAAAAAGGCTGAAAATTTACGTAGGAGGACAGGAAATTGGGGTATTTTTGCTCCTCATGAAGAGATAAGTCTTTCATTTAAAGAAATTGTTGAAAAGAATTTATCAAGACCTTTAGTCATGTTGGTAACTGAACCCATTATCTTATTAATCACCATCTATAATGCCTTCATTTATGGGATGCTTTACCTTTTCCTTACAGCTATCCCCTTGATCTTTATTGGTAATTATCATTTCACTCAAGGTGTGGGAGAATTACCTTATTTATCCATGTTGATTGGAATTTTATTTGGTGGATTGACCATTATTTATTTTGAAGGAAGGTATAATAGAGCCATGGATGCTAATGGTGGTAAACCAGTTCCAGAAGAAAGATTGCCTCCTATGATGGTTGGTTCATTTTTCTTTGCAGGAGGGATCTTTTGGTTAGGTTGGGCTGGATCATATCCTGAAACTGTTCATTGGATTGTCCCTACCATTGGGGCTGGATTCATTGGTTATGGATTGATTTTGATTTTCTTACCTTGTTTAAATTATATTATTGATTGTTATTTGTTCTTTGCGGCCTCTGCCTTGGCTGGAAACACCTTCTTAAGATCGGCATTTGGTGCTGTCTTCCCCTTGTTTGCCAGACAAATGTTTGATAAGATGCAAATCAAATGGGGGAGTACCTTGTTGGGTTGTGTCGCAATAGTCATGATCCCCGTTCCATTTATGTTCTACAGATATGGTCGTGTATTGAGACATAAATCAAAGTATGCCTTTGTCTTATAGAGAAGTACATTTACTCCTATTCATTACTTCAAAAATTTCATTCATACTTTCTGTATATTTCTATTAAATCAAGCTTGTATAAACAAAACTTCATCTTAAGTAGGTAGATATATATTTTATTAAATTCTAACTACATTTAATTATAATACTAAAATAAACATATAAAACTGACAATTGAAGATTATAATAGGATTATTGTATAGGTCTTTTATATATTTGAAATATAGATCCATGACATGCATTACAACAAATCTTTACTATATGAATTACTGGAACAAGAAAAAGAAGATTGTTATGAGGAATAATAGAAGTTCATTGATTTATTACACGGGCATCCTTCTATATTTGAGTTAAAAATTTCGTAATAGAGTAATGGGATCAAAATTTATCAGGAATTTTTGAAATAATACTGATTAATGAAATGTTATATTGCCACTTAGTCTAACAAAACTTGTATAAACAAAACAAATTCATCATTCTTTAACTAGGTAGTTATATAAATAATTCTAACTACATTTAATTCACATTAATAAAAATAAAAACAAAATAAAACACTATATATATACATCTGATTATAAAATTGCAAAAATTCTCGGTTAGCTGAAAAAAAAAATTTCTTCTCGTAAAAAATCACGTCAAGAAAATAAATTAAAGAGATGAAGGAAGTAAGAAGAAAGGTACTGGCCAGAAGAAGAAGAATAAGGGTATGACTACAGTGCGACCTTGGCCTAGAGCAGTGTCATCGGCTATTGCTCGAGCAACCACAAGACCCTTTAGCTCGTCTGTATCATTGAAAGCAAGTCCCAAGAAACCTTCGTCATCATCCAATGGGTCCGCTTCTCCATTAACATACCTTGGCCGACCATCCAATAACCTTTCAATAGGATTGGTCGGGTTGGCCAACGTGGGAAAATCAACCATCTTCCAGACCTTGACCCAACAAACTGCCATTGGTAAGCCGGCCAATTATCCCTTTGCCACGATCGATGCGTGTAAATCCACATTGAACATGAGTCTGGCTATTTTGGATCATTATCAAAACATTTTCCAATCACTGAAGAAATATGAATCAAGTATTGAGATATGGGATATTGCCGGATTGATTAGGAATGCCAGTGGTGGAGCCGGGTTGGGGAATAAATTTTTAAATGATATTCGAAGTGTGGATGGGATTTTCCATGTTATTCGAGGATTCCGGGATGATGAGATTGTTCATATTGAGAATAATAAAGTCGACCCCTTACGAGATTTGGTGATTGTCAACGATGAATTAATTCTTAAAGACATTGAGTTTATAGAGATGGCCATTGAGAAGAATGCCAAACAATCAAAGAAACCCGGAATTGCCGTTAATAAACAAGATCTTGAATTTGAATTGAAATTATTAGAACGAATCCAAGATTTATTATATGAAGGGAAGAAAGTATCTCAAGAAACCTGGGATATTGAAGAGATTCCAATCATTAATAATTTGAATTTATTAAGTGCCAAGCCTACTGTTTATCTTTTAAATGTCAATGAACAAGATTATCTTAAGAATGAAAATGAATTTTTACCTCAGATCACCGAATGGCTTAATGAGAATTGTCCATTCGAGAAAGATAATATTATTATGATCAGTGGAGATTATGAGACGAGATTATTGTTGAAGGAAGAGGGTGAAGTTGAATCTGAAGCTGAAGTTCAAGAGGGAGTGTCGAATGTTATGACTGGAATTATAGATAAAATGAAACAAGCATTACATTTGATTTCATTTTATACGTGTGGACCATTGGAAGCACATCAATGGAATATAAGACAGGGAAGTAGTGTTCCTGAAGCAGCCGGATTGATCCATACTGATTTGCAAAAGACATTTATATCATCCATTGTTTATAAATGGCAAGATTTGAAAGCAATGGATATATTTAATGAAGGAGTTTTGAAGAGTGCAGGGAAACAATATAGACAGGGGAAGAAGTATGAAGTTGAAGACGGAGATGTTGTGATTATAAAGGCCGGAAGTGGGAAAAGTAGATAACTAGTATAGTTATATATGTAAATAGGGTAATTAACTTGTACATTTATTAGATTATTTGTAACTTTTTGTCAAATTTGGTATACAAAATTGCAAAAAGAAAATAAATTAATATTATTAAAATAGAGTAACTATTGGAACTAAACTTTGACAAAACAATATAATAGTAATATCAAGGAATAATCGTAATAGTACATATGTCCGAGTCCAAAGGAGTTTTCCATTTGTTACTCCGAAAGCAATTGTAATTCAATACTACTACTGTGCTTTACTCAAAAAAATTACGCATGGGGTGGAGACGGTATGGATGGGAACCCCACATAAACAAAACCCTTTAGTTTTTATCGATGACTATATATTTTGTTCTATTAAATAAGTAAGTAAAATAAATATGTAAAAGTAATAAAATTATGGGGTCCCATGTGTATCCCAATTAGGAAATAATCGTGGGTTGGATATGTGGTAAGTTAGAAGGTGGGAAATAAAAGATGCAAATGTTAAATGAAAAATGAAAAATGGAATGAAATAAGATGATTACGGTCCCAGTCATTGGAAATGTAATTTACTGATTCTGTCTAATCGAAGAATCAACGTGTAAAAGATTGGCAAATGACAGTTATAGATTGTTTATGGTTCTAAGGTGTATAAGAAACGAGGGGTGTAAGGCGGATTCATTCGCAGACAACGTATTAGAAACACGTTGAGACTTACAATTTAAAACCATTAAGGTTTAAGCCTACTTTCAAATATCAATAGACTATGAATTATGTGTGTGTATTGATGAATGGCATGATAGAGTAGACTGAATATAATGAGTAGCCAAGAAAGCAAACCAAAGCAAAGAAGGAAAAGAAATGCAAAGAAAGAATAGGAAGAAAGGCAAAAATGAAGAGAAACGGTAACACAAGTTAACTATAGGAGGAGGAGGAGGAGGGGAGATTAGACACCACACGATGCTAAGCATTCATATGAATATAATCAACTCTTGACATTACTTATACTGTTCTGTTTTATATGCGTGCAAAACACACACAACAACAACAAAAAAAAAAAAAGAAATTTTTCTTTGAGTCGTGGATAATAATAATAAAAATAAAAATAAAAATATAATATATATGATAAAAGCGGAAGAAGGGTATCTGTTAAAATTATCCACTCTCTTGAAATAGAATCTGTAAATTTATCTTCATCTTGATCTTTGTCTTCATCTTCTAGAGAGATTGGTTATCTACATACTATACATAGACAAACATAGATCGTGTGGTATTATTAGACTGACATTCAAACCATCTACCCATTCCAAGATTCCACTTCTCGTATCATCTCGTTTAGATCTCATCCATATCTACAAACCATAATAATAACAGTAACTGGATCATCAACAAAGAATATCTTTATACAACGGATCAACTACCAGTACCCTCCACAACCACGAACCCTCCCAAAATATCATCCCATTCTGCCCATTCATGATCTCAAGAGGATTGCTCACCACCATATCTACTAGAGCCTCCTCCTATTATCCTATTGCTTATAATTGTAATTCGACTATTTCTAACAATAATATAATCATGATCCAATCAATTTATAACTATCTATTCTCCAGGTCTCCTGCTGTACACAACCAACAGCAACACCCTCATCATCAACAGACTGCCTCATTCTCCACCAACAATAAACCAGTTGATTATTCATCCTTTCATCCCAACTTAAAACCAGTGTTACAACAACTTGACGCATTAAGTCCTCGATTCATCCTAAACTCCAATGATATCACTATCCTAAATGATCCTCAAACTTTTTATCAAACTTTATGTACCAAGATATCTCAAGCTCAATCAAGAGTATTCTTAACTTCATTATATATTGGGAAAACTCAATATGAATTAGTCGAAATCTTGGATAAGGCTTTGTCTTCCAATGATAACTTGAAGGTCGATATCTTAACCGATGCTTTAAGAGGTACTAGAGAAGCTCCTGGTTCTCATTGTAGTGCCACCTTATTATTACCGTTGATTGAGAAATTCCCTAATCGTATAAACATTAGAATGTATCATACTCCTCATTTGGCAGGATTATTGAAATCAATTACCCCCAAAAGAATTAATGAAGGTTGGGGTTTACAACATATGAAATTATATGGATTTGATAATGAAATTATTTTAAGTGGAGCTAATTTATCTAATGATTATTTTACGGATAGACAAGATCGTTATTATATTTTTAAAAGTCAAAATTTAACTGATTATTATTATAAAATCCAATCAACTATTCAATCAATAAGTTATCAATTATTACCCTCATCAAAATTACCCGCTGGGTTTAAATTAACTTGGCCATCTTCCAATAAATCTTGTGAACCTCATTTAAATTTACATCGTTTTGTTCAAGATTGTTCCTTTTTATTGGATCCAATATTAAATCATCATACTCCTTCTAATAAGGAAGAAGACGAGCAGCATGAAAACGAAGACTTTGATACTGTCGTTTATCCAATAAGTCAATTCTCTCCCTTATTTCCGGCCCAAAATGATAGATCCACCGAAAAACCAGCCATATTGAGATTATTATCATACCTTGATTCAGGAGCAAATATAAAATGGTGGTTCACAGCCGGTTATTTCAATATGTTACCTCAAATCCAAGATAAATTACTTAATTCAAAAGCTTCTCAAGGTACGGTGATCACAGCATCTCCCAAGGCCAATTCATTTTATAAATCGTCTGGTGTAAGTTCTTATTTACCTCAAGCTTACCTTTTATTTGCTAAGAGATTCTTGGAACAAATCCATACATTAAACCGTCAAGATTTCATTAAGGTGTTTGAATGGGAAAAGGGAGTCGTTAATACACCTAATGGTTGGTCTTATCATGCCAAGGGGATTTGGCTTACAACTCCAAACGACACTGAACCTTCAATTACAATTATTGGATCATCCAATTATACCAAGCGGGCTTATTCTTTGGATTTAGAATCAAATGCCATTATAATAACTAAGAATCCTAATTTGAAAAATCAAATGAAATTGGAAATTGAAAACTTGATGGTTTATGCTAAACCATTACAATTAAGTGATTTCAATCCTAAACCAATAAATCAAAATTCAAATCAAAATGATAATGATCTTAATAATATCCCAACTCCCAAGTTGCAGAATATTGAGAAAATAAGTGCAAATATGGGTGAATTAGTTGATACCGTAGCTCAAATCGAGGATGAATCAGATCACCAACAAAAGAAGAATATAGTTTCTTCATCATCATCAACAACAACGTTCCCAGCATCTTCATCGTCTACAGATTCGTCAACCGCCTCTCCCGAACTTAAACTCGAGGATGAAGCCCAATCAGATCCTACTGCATCTTCGTCTAGTCCACCCATTTATCAAATCGATGAGGATAAGAAAATAGGGTATGGTGTTCATCTATTTGTGAAATTGTTGGGTGGGAAATTATAAGTCGTCGTTATTACCTCCGTCCTTCGTTTTCCTTTCTCATTCTCTCACTTCTACTTCCATCTCTTCTCCTTTCGAAACAAAAATATATTTGCTAGATTATTAATATTATTACTACTACAATTCATACTATTATTTTTTATTTAGTTCTTTACACATTATCATACATAGACAATCACATAAAAAGTCAGATTCATACAGAAGTCGTAGCTATCTCCTGCTGCTCGTTATTTTCACGCTTACCACCATCCCCGGCCCCTTGCTCGTCGTCGTCTTTTTCTTCATCATCATCATCATCATCGTCAGTAACGATATCGAGTATCCTCTTGTACCTCTCCGACGACCTTAATCTATTCCCCTTGTACCAAACATGCTTCTGTAATGCAAAAATCAATAAACTAATGAGGTTTGTTATCAAAGGCCACTGGCCGATATAGTTGACTTGATATTCATACCATGTTTGATTATATATAGACAGTAAGATCTCGCGGCCCACGAGATAGGCGAGACATGACCATAGTTGTAACAGCAACCAACGACGATGATACCCCGCGCAACAATCAGTAGTCCAATTGATCAGTAGTTGAGGGAGATATTTGATTCCTTGAATGAGATTCGAAATTAACCAAAAGTAGTTGATGATGTCCAACATGTTGATTGTGGCCCGACGACGTATATATAACTTCAATGCCAAGCCAAACGGTATTGTTAGACTCAGAAGAAATATGATGTTATATATTGATAATCCCTGTTGTTGTGAATTTCTTGAATGACGATAACTTATATACAGTTGGTATAAAATAAGTAAGTAGATCCCAGTTAAGATACCATCCAACACCATCATACTGGGACTCACATATATTTGTGGATATACAGGATACCGTAGTTTATAAAGTTTTGCTATTTCATCATTGAATTGATAGTATAATCCCGTAATTAACCGTAGTAGAGTACTTATAAAGTTCAAAATATTGAAATCAAATGATAATCCCGATATGGATTTCCTTGATTTGCAATATTTGATCTGATGAATTTGATTGAAAGCCTCTAGAACAATCGACCCATTGATAAACAAATTACCTATGTTCCACACCATAACAGTTGTGTTACCTTATATAGTGGAGTTAGCATGATGCCTCTAGCAATTAAGACTTGTTTAAAATTAAGCGAGTCGTGCGGTGCCACTCACAAAAATTACGTCTAACCAAAAATACTATAACTGATTGTAAAGGTTATTGATATCAATAGTTTTAAATCAATATATCAATCAACCAGCCAACTATGTCGTTAGCACTGGAGATGGAAGGTAACTGGGATATTGTGATAACGTCAATACAGGATATATGTAATTCCAATGCCTCATTAAGTTTTGATAACATTTATAAAAAATATACCAATGATCAAGAATCACTACCCACAGAAGAAGAATTAACAAAACTAAAGGAAGAAATTATCGATCATAAATCCAACCTTGGAACTGGGAAACGTCTTATTGAGACCTGTCAACAGAACTTGCAAACAATAATTGAATATTTACAAAAAGAGTTGGAGAAATCCAAGAAAACTACGGCAAGTAAGAAAAGTAACAAAAAATCAACTGTTAGTGAAGTTGAAGAAGAAGAAGATGACGAAGAAGAAGAAGATGGCGACGAAGCAAATGGTAATGATGAGGGTGGTGAGGATGGTGCCGACGAAGATGGAGAAGATGATTCTATTAATGCTACTACCACCAGTGTGACGAGTGTCAATAGTGGAGTATCAACTAGAAAGGGAGCTGCCAAAAAGAAAAACTCACTTCCAACCAAGTCTACCAATGCATCTAAGGGGAATTCAGGGAAGGCATTGTCAGCTTCAACGGCCGATTCAAGAGTATCAAAAGATAATAAAAAGGGTAATGCCAGGAAATACGGAAGACTGTTTTATACTTCGAAATTCAATCCACTGGAACCTATTTATGTTGGATCTGAAGTAGCATATAAATTAAAGAATCGTCATTCAGAAGAATGGATTCAATGTGAAGTCATGAAAGTCATAGGAGATGGGATCAAATTTGAAATCAGGGACCCTGAACCCGATGAAAATAATAATCCTGGTCAAACATTTAAAGCCAACTATAAAGAATTACTCTTGATTCCTCCTATCGCCGAGATTAAAGAACTATCAAATTACCCTTACGGTACAAAAGTATTGGCTAGGTATCCTGAAACTACTACGTTTTATCCTGCTATTGTCATAGGAAATAGAAAAGATGGGAATGTAAGATTGAAGTTTGATGGGGAAGAGGAAGTTAATAAAGAAACCGAAGTAGAGAGAAGATTGGTGGTTCCCTTCCCTGAAAAGTAATCTGACTTTCTTGACTTTGATAATTGTAATATATATAAATAACTCTGTAGAATACTTTAATATTAGTATAAAGAATACTAATAAAGAATACCTAATAATAGAAATACGAGGTCGTGTAAATCAGCCCAGAAATGTCCATAGTAATTTTTCACCAAACACCCCGACAAAAATCGAAATTGAAGTGCCAAAATTGTTGAAATTCGAATGAAGTGATAGATAGATTTCTGGATTTTGGTTAACGGAAGATTTTGTTGAATTGATATATCTCATATTGTATTATTATTTTTATTAGTCGTTATTGTTGGTGGTATTTACATTGTCATACCAATTTTCATCAAAGACTAGCTTTTTTTTTCAATTCAAATCACATCATTTCACATTTTTATTTCATTTCACATTTCAATTTTAACACACATCTATATTTAAAGTGAATCAAGGTATATTTCATCAAGATGGAAGGCATGGATATTGATGACTATTCAAGAGTATGTTGAGAATTCTTCAATTTTTTTTAAAAACGATAATAAATGGTGACAAAATTTTATAGTAACTAGTTTCTATAAACTTTTCTTATTCTTCTTCCTTTCCTTTTCTTTTTCTTCTTTTAATTATTATTCATATTGTTGGGTTTCGAGGTAGTTGGTAGCTAATTGTTAAGGTGTGTTGCTTGACATATTTTATGGCTTTGTTTGCTACTTCGACTTTTAACCCCATTTCAATTTCAAAGGTTATGAAGTTTTGTTGCTAGGTATTATTACGACGATGTTGATTTTTGTTATCATCATCATTATCATTCATTCATTCATTTGGAACAGTTTTGCTAATTCATTTTTAGGATCGTTCTCGTTCTCCAGCAAGAGACAGATCTCGTTCCCGCGAGAGAAGAGATTTTACTTCAAATAGTAGGGACTACAATGGAGGTAGTCGTTCTGAAAACAGTAGTCGTTCAGAAGGTAATGGGGGTCGTTCCTCGTTTGAAGGAGGCCGTGGAGGCCGTTCATATCAAGGAGGTAGAGGTCGTTCATATGACGATAATCGTGGCTATCTTGGAAATAACAGAGATTATGGAACTGACAGAAGAGGAGGTGGAGGAGGATACCGTGGGAGAGATGACGGGTATCGTGGAAGAGATGATGGATACAGAAGACAAGAGCATGGTTTGTCCGATGCTGATTACCGTGCTAAAACAGAAAGGAACTATGATAATTCTATTTTCATAAGTAATGTTCCATTCCATACTACACCAAAAGATATTGAAGAACTTTTTAAAGGACAATTTGAAGTTAAAAGAGCCGATATTGTTACTAATAGAGGTAGATCAAGAGGAATGGCAACTGTTGAATTTTCAAATGAAGACGATGTACGTACTGCCATTAATAAGTTTGATAAATTTGAATACAATGGTAGAGAATTGTATGTAAGACAAGATCATCCACCACCAGAAAAGAAAGAATTTGCACCAAGAAGAGATGAATATAGAGGAGGCGATAGAAGAAATGATTATGATGGTGGTAGAAGAGGTGATGATTATGAAAGAAGAGGGGATAGAAGAGATACTCCAAAACCTGGAACTGAAATATTCATTGGTAATTTACCATTTTCAATTAATTGGCAAGCATTAAAAGATATAATGAGAAAAGCAGGTGAGGTTGTTAGAGCCGATGTCAAATTGGATTGGAGTGGTAATTCCAAAGGATTTGGTACTGTTGTTTTTAGTAGTGCTGAAGAAGCTAACAAAGCCATTGAAATGTTTCAAGGATATGAAATTGAAGGTAGACAACTTAATACTCGTCCTGGTAAATTGGCATCATCGGGAGGTTATGAAGGTGAAAGATCTACTGGTGGTAATACTGGAAGAGAAAGAGAAAGGTATGAACCTAAACCTGCTAATAAAAATTCAGATTTCACCGCTGGTGTTACTCCAGATGGAGAAAAATCAGATACTATTTATGTTGGTAATTTACCATTTATTACCAGTAATGAGGATTTATTTGAATTGTTTGAAACTGTGGGTAGAACCACCAAGGCAGAAGTTCAATATAATGATCAAGGTAAACCATCAGGAAATGCTGTTGTTCAATTTGAAGAAGCTGAAATAGCTGCAAGTGCTATTGAATCTTTAAATAATTATAATTATGGTGATAGAAATCTTAAAATTACTTATGCCAAGAAACCATAAATGATCAAAATAATATAATCACTCCCTCTAAGACAAAAGAAATAAAATAGTACTAGCATTAACTAATCAAAGTAAGTATATATAATTAAAATGAATTAAAATGAATTTAAAATAAATAAATATTTGTATCTTAATTAAAATAGTTGTAAAATTATAGATTATGTAATCGGGAAATATTCAATCACGTTTTTCAAAACAAAGTTTCTGAGCATTGCCCTTTAAATATATATATTTATTATTATATATATATATAATAAGATTGGAAAGCTAATCAATTGTATTGAAGTGCTAACATATTCATAGACTATCATACAATGTCAGAAGATCAACAGGAAGAGACACCCCATAAACATCTGTATCTTGCTCAAATTAAATCGCATCATATATTAATCATTGTGTGCGTGATAGCGGGAATTCTTATATTCCATTTCAGAAATAAAATAGCAGAGGCTCATGATAGATATAGAACCAGACAAAGATCACTGTCAGGATTTTATGATAGGTTGAGTGTGTTTGAAGAGGATTTTGCCGATGGTTTAAGTAGTCATAACTTTGATCTTGAAGCCAATATTAATGATGGTGATACCAGACAAGGATTACTGGTGGAAGCCAAACAAGAAATTAAGACCATTATGCATAATCAAGGAGTTTCATTCGATGAAGCAAGACTTCAATATACTAGAAGTCAACTAGATAAGAATAATATTGATAGTAATGGTGTTCCCAAGGATCCTAAATTAGTCACTTTTTAGTTTTTTTGGCGGTGATTGTGATTTAGATAATTATTCCCAAGTGAATTTTTGTAGGTTTTAGGTTTAATGATTGGGTCAAAAATAAAATATAAGAAAATATAAGAAATTAAGGAAGAGTTATATACATATAGTTGATGTAGTTACCGATAGTCCCTACTTTCTATTAGTAGTTTGTAGTTGCTTTTACCCCATATTAAGTGGGATAAAATCCACGTGACTTTTATTTTGTTTACATTTCGCATGTTTTGGGAACGGAGATGGTTTTTCAATCAATTTAAAACAAACCAGGAATATCTACTAGAACAACACCAAGTTGAATTGCAATTATCATATGGTTCAGGTTTCTTTATTGCAAAGTTAGAGGTGTAATCACAATATGAGTGTATACCATCGATATGCTTCAGGAGAGCATGATCAAGAATACTTCAATAGTCACAAACGAAATCCATCTGCCTCCCATAATAGTAATATTAATAATAACAACAATCCTTCTAAACCAACATCAAATCATTTCACATCAAATACAGCCATATCTATACCACCATTACCAGGTCATTTTGATCAAACTTTCAACGACCCATCTAATATTCTAAGCATCAACGACTACCTACAGATAATTCAATCGACTGCACTTTATGTTGGATACGACAAAGAATTATTTAATGATGTTGTGATTATGGTATATAATCACTTGAGAACCAAGAAAATCAGTACCAAAGCTTTAACTAAATTCGGCTTGACTTCCTATGATAACTTGAAATTGGATCCCCATTCCCGATTCTGGCCAAGTTGTGAAAATTTGTCTGCGTCAAATAAGAAGTCTCCTATAAGACGAGCTCTTGCCATAACCAACTTAAAGAATTATAATAAATTATCAAACCATAGCGGAAGTCTTGAAATTAATAAATCATGGGATGAAACAAATGCTGGATCATTGGCGAATGAAATGGTCTTGTTAGAAAATAAATCATCTCAAGAATCAATCACCAAACTATTACAACTTGGGTTATTACAATCTCATCAAATCAATTCCGTATTACTTGATATTGTCTACGATAATTCAAGTGAAAATACATCTAAAAGAATTATAAGTGAGAATAATAAGTTAGTATACTTAGTAGGAGAACAACTAGATCAATTATTCGATCCTTTATTGGAATATTCACCGGAGGCCATGCAAATAGAATATATTGTACCTACCCCATCAAATTATACTCCCCCTCAAGTGAACAGTCATTTAATAGACTCCATAGTATCGGAATTAATTACAGTTCAAACTAATTTCACAATGGGATTAGTGAATTTGTTACAAAATTTTATCATCCCATTGAGAATAAGTGTCTTGTCATTATCAGCTAATTCAGGAATAGCAAAATTGAATCAAGTATTCCCACCAACCATTGACGAAATCACCAGAATCAACTGTATACTACATGACGCCTTGGATAAAGCACATAGTTATGGATATATCGAAGTAATGAAAGTTATGACTATGATTTTCCCTTACTTTTATAAACCATTTATTAGACATGAGGCTAATTTAAGAAACTTTTCTTCCAAGATTAGTAGATTTGATAAGAAGAATCACGAAAAAGTGTTTGGAAACCCTTCAGTAAATCAAGGGGGATATGGCTATAGAGAAGTAGAATCAATAGTTTCTGGTTCATTAATGGAAATGCCCAAATTAAAACTAATATTGAAAAGATTACACGATACTATTCGTTCAGAAAAAGTCATGCTCAAGGGTAATGCAGACGATGAAGAATCTAAAACATTTCAATCATATTATGATAAAGTCATTGAAGTTATAGATGCCTTTGGAGGAGATGATAGTCAATTCGTTGTTGACCCAAGACAAAGAATCTTCACACCTACTGGTAAAATCTTAACTGAATTGGCATCTAACTGGCCTAGTGAATTGCAATATGGTTGGTTATCAAGAAAAGTGGTAGGCATATTTGAAATAAAGAATGTGAAACCATTTAACAATACCTTGTACGATATTGAAGTCTTGATTATATTTTCAGATCATTTACTATTTATCACAATCGTAGACGATGCTTATTATTTGTCCAAAGATAAAAATCCAATGAAGAACCTTTCAGTTCCTGATATATTAATGCATTCTTTAATAAATGAGAAGCCATTACCAAACTTATCCCTGTTCCCATTCATGCAAGTCACAAGTTGGTGTGACATTAATGAAGTAATGGTAAGTTCTTACAGAGGGGTCGATAGAGAAGGAGTTGAAGGTGATTTCCTTAGATTCCTTAGTACAACGAAAGAAGGGTTCAAGAACTCTGCTCTGAATGAAAGATTCTTCACTAAGAATTATGAGGCAATAAATTCCTCAAGAAACGATGATATAAATACTAGTGATTCCATCTTACAGTTAATTAATAAAGCTAGAGTCTTATTAAAGAATCAACCATTTCATTTATTCAGATCTGATAATTCATCCTTTAATATCTATTCTACTGCTCATGATATATCCGTTTATGAAGCCGAAACTTGCAAATCTCCAATTGCGTTATTTTTGAATATGAAATCCCAAGATTCAACAACATATTTTGAACAACATCCCTATTTGAACTTAATGATTCACATATCATTTGTTACAGATGATTTAATTAAATTGAAAGCAATTGATAGATTTGGGAAATATAAATCAAGACAAACTTGTGGAGTTCAAGATTTTCAATCTACAATTGAAGAAATTCTTGGTAATTTTTTCACTAATATTTTCAAATCACTGAATGATATTTCAGATTCAGCTGTACAAGGATATCAACAAGATATTCAATATTTTCTTCATAAGTTTTCAAATTCAGACATAGATAAATTAAGAGAAGAAATGATTGAACGCGAGGATAAAAGGAAATTATTGCCAGTAGCTAAGGGTCATAAGAAAACTATCAGTGAAGCATTATCAATGCCCGAGACCTTCCTATCGACGAATAAGTTGAGCAATGTTGTCACAGTAGAAGAGACAGTTATTTCAGACGAGCCAGCCAAGACGAATGTTTCTGGTCCTAATATACATAAGAGAAGGAGATCTTTTGTTCAAACTGTTTTCCAAACTTTGAGACGTAACAGCAGTACAAAATCTAGAACATCCAACAAATCAGCAGAGCCCGCCAAAGATAATCACTTTCAAGGTGAAAAGAAAGAATTCAAGAAAATTTACACTCCGGCACCTCAGTTGAAAAAATATGATTCTATAAAGGCATCCAAAACAGAAACACCAGTTTTGGTTGCAAAACCCGAACCTCCAGTACAATTGAAGATAAATCAAGAACCAAAGCTTTCTGATTCTGGTGTCATAAACGATGGAAATATTGAATCAAGAGCCCAAGTGCAAGATGTGGGAAGGGAAGCATACCCTAAAACTAAAAAGCAGGATCGTAAGCCAAAAGTTCAATTACAAAATCATTTAAACTCAATCAAATCAACTTCATCCAACCAAATAAATAGAATTTCACAAGTACCAGCCGGGTTCCAAGATGAGGATTATTATTCTGATGGAGAATCTAACTGGATTCCTTTGGCAATCAGTAGAGAGAATTCATCTCGTGTTATACCTGAAGAGATTGTCCCTATTTCAATTGACAATGTCATGAACACACATTTCCCAGTTTCAGGACCAGAAACAGAAAAGTCGTCAAGAGTAAGCTCGGTGGTTGAAACGAAGAAAGAAGTAAATCAAGTCCAGGAGATCAAGAAGGTTCAAGCTTTAATGGAGCCAAACCGTAGATTCTTCAGAACCGAAGTTAGAGATGTTTCTCAACAATCCCTTACTCCTTCTGAAATTGTCAAAGATTTTAGCAAGCAAATAGATGCCGAATTCTCCAGTGCAAGAGGGTTACATTTTTCGTACGTTAGATCTGGCTTGAGTAATACCATTGTCAATAATAATAATATCAGTCAAGTTACGTTGACTAGTTCAGAAGATGAATTCTTTTCACCTGAAGAATTTTCTTCAGACTCAATCATCAGTAATATTCGTAATAAGTCTGGATCTCCGGAGACAAACAATTCTAGTGATGCAACTATTATTAATGATCTCACTGCAAATGAAATTTCACCTATCGAACAAACAATTCGTGAAGGTATGATATCATCTATTCCTAGAGATGATTCAGCCGCTTATTTATCAGAATACATAAATCAGACGTTGAATTTTGGTGACTTTGTCCTAGAAACATAGTACATAACGACAACGACAATAAATATAATTATAATAATTATACAAGTAATTTTTAATAAGTAATACATGAAAATCATTAATTTTGTTTATGTATATATATAGATATAATAACGTTCATGCAAAAACCAAAGTCTATACACAGTTATTATGTTTAAGCAGAGTTCTTTAAAATCTTAGCAAGGGCTGTAGCAACGGCATCACCAACTTCTCTAGTTGAGTTTGTACCACGTAAATCAGCGGTTCTAATACCAGAATCTAAGACTTCACGCACAGCTGCTTCCAAAGCATCTGCTTCCTTAAGTGAATCTAATGATAATCTTAACATCATAGCTACAGACAAAATGGTAGCGATTGGGTTGACTTTATTTTCTGGCAAGTCAGGAGCTGAACCATGACATGGTTCATATAAACCAAAGGCCTTGTTGGTATCTGGTAAAGAAGATAATGAAGCAGATGGTAAAAGACCCAATGAACCTGGGATGACTGATGCTTCATCAGAAATTATATCACCAAACATATTTGAAGTAATGACGATACCATTTAATTTACTTGGAGATTGGACTAAGATCATGGCGGCAGAGTCAATTAATTGATGTTGAACTTTTAAAGTTGGGAATTCTTCTTTAATGACTTTATCGACGGTTTTTCTCCATAATCTTGAGGAGGCTAAGACATTGGCTTTATCTAAAGACCACACTGGTAAAGGAGGATTATGTTGTAAAGCCATGAAACCAGCCATTCTTGTGATTCTAGTGACTTCTGCTACTGAATATTTTTCGGTGTCCCAAGCAGTTTCTTTATCTTCAGATTCCTCTTGTTCTTGTCTTTCACCAAAATAAATACCACCAACTAATTCACGAACAACAGTGAAATTAGTTCCCTTGACGACTTCAGACTTTAATGGAGATAATTCCAATAAGGATTCCGAAACAAAGTTACAAGGTCTTAAATTGGCATATAAATTCAATTCTTTTCTGATCTTTAATAAACCTTGTTCAGGTCTGACGGCACCAGTACCCCATTTAGGACCTCCCACGGCACCTAATAAGACGGCATCAGATTCCTTAGCAGCTTTTAAGGAGTCATCAGGTAATGGAACGCCAGTAGCATCGATGGCTGCACCACCAATCAAATGATGCTTGAACTCAAATTTTATACTTTGATGTGGGGTATTTTCTTCAATAACTTTTAAAACTTTGATGGCTTCGTTACAAATCTCAGTACCGACATGGTCACCGGGTAAGATTGTTATGGTTTTGATAGTTGGGGACATGGTTATTGTGTATTGGTAGTATAAGTGAAGAAAGAAGTAGAGTCGTGAAAGATGGAGTCAAATGGAACGTTTTTGAAAAACTCAACGTGATTTCGGATTTTTCACCGTGCGGGCACCAAAAAATCCGGTAACGGTATGGCGGTCGAAGAGTCATTTTTTTAACCATACAAACCCTCAAATCAAATGCAATTTTGATAAAACACCATTTAAATTGTATAAAGAGACTACTTACAGAAGAAATATAAAGGAGAGATTAAATTATAATAAAAAAGTCAATAAAAGAATGAATAATTCACAATCAATAATAATAAAACATTATCAATAATAATAGATAATAACAAGTAAAATAAAACTTATACCTAGTGACCACTCCATTCTATGGATTCTAAATCAATACCTTCTTGAACCATTTCCCATAATGGAGACATTTTTCTCAAGAAATCGACTCTTTCATGAATGGCTTTTATAACGTAATCGATTTCGTCTTCTGTTGTGAATCTACCAATTCCAAATCTGATTGAAGAGTGAGCCAAAGCATCATCGGCTCCCAAGGCATGTAAGACATAAGATGGTTCTAATGAAGCTGAGGTACAAGCAGAACCGGAAGACAAGGCAATATCTTTCAATGCCATTAACAAGGATTCACCTTCAATGTAAGCAAAGGAAATGTTAACACAACCAGGATATTGAGATTCAGCATCTGGAGAACCATTTAATTGAGTTGAAGGGATTGATAATAATCCATTTTTCAATTTTTCAGAAAGTTTATGAATATACTTTTGATCATAATCCATATCTTCCTTTATAAGTCTAGCAGCTTCGCCAAACCCTGCAACTAATGGAGGAGCCAAAGTACCAGATCTTAAACCTCTTTCTTGACCACCACCAGTTATAAGAGGTTCTAATCTTACTCTTGGACGTCTTCTAATATAACAAGCACCAATACCCTTTGGACCATAAATCTTATGAGATGAAATGGATAATAAATCAATATTCATTTCATTGACATCAATATTAATCTTTCCAAAGGCTTGAGCAGCATCAGTATGGAAGAAGATTTTTCTTTCACGACAAATTTTCCCAATTTCTTTTAAAGGTTGAATAACACCAATTTCATTATTAACAGCCATGATTGAAACTAAAATAGTATCTTTACGAATAGCATTTTTTAAATCAGTTAAACTAATTAAACCTTGAGAATCAACTGGTAAATAAGTAACATCGAAACCTTCATCTTGCATATGTCTTGATGAATCTAAAACACATTTATGTTCAGTTTGAGTAGTAATAATATGTTTTTTAGTTTTCTTATAAAATCTTGGAACACCCTTTATAACCATATTATTTGATTCAGTAGCACCAGAAGTAAAAATAATTTCCTTGGGGTCGGCATTAATCACATCAGCAATATAACCACGAGCCTTTTCGACTTCTTTATCGGTTTCCCAACCATAAGCATGGGTTGAAGAATGAGGATTACCATATAATCCAGTATAAAATTCCAACATTTTATCCAAGACTCTTGGATCAGTTGGAGTGGTAGCTTGAACATCTAAATAGATGGGTCTAGTACCGAATTTGGAATCATCTCTAGAAGCATTGTTTAACGAGATAGATGAACCTTCAGGAGGATGGATTGATGGAGCATCAATAGGTGTGGAAATATGATGTTCACCATTAATAGTGTTTGTAGCTAACGATGAGACCGTTGCCTTTGAAAATTGACGGGATAAAGCCATTGTTAAGACACCGGCACGACCAGCACCACCTGCTTTTAGGGCCAACGATCTGACTAGTTGATTGGATAACATTCTTGACAGCACTCTGACTACTTTGATTTTAAATGCCAAAAGAAGTAATGTAATGTAATGAACAATCCCTTTATTTTAATCCTCAAATATAATTTTTATTGCCATTCTAGATCCTTTTCAAACTTCCCCTTTGTAATCCCATTGAAGTTTTGAAGGAGGAGAAAAATTTAAACTATGTGGATTGTTATATATAGGAAACATGACAAATTCCGGACGGACTCCGATTTGATACCCGATTTTATTATAATCTGATAAGTTTCTATATTCTAATTAAATAATATTTAAAATCTATATTCTATATTCTATACAGATAGAACATTTCTGTTCTGATCACGATATGTCGTTAATGTAGTATGTACAAGTTCGTAACATCCTAAGAAAATAGCACCTCCCGCACTAATCCAACAAGTTCTTGGACCAATACCACTCAAGAATGGTCGATAACCTTCTTGTTGAATCATGGCTTTTACAAGTGTCGATATACCAACCCTTTCTTTACTAAGCATGATTCTAGTTTTGATCACGTCTAATGGTGTGGTTATGGCGGCCGCCACTCCACCAGCTATAGATCCACAAATGGCACCTCTTACCAATGAAATATCACCTTCTCCAGTGGCTTGTGACCACCTTACTTTCAAATATTCATATAATGGGAATTGAATAACAGTAAATGGGATCTCTCTCATGATAGTAGTATTCCAACCTCGATATAATCCTTTAAGAACTCCCTCACCGGATTTATTTTGGATAACATAAAGAAAATTCGACAATGATGTTGATTTCCCATTGACTCCAATAGCACCCGTTTGAGTTCTTTGTTTAATGACTTCAGCAGGTACTCTGACTAAGCATGCTGCTATTTCACCACATGAAGCTGAGATCATATGACTCTTGGTTGGCAGTAAATATGGTTTGGTATATATTTTCATGGAATCATAAGTTATAAAGAACAAAGATGCAGATGGTGCCGAGGCAACCACACAAGATCCTAACCCTTTATATATTCCACTCCATCCTCCATTCTTAAAGAATCCTCCTTGGGCTTGTAGTCTTGTTTTTAAAGTGTCAATTGGGAAAAAGGCAAGGTCTGTCGAAGTACCAGCACAACCTCCACTCTATATTATGTTAGTTTATCTTGCATAAGATTAAATTTTTTTTATTGAATATCTGAGCAATACATACTATTAATGAGATGACGAAGGTCAGATTATCCATCTTTAGATGGGTTAATTGACCCGTGTTTTATTACTTTGATAAAGCTATTCTATTATAAAGAAACCCTATATGATAAAAAAATTATTTACTGCTATACATATTTTTTTTTGCTTTGATTGCCGACTCGCAGCCTGAATCTTTTTCCCAAAGAGGAGATGATTCGGAATCATATTCATCAAAACACTGACTCTTTTTATCGAGGAGTAATTAGAAATTTATCCTTAGATATCTTCTTCTTCTTAGCATACTTCAAGATAATGGAATCTACCTTCTTACCATGAGGAACAAAGTCCACTATAAAGGGTAAGAAATCATCATAATTCCAAGATTTATCCATTTGAAACAATTGTTGAAATCGAGTAGATAGAGTTTTGGATAATTCTTGTGGGTTGATATACAAGATTCTATTCTCGATTGGTGAGCTATAATTCCCTCGTAAGTCTTGGATATCTAATGAAACATTGTAGAAGGTTGGTAAGGAAGATTTCCATTGTAAAAGGAATTCTTGTGGATTTATAAGATTCCCCGATGATTTTGATAATTGTTGAATTCCAAACCATTTGGCGATTTTAGAATTATCCAATTTAAATGTAGTTTCAGTGATCTCAATTGAGAATTTATGGATTATGGTTTCCATTATAGATGTATTAATTGTATAATTTTGATTAACAGTGGCATCTATTGTAGCTTCTATATTGGCAGAAGCTTCATTATATTTAAATCCCTCCAGCATTAAAATCGTGATCATGATATATAAAATCTCAGTGATGACTTCATTGGTGAGGATATATACATGATTATTTATAACACAACCTCCTAATTCGTACCATTGTTTAAAGAATTCTTGTTGAGAAATGGGAGAATTTTCAATCAATTCATTTAATGTCCATCGTATGGATAATTCATCATCTTCTAATTCTTCAAGATCTTTCTCTTCACCAGTATACTTTGGTAAATTGAATATATCTATGATCCCATCCATAGGTTTCAATTCATATTCATAAGAGGTTTGACTGAATCCAATCAATCTATTATCGAATTCTTCCAGTTGATCATCTTGTTCAAGCAAGGGTTCTGTAAGTTTATTATTGACATTGATATTCATATTATCCATAATTAAGACCGAATTGGAATGGTTCATTTGTCGTACTTTCCAAGTCTTGGAATTGGAACAAACAACAAGATGATCAGAATTATGGGATGATTTAAGTAATAATTCTTCATTTTTATTGGTACTGATATATTCCAAAAGGTCGGGCGGGAGTTGCATTAACTTGTACGAATGGTCTGGATCTCGGGATATCTGGTGGTAGGCAGAATATAGTACCATCGTTGATTGGTTTATTAACTATATTTATGTAGTATGTTTAAACATATATATAATGAATATGAATGAATGAATGAGATTGATTTTGAAAAACATTAAGAAGGGGACGCGTATAATTTTTTTTAAATTTGAAGATTTTCACGTGAGGAGATTTTGCAATTTATTAAGAATTATTATTATTTTATTAGCTTTTTTTATAAATTCTGGGTAAAAGAGTAAAAATTATTGATCTATAAAAGAAAACGTACGGTATGATATAAAGAAGGGGGTATAAAGAAAAGAAAAGAAACGAAGAAGGGGGTGGCCAAGAGTAAATAAAGAAATAAATGAAAGAAAGGATGACAAAGATGTGAACATTAACCTAAAAATTCGATCCTTGATTGATGTTTCTATCTCTAACACCTAATTCACCATTAAATAATTCGTCCTTTTCACTCTTTTTCCAGAATGTCCAACCTCCTTGGTATTGACTATTAGATTTCTTTTTGATATAGAACAATAATGAAATTATACCGATTAAAATACATCCACCAACACCAACAACAACACCAACGACAATTCTATTTGTATTCGATAAACCACCGCCTGAATTTGAACTTTTACCTTCATCATCTGAGGAACTTGCAGTAGGGGTGGTTGTAACAATTGAAGTACTGGTGACAACAACAACTCTACCACTAACTTCTGAACTAAAGGTAGTAGTCACATGTGAGGTACTAAGAGAAGAATCTGAAGAAGCACCATTAGTTTCTGAATTGTCAGAGTCAGAAGAACTGGATGAGGTAATATCAGAACTAGTTGAACTTGGGATACTACTAGAACTAGATTCTTGAGCTGAACTTGATGAACTGATAGTGTCAAAACTTGAACTATAAAGAGTTGAACTTGAGGAGGATGAACTAGATGATGAAGAACTAAATGAACTGGAACTTGATGAGCTTGAAGAGCTTGAAGAACTCGAGGAGCTTGAAGAACTTGATGAACTTGAAAAAGAGAATAAAGGACTGGATGAACTTGGAATTGAGAAAGCTGAAGACGTATCATTTGACAAGACATAGGTGACATAAGTTGTGGGGAAGTATTGATTGTCACTAGAGAAGTATGAAGTGATTGTGGATGGAACATATGAATCTCTTTTTTCGATATTATGGATTAGTATAGCATCAGATCTGTTGGATAATGCAGTTATGGTAGGTTCAGATAAAGCCAGAGGGGCATAATCTTTATTATTATTATTATCATTATCATTATTATTGTTGTCGTTCATATTGAATATTTCATTATTCTCATTGATTTGATGACTACTATGATTACATTTAAAGAAACTTATATCAGTAAAGTTAATACTAATGAGACCAGTAAGGATAATGATTACTGCTAGTATAAGGCAACGAATCATCCAGCTATATCTATAGCTTTTATTATTTGAATTCAAGATCTCGGATTTCATGGTTTATTGATTGATTGATTATGATGAATATATATGATATTGAATAAAGTAATTATCTTTAGTTGGAAAAGTCTTGGTCGTCTAATATATTAATACGACAAAAAAAGGAATGAGGACAAGGAAAACCAATGGTTAACACGAAATAATTATAAAACCTGAAGGAGTGGATCGGACTAGAGGTGGTGATACTGGTGTTTTTCCAAAGATGGTGATGATAATGATGACCAACACAGGATAAGTCGATAAGAAAGGAAAGAAAGTATGATATTAAATCTAGAATTGAATATAGTCAAAATGTTTAAACCTACGAAAAATCGAAAATTTTTTTTGAAACAAAAACACAGCTGTCCTGTATACAATCGAAACAAAAACGGTTTATTTTTAGTAACAAATGTTTTTTTTAACCGTTTTTAAAGACTAGATTTGGGTTTTGAAAGAGGAGCTACGATATTGGAGCTACAGTCAATTCTGAATGATCTATTACTGATCAAATGTCACTAACCAGAGTGAAAGACAACGTAATATCAATATTGTAAATAATTGAATTGTAAACATTGAGAAATTAAGATGGCGTTAGTTTGCCTCGAGTAGTTTAAAACCGCCCCTTTTTTCTTGTTACTAATTGTTTATTTTAAATATGAGATATGAGGCTTGGATCTTCAAAAGTCGCGTGTTACATGTCACGATTACTACGGGCGTGTACTACTCAAATATCTATGTATATATAGATATTGATATACGGACTTGTCAACCGTTGGCAAAATTTATACTATAGTTAATAGATTATAATAAGTTATGTATTGTATTATATTATATTATATTATATTGTCTTCGACAATTAAGTAAATAAATATAAAGTTTCATATATTGTTAAAAATTCGATCCATGATTAATATTCCTTTCTCTTACCCCAAAATCCCCATTTCTATCACCACCCACACCCAAGAATTCATTATTCTTTTCATTACCATCTTCCAAGGCATTCCTATCCCAAAACGTCCATCCGTTTGCCTGTTTATCTTTAGCCATTCTACGTTTGATATACCATAAAAGTAATATAATTGTTATTAATAAAAATCCGCCTAACCCCACAACCAATCCAATAATCTTCCTTGTCAGAGAAGATCCTAAACCTGATGTTGATGATGATGATGAAGGATTACTATTGGATGCAGATGGTTCGGGAGTAGCACCAGTTAACTCAACTGAAGTGCTAGTGACAATGATGGTGTTACCTCCCAGATTATCGGTGATTGTCACTAGTGTAACAGGAGATTTACCTTGAGTTTGAGTTTGAGTGTCTGATATTGTATCGATTAAATCTTTCTTTTGAAGAGTTTCATATTTGGGTTGGTATTCAATTGGATTAATTATAGTTGTGGTTGTAAGATTTATTGAAGATGAATTAGGATGATGAGTAAATCCTTCGGCTATAATCAACACTACAGTTATAAGGCCAAAAAATATCACCAATATCCATTGAATGATATATTTTGATCGACTGGAAGGTATTAATTGAGTTGATTCATTATTATTATGAGTTTCAAGAGTCATGTTGTTTTTGACTTTTAATGTGGGGTCCAGAAGAATAGCTAGACTAACAATTTGTATGTATATCAATCTTAAGTTGGTTGAATTTAATGATGGTTGAACTTAACTTCAAAACTAAAGGTCGTGGTTGTGGGTTATATAAATCTCTTATCAGTATCTTTCCTTATCAACTCCAAAGAATTGATATTGATAATTCCAAGTTCTAACTGATTATTTTAACTTACTGCCAATAACTGTGCCTATTTTCCTGTATACAAGCGAGGCTGATCATCTCACCGTAAAATGAAAAATGACCTTCTCTATGAAATTTTATTCTAACTAAAAGATATCATACCATTTTAATACCTTTAGATATACTGATTATAATAGATTTATTATAGTATTGTATTAAGGTGATTTTTTTATTAAAATATCAGTACTATTTCAAAGTTAAAACAATTAAATTATACGAAACTACAATAACTAACTTTAATATAGATGATATGGATGATTACTCATCATATCAATAAAAGAGTTTTAGGATATAATACGACAAGGTGATAATTATAAATTGTTTATATCCGTTGGGTTTTGTTTATTGTTGTTTATTTGATAGTGGCAAAATAAATGTATCACCACATATATAAGTCATCATCAGTATCCATTTCTAGAATATTCTCGAACTTTTATGGGTGCGAAAAATAAAAAATGATTATGGTGATATTGAAATTTTGATGATATACCTTATAATTACTAATGATGGTGTTATACACTATCTAGATTTTGTCTATAAAAGAAAACTATATTGTCGTCTATTATATATTTTATTAAGTTAGTCTATTTTCTTCTTTCTCTTTATTGTTTCTACAAGTACATTCAAAGTATCTTATATTCCAATAAACAACTATTACAATTACTACAAACACACATACATTCATAATGTTTGCCATCAATCCATTTTTACAAGGTTCAACCTCAAACACAACTAATCAAGCATTTGACTTTAATTCATTAATTGATTTTATTCAAGAGGCTCATCAACAACAGTTGACTAGACAAGCCATGCCAAGAATCATCAAAAAGGTTGAGAATGAAGATGTTTATCAAATTCAAATTCATAAAGATTTCGGAGACTTTAATAATTATCAAGTTAAAGCTATAAAAATCCCAAATCAAGGTCAAGGTCAATTAATTAATATTGTTATTGAACTGGAACAAGATCAATTCAAAAAAGTTTTCCAATTCAGATTAGATGATATTTTAGTCGATCAAATCAATTGGGAATGGTATAAAGCTGATAATGTTTTGGCATTAAATATTCCTAAGAAGGAAAAAGTTTGTCATTCTTCTTCAAGTGTTGAAGATTTATTAGGATTATTTGGTTTACCCGTCTATCATATTGCTTCTCAACAACAACAACAACAACAACAACAACAACAACAACAACAACAACAACAACAACAACAACAACAAGCTAAAGAGAGAGCTCAACGGGAAGCTGAATTAAGAGCAAGGCAACAAGCACAAGCTGAAGCTGAAAGATTAAGACAGGCTGAACAAGCCAGAGTTGAAAGAATAAAACAAGTTGAACAAGCTAGACTTGAAAGATTGAAACAAGAAGCTGCTGCTAGGGAGGAAAGATTAAGAAGAGAAGCTGAATATAGAGCTCAACAACAAGCTGAATTTAAAGCCAAAAGAGAAGCTGAAATAAAAGCCAAAAAGGAAGCCTTAATCAAAGCTAAAAGAGAAGCTAAGGAAAAGGAACAACAAAAGGTTAATGAACAAAAGGAAGCTTATGATGATTTATTAAGACAACAACAACAATTCTTTGAACAATTATTCAGTGGTGCCTTCTTCCCTGATCAACAAGCTCAAACTGAAACTCAACCTCAATCTCAACCTGAATCAAAAGCTTCTACCCCACAAGTTGCTTCTGATTATGAATTTGCCACACCTACCACTTCTGGAAAATCAACTCCTGTCTCATCACCAGAGTCTTCGCCAGTACTTGGTGCTAAGAAACCAACTGAAAAGAAAATTCCTGTCTTGGTACATGAAAATGATGATGATGATGATGCCTTTGTTATGCTTGAAAAGAGATTCAAACATTAATAAAAAGTTTTCTTTACCCAACATTAATTTTTTTATAACCTTTTGCATATTCTGTTTTATATATGACAACCATTAATACATCCATTTTATAATAATAACATATTTCATAATATTGAAAGCCAACTATACTGTAGAATAATTGATAATTGATCAAAATTTGTAGAAAGAAATAGCAATTAAGATATTTCTGTAAGGTACAACACCAAGAAAGAAAAAAAAGATCAACCCACCAAAAATTCTAGAACCTGAAAGAGGTCGTACCTACAACTTAACAAGCAAAAAGAAAGAATCAAAGCTTCTAAACAAAATGTCCATAGCAAAGTCAATTGCCGTGTTTGGAGGGAATGGGTTCCTAGGTCGGAAGATATGTGAAATTGGAGTTCAGAAGGGATATCAAGTCACTGCATTCTCCAGATCAGGCGAACCACCCGAATCCATCATTCATCAACCTTGGATTAAACAAGTTGAATGGGAACGAGCTGATATTTTCGATGCAAGTACTTATGATACGAAATTGACTAAATTTGGGACGGTGGTTCATTCCATTGGTCTCTTGTTTGAGAATCAATCCTATAAAAAAGTCATGAATTCAAATTTCAATTTCTTAAATGATGTTCAAAGTTTGGCCAGTAATTTAAAAGGTTCAAATCCCTTGAAGAAGGGAGAGGAGAATCATAATACATACGAAGCTATCCAGCGTGATTCAGCGGTCTTATTGGCGGATACTTTTGTGAAACAACAAGCACAAGTTAAAAAGGAGGAAGAATCATCTAACTCCATCACTCCTACGTTTATATACATTTCGGCAGATAAACAACCACCCTTAGTCCCCAGTGAATATATCACTACTAAACGTGAAGCAGAATTTGAATTATCTTGTAAGCAAGGTTTAAGATCGATTCTAGTCAGGCCTGGGATTATGTATGAAGAGAAACACGATGGCGGGGTAAATACAAGAGATATCTTTACTACAATGTTAAAGGCTGGGTATAGTAGTAAACAATGTATTGCGGGAGATCATATATCATCATTAAATCAATTGGTTAGACCAATTGTCTCGACTGACGCAGTGGCCAGGAGTATTTATGATAAGCTTGAGTCGGCGGATTTCAATGGTGTTATCACGTTAGAAGACATTCATAACCTTAAATAAATCAATCATTCATCATCCATCCATTAATTTAATTAATTAAAAATCATAATAAGTGATAATCAAAAAGTAATAATGACGAACAAACGAACGAAATGATCATGTATATAGTTAATCATTCATCTTTGAAATGGAAAAACTTGAAACATATTAGTGCCTGTAGATTCTGTAGCTATCACACGTTGAAAAATCTGGTTGGTTGGGAAAAACATAACAACAACCAGTATCAAACTATATACAACAAAATATCAAACCTAAACTGGACTATCATTCTTGGGAACAATAGTATGATTCAATTTCAATTTAATGGTATCTAACCATTCAATCATAAGTTCATCCAAATCTAATTCCTCTGGAACCAAGACCTCATCACCATTGATTTGAATATACTTCAAACCAGGTACGAAGGTAACACCTTCTTTGGTTTCATCCCTTGATAATGCTGAATCCGATTCTACAACTTTCAATGGTGCTGAGATTTCTGGTACTGGTGTTGGTTCTGGTTTTGGTTTACCCAAAGGAGCTGGAGTCCACCAATAAACTGGGTAACTCCTAATAATATTCCCGGTAATTAAAGCAACACTTAAGATTAATACTGAGGATACAAGTTGAGCTGGTAAATACCACCAACTCATATCTCTAATGGATGCATCGGCAGAGGGTAAAAGAGCGGAAGCTCCTGCTGGGGGATGAACACAATTACAGATCGACATGGCTACTGAGGCAACAGCAACACTAAGAGCACCACTAGCCCAATAATTATCTCTACCTGCTTGACTTAACAGGAAAAGTTTTTGAATACAAATTCCAATTAATGATGAAATAAAATGTCCAAAAAAGACGTTTCTGGGTTGTGATAAAGGAGCTTGACTAGCATTGAAACAAAGAATAGCCGATGCTCCATAACTGGCAATAATCAAGGGGGCACTATGATGACTGAAAACAGTTTGACTTTTGAAAACTCCTTCAATTAATGCAATACCACAGAAACTTCCAATAAGAATCTCCAACCATATTAAATAATCATGTTTAGGAGTTGCCTTGTGGCTTCCTAAGAATCGACCAACCACTGGAGGTAACCTATCCAATCTATTTGGAGGGATGTATTTGTTGACGATATTGTCAATTGTGAATTTAAACACCATTATTTTTGCAAGTTGATATGTGTGTATAGTGAAAAATATTCTTTATTTGCGGTTGGTGTATGAGGGAGGAATTTTCAAAGACTATTTATATATCAAATTATTCTTCTTAACCCTCATTGAGATCTATGGCTTAACACTTTGTTGGTGATGATGATGATATATGATAGATGTTATTGTTGTTTTCGACCAGAGTCATCATTAATTCGTCTTTTACCATGAAATTCCAATATTAGGTTGTTAGCCTTACCAAAACCCATTAAAAAAAATGGCTCAATTCAGAGTCATTTTTTTTGGCGGGGTTTGATGGATGATGATATGAAGATGAATAATGATGAATATTGATGATAAGATGAATGATACTATAACAGTAAAGGGCCAACTTGACACCTTCAGACAAAGAATGCTAACGGTTTTCTATCATATTCAAAGAGGAAGTACCTTTCTAACGTCTTAAAAAATATAAAGTAACTTTGATTTGGTCTCTCCTCAATAACCCCAAAAAAAGTATCATTCAAACGGCTGGTGGGGTTATAATTTGCAACAATTCAAAAATGTTTCTAAATATAACCATATTATGACTCATAGCAGGGGAGAAGTGGAGAGTATCAAGTACGATTGCTGTCAATGTCATTCTCATTGACATTCAAACTTATTCATTCTACAGCGTTATGGTTTCATGTGTTAGGTCCAAATTTCCCCTTTCTCATCAAACTCCGCAAATTAAAATGTTTCATTTTTCATTAAAAAATGCATTTTTGACTCAATCTAATTATAATATACAAGTATACATATCGTTTTCTTTAAAAAGAATTGTTTACCATTGAAACAATCCTAATTTTCCTATATTTTCCCTCTTCTTCTCTTCATACTCCCAAGTTAAATCCGTTGTTAAATGAATTCTTCCTTCTAAAAATATACTTTCTAATTTCATCAGCAATGAAAACAGTACTAGTTAAAAAGAATAAATGAACCAAATCAATAAAATATAATGCTTCTGTTTGAAAGATTGATTGGAAAAATGGAATATAAATGGCACAAAATTGTCCAATTAACGATCCAGCCACAGCAAAATTAAACATTTGATTAGTTAATCCTATTTCAAATATTGATTTTGAATAATGACGACAGGATAAAGCATTAAACATATCAAACATAACAAAACATGTAAAAGTCATAGTAGTATCTCTTGCTGTAATTTCATTATCTTTCATTTCTCTAATGAATATATATAAAGTACCAAGAATAATCATTAACGCAGATTGTAAAACTCTTTTAATAACTTGGTCAGTTAAAATCTTATCATTTCTCTTACGAGGTGGTTTATTCATCACTTCATGATCAACAGCTTCAACTCCTAATGATTGAGCTGGTGGCCCATCCATTAATATATTTATCCATAAGATTTGCATGGCATTTAAAGGATTTGGTAATCCAAAAAATGTTGCCAATGCAATTAAAGTTAATGCAGCAATAGATGTTGATAATTGGAATGTAATGAAATTTTGAATATTGAAAAATATCCCTTTACCTTCTTCAATTGCATTTAATATAGTTGAAAAATCATCATCAGTTAATACCATATCTGCTGCTTCTTTAGCAACATCAGTACCATTTTTCCCCATAGCAATACCAATATCAGCCAATTTTAAAGCTGGGGCATCATTAACACCATCACCAGTCATGGCAACAATATCTCCTCTTCTTTGTAGTGCCTTCACAATGGTGACTTTATGTTCAGGAGTTGTTCTTGCAAATACTGATACATTATGAATAGCTTCAGTTAAAGCTTCTTCACTTAATTTTTCAATTTGATCACCAGTCATTACTGAATGATCCCCAATAATCGGCATACCAATTTGTTTGGCAATATTAACGGCGGTAGTTGGAGAATCCCCCGTAATCATAATAACATGCACACCACCTTTCATTAAAAGAGCAATAGATTTCCCAACATTAGGTCTTGGAGGATCTTTCATTCCTATTAAACCACAAAATATTAATTCGGTTGGTCTTTCATCTTCCTTTTCATTAATAAAAGATTTATTATTTTTAGCAAATGCCAAAACTCTTAATCCCTCATTGGCTAATAAATGAGCTTTATTATGGATTTCTTCTTTAATATCATCAGTTATAGGTTTAATATCTCCATTTTCATCAAAATATTTCGTACTAATATCTAATACTCGTTCTGATGCACCCTTAACAAAAGTTTCACTTTTATTTAAATCTCCAGAATGAGCACAAACCGCCATATATTTAAGAGTAGATGAAAATGGTAATTCATAAAGTCTTTGCTTTGTACCTCTAATATCTTCCAATCCAAAATGGGGTAAACATTCAACAATAGCTATATCACTTGGGTTTCCCACATATTTTTCATTTTCAACTGAATATCTAGCATTATTACAAATATTCCCAGCTTCTAAGATTTTATGCATATTTTTAGTTAATTTATGATGTAATGCATTATCATCTAATTTTTCAACCACTAAGAATGGACTATTGAAAGATCCTTTGAAATCAGTAGCCCAAATCTTGGTCACGGTCATATGATTTTGAGTTAATGTACCTGTTTTATCTGAACAAATAACATTAACACTCCCTAATGTCTCAACACTTGGTAATCTTCTAACAATGGCCTTATGACGTGCCATTCTTAAAACTCCCAAGGCTAAAGTAACTGTAACAATGATAGGTAATCCTTCTGGAATTGCAGCCACGGCTAATGATACCGATATTTGAAACATATCTAACCAAGAACGACCTTGTAATATACCTACTAAACAAATAAATCCAATAACTGCAAAACTGAAAATAGATAAATCTTTACCTAATTTATCCATAGCTTGTTGTAAGGGAGTTTTTGGTTTTTCAATTTCTGACATCATTTCAAATACAGCACCAAATTCAGTCTTGGCACCAGTGGCAACAACTATACCTGATCCATGTCCATCTCTTACTAGAGTTCCCATAAAGGCAATTGAATTCCTGGTAGTAACTGCTGGAACTTCATTACCGGAATATATAAGTGATTCAGTGGTCTTTTTGACGGGTCTATTCTCTCCGGTCAAATTACTTTCATCAATGGATAAATGAATAGCTTCAGTTAATCTAATATCAGCCGGAATACGATCCCCCAAACCAAAATGAACCAAATCACCTGGAACTAATGTTGATGCAAGAACAGTTGATGTACTACCATTTCTAGTTAATTTTGCTTCGGCAGGCACTAATTTATTCAATGCTTCTAATGATTTCTCCGATCTATATTCTTGGACAAATCCCACCGTGACAACAATTGTAATGGCTAAAGTGATTGATACGGCATCATCAACGTTTCCCATCCAAAAACTAATGACGGCAGATCCAATCAATAATAAAATCAATGGATCTTCATAAAATTTGGATAAGAATTTTAGAATGATACTTTCTTCTTCATCGGATGTCAATTCATTCAATCCGTGTAAGGATCTTCTATATAATATGTCTTGATTGTTACTTAGACCCGTTGAAATATCTGTTTGTAAATCGGATGCGGTCTCTTCCTTTGATTTCTGTGAGAATCTAATCGACGGAGTACTGGCACGGGCAGTGGGCAACTTGGCCTCAAAGGGGTTTTCACTCATGATTCAACCACAAGCAAGTCTGCTACTCTATAAAAGACAAGCGTGAAAAGCAAATTGACTGGTTCTCTGGATGAGTCCCTTATCTAGATCTATACTCCAAAATAAAAATGGCAATTTTTGAAAAAAAAGCCTTGCGTTGTTACATCTTCTTCTAATTTTTTTTTTTACTGTTAGGTGTGTCGGCTCAAACTGTTCGTGTTTTTTTTTTCTTATTTTCCAAACAAAGGAAATCACAAACATCCATACACACATACTTATGAGGACATATGTCATATCATATGGCTATTAGCCCTAATTGGGATTGATTGATTGATCCTTAAGATACGTCAAATGTATAATTAAATTAAAAATAATACTTCTTTATATATACATATATAATAATCAACACTTCTAAGGTTTAGAACCATCTATTACTTCAAGTGCAGCTTTACTTAATCTATTCATTACAGCTAGACCTTCATTATTTTCATCAATACCTTCTACAAAGATCAAATCAACTCCCATTTCATCAACTTCACGTAATAATTTAAATAAATTATGAGATATTTGTTGACCATTAGACCCTAATTCTCTTTCTAAGTAAATATCATTATCAATTTCACTTTTATTAGTAAATGATAATGATTTTAATAATGCAATTTTCTTTTCCTTGGTATTAATATTATTCTTCTTTAAATAATCATGAATGGCCTGAATACCATTATTACAATGGATGAAAAGAACTACTTTGGCAGTAGGTGAATAATGTCTATATTTCATTCCCGGAGTCTTAACTGCCTCTAATTTCCCAGCTGTTTTCTTAGCTAATATTACATTCTTCCAAGCATCTCCTCCTACTAATTTTATATCTTCGACAGGTAATCCACCAGGTCTTAAAATCATAGGTGGATCCACTAACCCATCAATTACTGTGGATTCGACTCCGACTTCACAGGCACCACCATCTAATATATATGGTATTTTCCCCTGTAAATCATGATATACGTGAGATGCTAATGTGGGACTAGGACGCGTTGAAGCATTGGCTGAGGGAGCTGCTAAAGGTGTATCACTAAGTGCAATTAAAGCTCGGGCCACAGGATGATCTGGAAGTCTTACAGCAAAGGTATCTTGATTAGCCGTGACTAGTTTGGAAATGGGTGATTCAGGATAAATTGGTAAAAGAATTGTTAATGGACCAGGCCAAAATTTTTGTAAGATATTTTCATATATTTTAGGAATTTCCACATTTTCAGGTAGTAATTTTCTTTTTAATTGATCAATAGATGATACATGTACTATTAGAGGATTATCTGATGGTCTATTCTTGGCTTTATAAATGGATTTGACTGATTCATCATTTAAGGCTGATCCACCTAAACCATAAACAGTTTCTGTAGGGAAAGCCACCACATTATTGGTATTTATCAACTCTGATGCTGCTAACTTCAAGTTTTCTTCGGTTTGTTTATCAGTAATGGTGGGAAGTATAGAATCCTTTTCAAATATTATACTATCTTTATTTACCAGTAGAATTCTTGTTTGGAAGGTGGTTGTATCTACTTCTTTGGCTAATGAAAAAACTGGGGTGATCATTGTTTTGTTGATTAAACTTAATGAGTGTAGTAGTGATGTGGTACACTTCATGTGTAGACCCTTTAATAATATTGTGAAAGTAAGTAAGTATATATATAAATATTTATATATATAAATATTTTTAATCTCATCTCTGACTATTTAAGCGAGCGATATCTCTCATAATTTTTTTTTTCTTTTGTTTTCATAGTGAATGATCAAAAATATGAAAATTCGCAGCCTTAGTAATTTAATTTATGGTTCTGGATTGAATTATATTAATCTATAAAAACTTATCTTAATTTCTATATTAAATAAATAAACCATTTCTAAAATAAAACGTTCTCAGTAATAACCTTCTTTTCATTTTCTTCTAAACTTTCATAATAATTTTGGAATCCACCCAAATTCTTAGAGGTACATTCTTTAAAGAATTGAACAAGCATTCTTTTCAAATCATCACTATTCTGGTCTTCTGCCTCGGGTTCTTCATTATCTGAATCAACATACGATTTTAACTTTTCATAGTTGGGGACTCCAATATCATCCATATCTTCCCAACCCTCCTCATCATCATCATCACCATCATATTCACCATCACCATCGTCATGGCCATCTTCAGGCAAATAATCATTTGGATTAGGTTGTTGACTTTGGAATTCTAATTCCCCAAGGAGTAATTTAAGAATCTTCAATGATGCTGGGATTTGTTTATATTGTTCGGGCATTGAACGAGCCATTGATCTTGTGATAATCAATTCTCCAGCATAAGGGATTATATCACCATTAACTATTAATGATTCAACTCTTTTATCGGCAAGAGTATAGATTTTGGCCAATGCCAATGCATTTTGTAAAATCTTTTCATAACCTCTTGTGACTTCAAAGGATTCAAACCAGATAGGTAAAATTAATTCAAGACCATTCTTATTAGTTTGAGGAACTGACATATTATATAAAAAGTCAATCATTCCCTCAGGTGAATTTAATACCAATTTACAAAATACCATTATTAAATTTTCAATTGTTATTGTTTCATGAGCAATTATTAATCTATTCACTGTGGCTTCAAGAATTTGAAAGAAAAATGATGGACCAAGATATGATTGAAATTCATTAATGAAATTAAGTATAATTGTACCACAATTACTAGCAGCACTATCTGACAATTCGGGTGATAAGAATTTATAAACTATAATTAATAAATAATCCATACCTGATTGTTCATTTTCTTTATATTCAAGAAATAATTTTGAAGCCTTTTGTAAAAGACTAATAAGAACTTCACCACCATTTTGAAGGATTTGATTATCAAAAGTTTGTAAAATTAATCGTCTTAAAATTGGGAATGTATAATAAAATAATTGGGATGGTAATTCAAATTGAGGAGAATCAATTATTATACTAAGTAATTCCAATGCCAAATATAATTGAGGAGAATATTCAACAATCAGTTGTTCATCATTAACTTCGGCTTTTATTAAATCAAGAACAAATGGTAATGATTTTTCACAACTTTGACTATAATCTTGTTCAGATATATTTTTAAATAAACTTTTTAACCCTTCTGATGAATCAACATTTAATTGAACATTTGCTGGATCTTTAAATGCAATTTTGAAAATAAGATCAGCTACTGTTATATTATCAAAGATTTGAAGTGATGAAGCTCGTTGATCATCAATATCAATTGCAACAGTTATAGCTTCTAATAATGGAGCTAATCCATCTTCTTCACAATCTTCAATTAATGAATATGCTATTCTAAATATTGCCAATTGTAAATCTGGTTTTATTTCTGATGATAATCTTTCATTTAGACTTATAAAATGATTATAATAAGTCACACTAACAAGGGCACCTACTTTTGAAAATTTAGAAGAATTATCTTGAGATGCAATTGAAATCATATCCGTTAAAGTCTTTAATCCCAATGTTGGAACTGAAATTCGTGATTCATATTTCTCAAAAAATTTGGGTAATAATAAAAATAATCGACTAACAACAAGAAAATTAGGATCCGTCATGAATTTAGTAAGTTTGGTAAGTAAATCTAACAATGAAGTGTTTGGGTCTATAATTTTGGAATCTTCATTGGATAACAATGCCTCTAGAATGAAAAGTGAAGCTTCTTTAACATGCCATGAATCACTACGTTGAAGATTATCAAATGTACGGATGAAAAGATTCTTGGCATCAAGATCATTAAGTTCAGAAACAATCTCATATACGGCTTCACGGGCTGATGCTGCTGGAGATAACCCTGTGATTTCTATAATATAAGTATTCAAATCATCTTCATATTCTTCAATGGTAGAATTTGGTAAAAGTGATAAATTGGTGAAATCAGTAATGAAATTATTTTGAGAATCTTCATTACCCATTGAAATTTTCTCTTGTAAACCAGTTATAGTACGTAATAAATCAGTTATTAAAATATTTAATATATTTTCAGAATCATTTAAATCAGATGTAGTCTTTATATTTAATTGTTCATCGGCAACAACCACTTTTTGAAATACTTGAGCAATATAACTTAAATCTTTCATGGCAATATCCAAGATTGATTTTCGAAGTTCCAAGGGGATTTTAGATCCAAATCCTCCAACAATGGTGGATAAAACATTGAAAATATTAGATCTTAAATATAATTCCTCTAATCTGATTTCTGATTCAGCGGATGCAATTGATGAATTATATGAGTTTCTTAATACTATCACAAGAATTGAAATACTATTTCTTATATGATTGTTAGTGAATTGTTTTCTTTCATTATCACTATATGCTTCTGGACTTAATAAAGTAGCCACAATACTTTGATATAATTTAATGGCGATTGATTTTGTTTCAAGTGATAAATTATCTTTAGAAAGGACCAGGAATATATAATTGGATATTTCAGCACCAACACCTCCACTCCAGAATTGTTCTTCAGTGATCAAATCATCAAAGAGATCATTCAAAACTGTCAAACTACCAATCATGGCTATTTCATTGTCAAAATTCGATGCGGCTCCATAGAGATAATTCAATAAATCTGGCCATTCATCAGGATAATCAACTGAAGCAATTTGAACAATTGTATAAGCACTTCCAGCTCTTAATTTCGAATTATTACTGGTTGTGGCAAGGGTTAACAAGTCATGACGGATAGATTGTTTCAATTCTTGATTGATAGGAGGTCCCACAAATGATTTAAATGAAAGAGACCAATATTTAGGTACTAAACGTTTGATATGTAATAAAGCAGATTGGCGTACATCAATGGGAAGATTCTCATCACGAGCTATCAGAATACAACAATATAAAAGTTGAGAAGGATCTTGAGTCAGAAGTTTATTGAAAGCCAATTCTGCTGATGTTCTGACATTGTTGTCACTGTTATTCTGATCAATTATATATTGTAGTACCACTTCAGACATTGTTTGGATGACACTTAAAATATCAAATAGATAATTTTTTGCAAAATGTTGAAATCTTTTACATCAATTTAAATTTTGAATTTTTGTTTTTTGTATATACGCGTTGGGTTGAAAAAGGTCATTTTTTCGACTATAGAAATATTTACCTTGCCTTGCCATCAATATTTTTAATCAGATGATACGTTTACACATTCTATATTTATTATAAATAGCAAAACATCTCTTTATCACATCTATTTATTGAATAGATATCATATAAATATTCATATTCATTTCAATCCAATATGTTTGAGAAAGCAGTGTTCCCAGCATTAGAAGAATTACAACAGTCTCTTTCTCCCGAGCAATTACAGATCTTGAAACTTCAAGTAGATTCAGAACAACCACAAGTATCATCACAAAGTCTTTTCAATTATGCCTGGGGTCTTATAAAATCAAACCATTATAAACAACAGAAGGAGGGGGTACAGATATTAACTGATTTATTCCGTGATGATGCCGACATTAGAAGAGAATGTTTATATTATTTGAGTCTTGGATCTTATAAAATAGGTGATTATACCAATGCAAAAAGATATGTTGAAGTCTTATTGGATTCAGAACCAGATAGTACTCAAGCGCAAGCATTGAAACAAACTATAGAAGATAAAATAACAACAGAGGGGTTGATTGGAATTGGGATAGCTGGTGGGATCTTGGCTTTAGGTGTTGGATTAATAGGTGCCTTGGTTAGAAAGAAGAGGTAAATAGACTTGGCCGGTATATATCATATACATACATCTATATAAACATCTCTATATATGTATATTATATCTATATATTTATACGTATTTAATAAATATCTAAATTGTGATGATATATCTTTTGATAATTATTTCTGGGGTAGAAGACAAAATTTTTTTAATTGAAAAATGATTGTAACAAAATGGTATTTCTTTAGCTATGGTTGACAATAATAAGGATTATGGTGATGATATAGCAAAGAAAGTCTTTGGATTGTTCAATTCACTAAATATCAAGTCTGGAAAGCCCATTACACGTTCTAACGGAATAAAAGAATGGTCGGTTCTAGCCAGCTTAGTAGCTCGAATTCCAAATGAAAATGAAGATGAAGATGAGTTGATACCAATTACGTTGACAACGGGCGTGAAGGCTTTACCTGATTCAGTAAGAGTTTACTCTGAAGGCAGAATTGTGCATGATCTTCATGCTGAAATCTTATCACTACGATTATTCAATTGGTATTTATTAGATGAATGTATTAAGATAACTAAAGGTGATTTTAATTCGAAATTAGTTGAGAAGATTGATGATATGTCTTTTAGATTAAAGATTGGTGTTGAATTGTCATTGTTAATAACAGAACCTCCTTGTGGAGACGCTTCGATGCTTCGATTGGCAGAAGAATTGGATTCCAATGAGGTTTGGGATGATGGAGATGGCAATACCAATAAGGATGAAAATCAAGATGAAGATCATCCTAAGAAAAAGGTCAAATTGGCGAATAGAGGACGTAATAATTTTGCAAAGTTGGGGGTTGTAAGAACTAAGCCCGGTAGATCAGATAGTATCCCAACTTTAAGTAAATCATGTTCTGATAAACTATGTTTGAAACAGGCAATAGGAATTACAAATTCATATACATCGATATTATTCCCAGAAGGGATATATTTGGACCATTTAATATTAAAGAAGGATAAATATGTACATGAAGATATTGATAGATGTTTCAATAAAAGGTTAGGAGATGATCAAAGTTTCCATCCAATTTCCATTTTGGAATATAATAATAATGATTATAATTTTTACAAAAGTAAAGATTTGGTCCCATCACCACTTTCATTGATATATTTAATAGAATCTAAAGTTATACAAGTACTAAACAATGGAGTTAAGAATGGATCATATATTAGAAACAAGCGTCCTAAACCAGGAGGTGAAAGTTTTATTTCCAATTATCAATTCTATATTAAAATGCAACAGTTGCAAAAATTACCCTATAAGACATATGAAGAATTCAAAGAATCAGCAAATATTCAAAGACAAGTGTTAAAGATAAAATGTCAACAAGTATTAGGCACTTGGATACCAACATCTAAGGACAATTTCGAACTTTTATGAGTAAATGATAGATAAATAAATAGAAAATGTACATGTAATTTGTAATATTATTTAACAATCAATCAATCTGAATCTGAAGCAGAGGCTACATCATCCTCGTCATCCTGAGATTTTGTTTCATCACCATTCAATGGATCTACTGGTCCATTATCTATAAATTCCATTGAAATGGCATATTCAGCACTCTCTAATAAATCTCTAAGTTTCGTGTTATCTTTGCTGGCATAATCTATTGGTCTTAAACGATGACTGTCTTTAATTCTAGGGTCGGAACCTGCATCCAACAAGTTATCAATAATGAAATATCCATGATCAGGTTCATCTAGAGCATATTTCACGGCCAAATGTAATGGAGTATCATGATCTCTATTATAAGGATCAATTTCAACACCTTCTATATCCAACACCACATCTATAAATTCAAAATTCCCAAGCTGACAAGCCAAATGTAAGGGGGTATTCCCTGTTATGACTTCATGAGTATTGTTTATTAATGCTGATAATTTTTCATGATCATTTTGAAGTTCTACTTTGATTGATAAGAGTAATTCTGAATTATCCCTTCTGGCCGATTCCAATATTCTTTCGGATAAGGAGGCTCCTTCGGTACCATTATGAGATGTTGATGTTGTTGCTTCTGTTTCTGTCATTGGATTGGAATGATTATGGTTGTGATTGTACTTGTAATTGATATGACCAATGATGATATAAATTGGTTGTTCACAATTGATCAGGTTGATTTTTCGAATCCACAAACCGTTGGTTTGAGGCGCACTCCAATCTATCTATCTATATATATATATATAACCTACAATCCTTCAATAAATTGTACCATACTAAATCTATACATATTAATCCCCATAGGATCAATTGGAACTAAGGTGTATCTCGATATACTTTCAATTGATGATATCTAGACATATCTAGACATATATAGATGGATACTCTTGTAGTTATACAGTAACTTATAAATAGATAGTATGAAATAAATGATTTGTCTCGGAATTAATGGGCGCGATTAATTTCAAATTTTTGTTGAGCCTAATCAATCAAGAATCATTTATCTATTTATACTTATTTCTTTCATTTTATCAACCAATTGATTCCTTCTTTATTTATCATTTCAAACTAATAGCAACAACATGGTTAGACCAATTATAAGTCCCTCAATTCTTGCCTCTGACTTTGCCAATTTAGGATGTCAATGTAAAAAAGTAGTTGATGATGGTGCTGAATGGTTACATATTGATGTTATGGATGGACATTTTGTTCCTAATATTTCATTTGGAGCTCCAATTATTACCAGTTTAAGAAAAGTATTCCCAAAAGATGTTGCCAAGCCGGTGTTTTTCGATTGTCATATGATGGTAGCTGATCCAGAACGTTGGGTTGAAGATATTGCTAAGGCTGGGGGAGATGGATATACTTTCCATTTTGAAGCTACAAAGGATCCATTACAAACTATAAAAACTATTAAGAAACATGGTTTGAAAGTTGGTGTAGCTGTCAAACCAGGTACCCCAGTTGAATCCTTATTCCCAATTATAGATGAAATTGATTTGGCACTTGTTATGACTGTTGAACCTGGGTTTGGAGGTCAAAAATTCATGGCTGATATGATGCCAAAAGTTCAAATTTTAAGAGAAAAATATCCTAATTTGAATATCCAAGTAGATGGTGGATTAGGTGTTCCAACTATTGATGCTGCTGCCAACGCAGGTGCTAATGTTATAGTGGCTGGTACATCTGTATTTACAGCTGAAATACCAAAGGATGTTATTGATCATTTAAAAGTTGCTGTTTCAAAGAATTTAACCACTCGAGGTTTACTTTCCAATTAATAGATTTTCTACAAAAAAAAATACCACGAATAAATTAATAAATGATTTCCTTTTATTTTAATTTACATTCTTGTAAATAGAATGGACTAGTAAATATATATTTAATTCATTCAAATCTAATGTACACTTTTTTAAACATCTAAAAAGATCTTTAAAATAATTGAATACCTAAAGTAGTACCTTCACCATCAGCAGGAGATTTATATTCACCTCTGGCATTCTTTTCAATGACTGACCATAATAAAGCCTTAATTTTATCCAACTTTGATTCTTTTGATTCAACTTGTTCAATTTCAATATCAATGCTTTCTTGAGGATTTTCAAGTTGTTTTCTTTGTGCTAAATATTTCTGATTTCTGGCAATCTTCTTAGCTCTCTTGTTGGATAAAGTATTCTTGGTCATGATAGTACTTGCTTGAGGGGCTGATCCAGTAAATAACGCTATAGCTTGAGAATCAGTTGGTCTGGTGGCTGTTGCATTCTCATCGGCATATCTTGAATTTAATGATGATCTGGTATTTGGTAATATTCTTGCACGGGTGGCTCTCTTTTTGGCTAATGCTTTGGCATGCTTGAAAGCATTTATCTTATTCTTAGGCTTGTTAATGGAGTTTTTGGATGCCATTTTTTTATTGGGGATGTATATGTATAGTATTAACTTCTTTATCAAACTGGAAACTTTTGGCCCATCTCTAAAATTTTTTTTTTTGATTTTGGTTTAGATTTTTTTTGTTTGCTTGGTAATAAATTTTGAAAAACTAAATTAATGCAAAAACAATTTTTAGACTATTCTTCACGTACCAACGTCTCATATATCTCAAAATCTCTATAATACCTTTGGCGCTCCTTAAAATAGTCGCATATTATTACAGAAGATGAATAGTAAAAGAAAAGACCCTACAGAATGCTTAGTCTTTACAATTTTACAGTTGAAAAGTTCCAGCTGCTTAAAAGAAAAAAGATTCCAAGATTTCTATCATAATAAAATATTCATACTTGCAGAGTCTGAGTATATCATTGATTAATGACAATACTCTAATAGATGTCAAAATAGTGAAAAAAAGAAAAGGTAGAAATATCTCCCGGGGGTGAGTCGAACACCCGATCTCAAGATTACTTATTTGAGGAGAACTCATTACAGTCTCGCGCCTTAGCCAGCTTGGCCACCGGGAGTAATTTCTTGCCGAAAACTTTTTTGGCTCGATGCAAAGATGTCGAAATTGACATAGACCCGTCAGCAAATTCAAACACGGGTATTGTTCCAGGATAATTTTTATTCAAAAACTCTTCTGTCTTGTGGTCACCACTGGAAAGATGAATGAATTTGAAATCAATTAATGAGTGTAAGTTCTTTTCAAATAATGCAATTCGGACTCTGGCAGGATATGGACCACGAGGAAAATCATAAACTGTAACCTTACCAGGATTATTATCGTCGAAGTTAATAGTTGACATTTACCCTGATTTCTAGTTAATGTGATGGATATTGCTCCATTAGTTTGATTAGAGAACAATTTACCCTATTTAGAGTTAGTGTATAATTCATTAATTATATAGCCGCTATTTTTTGACCTTTGAATTTAATGAAGTTCGGATAAAAGCTCATAATTTCGCGAAGCAACTGGGAAAACTTTCCTCCAGATAGAAATAGTCGAAATATAATCACTCGTGAGTTATATGGTCTCTATTCATAGGCGAGAGGTACTAACTGACTTACATATCTTGTATTCCTTTGAGAAAGAGTATAAGGAAGTTCAGATTATTTTGGGGTATGATGTAGTGCTTGCTGAATTCCAAAAACTCAGCAAGAATATATGTGCTTCCATCCAAACAATCGAGGTATCGATGTAGACCAAATACCGTATTGTATTATATAGTATCTTCCAAAGTGTTATAAAGATAGACGATTACTAGGATGAATGATAGAAGTAGGTTGCAACTTCTACCTGTCAAAAATAAAACAGTAAAAATATAGGAGAGCGGAATATATGCCCGATAAGGGATGGCCGTTTTAGGCTTTATTATCGAGGCCGGAGCCACGGCCTTAGAGAGATAAAGGGGGATTACTAAACTATAAACTTTACACGATTTTTATCCACATCTACCACCACCACCACAGTTAAAAAAATATTCAGAACCACAGCAACTAACTTCTATAAAAGTACTTTAAAGTATTCCTTTTATTTTGTTTCAATTCTTCTTTACTATACATTTACTTTCATTCAATTAATATCAATTGAGTATTATAATGAGTGAGAAGGAAAGTTATACCCCAATTGAGGTAAAGCAGCAAGCTAAACGGAAAAATCCAATCTATAAGGTTGCTTATTTCATTGCAGCTGCTTTTGCCTTGCAATACACCTATACTAATTATATTAGTGTTCCCAAATTCACTACCAAGGAAGAAGGTAAATCCATTATCTTAGAAGCACTTGAAACCAATTTAGCTGGTGAATGGTCAAAGAAATATACTTCTGAACCACATTTAGCTGGTACTAATGTGGGATTAGTCAATTGGACCAAGGAAAAATTCGAAGAATATGGTCTTGAAGCTACCATTGATACTTATGAAATCTTTGTTAGTTATCCAAAGGATCATGATTTAAATTTAATTAAAGCTTCTACAAATGAAGTTGTTTATAAGGCTCCATTAAAAGAAGATGAAATTGATGAAGATGAAACCACTAAAGGTGAAGATCTTATTCCAACTTTCTTAGCCTATGCTGCCAATGGTAATGTTACTGCTCAATATATTTATGCTAATTATGGTAGAAAGGAAGATTTCGAAAGGTTAATTGCTTTGGGAGTTGAAGTTGAAGGTAAAATTGCCATTGTAAGATATGGTGGTATTTTCAGAGGATTAAAAGTTAAATTTGCTCAAGATAATGGAGCTGTTGGTGTTTTGATTTATTCTGATCCAGGTGATGATTTTGGTCTCACCGTTGCCAATGGATACAAACAATACCCAGAAGGTCCTGCTAGACAAGAAAGTTCTATTCAAAGAGGTAGTGTCCAATTCCTTGGTGGTGTTGGTAGTGCTCCAGGTGATCCAACTACTCCAGGTTACCCTTCCAAAGAAGGTGCTGAAAGAAAAGATCCTCATGACAGCATTGGTCGTATTCCAGCATTACCAATTTCTTACCGTGAAGTCAAACCAATTTTAGAAAAGTTGAATGGACATGGTATTAAATTAGAAGATAATAGTTGGAAAGGAGAATTAGAAGGATTTGATTATTCTACTGGACCTAGTGCTAAATACACTTTAAATTTATACAATGAACAAGTTTTTAATATTTCTACCTTATATAACGTTTATGGTGAAATTGAAGGGGAAAAGAAAGATGAAGTTATAATCATTGGTAATCATAGAGATGCTTGGATCAAAGGTGGTGCTGGAGATCCAAACTCTGGTTCTGCTACTCTTTTAGAGATCATCAGAGCACTTGGAGCTTTAAAGGATTCCGGATATAAGTTTAAAAGATCAATTATTTTCCAAAGTTATGATGGTGAAGAATATGGTCTTCTTGGATCTACTGAACAAGGAGAATATTTTGCTGATAAGTATAAGCGTAAGGTTGTTGCTTATTTGAATTTGGATGCATCAACGACGGGTAAATATTTGTCATTAAGTGCTTCCCCAGTCTTAAACCACGTCTTGAGAGAAGCAGCTAAAGAAATCGAATACCCTGAAGAAGGTGTTGGTAGTTTATATGATCATTTCGTTAAAGAAAAGGGTGATAAAATCAGAAACCTTGGATCTGGATCAGATTACACTGTTTTCTTGGAACATTTAGGTATTCCATCAGCCGATTTAGGTTTTGGTCAAGGTAAAGGAGATCCAATTTATCATTATCATTCCAATTATGATTCTTATCATTGGATTTCAGAATTTGCTGACAAGGGATTTGTTTACCATAATTTGGCCGCCAAATATTTGTCATTAATCATTTTTAAGTTGAGTGAAAATGAAATTATTGATTTTAAATTACAAGATTATTCTAAAGATTTACTTACTTATTATAAAGAAACCGTTGAAACCATTCCAAAAGAATGGCTTCATCAAAAGACAATTCCTGATGAATCATGGGACAAATATTTGAGTTATGATTATGAAGATGAAAAATTTATTGACGATGCTACTCATGGTTATTATACACCTAAATCTTCTTTCCCCTTCCCTGAATTATTAATTCCAAGACAATGTCAACATAATAAGGTTATTACAATGCAAGATACCCATCATCATAAGAATTTCACTTTGAAAAAACTTGTTCATAAGACTTATCATGATCTTTTGCAATTACATAATATCACCACTATCTTTGATGTTGAATCATTTGAACTTCAAACTAAGTTTGATAATAAAGAATCTTTATCATTCTGGCAAAAGATCAAATTACATTTCCAAATCAAGTATCATAATAAGTTACTTCAATATTTCGAAAGAAACTTTTTGTATCATGAAGGGTTGTATGAAAGACCATGGTTTAAGCATATTATCTTTGCTAGTGGAAGATTCACCGGTTATGAAGGTCAAACATTCCCTGGTTTGAAAGAAGCTATTGAAGATAGGGATTTCGAGAGATTTGTCGATTGGTTAGGTATTGTATCCAAATCTATCAGACGTATCTCTATTAAGTTAAGTATTTAGATCATAAGTTTCAGACTCTTACAGACCTTTTTAAGTTTAAGTAGTTTTTCTTTTTATTAGTATTTATTACTCAAGATAACAGAGATTAGATTGTTTTTTAGACTTCGATACCAATATCACTTACCCTTATCAAGCTCATGTTCTTACGACAGGAGAAAAATTTTGATAAGTGTTATTCTATGAAACTAGGTCAATCCAACTTATCAAGGATGAAGCAGTTTTATATTACGAACCGCCATCTGGTTCCTCTTCAGCCAATGGCAAAGGTCTTATCGTCGCTAAACTTTCTCAGGGTTATTTAGATAAATTATAACTTGGCCCAATCATATCTATTGACTATCTTCCATTTTTATTATCTCTAGGACTATACTTTCTTTATAAGTATGCTTTGTTAAATATTCAATATATACAGAGCTCCTTCCTAATTCGGACGTCGGCGCAATAATTCCGACTTGTCGTAAATTAGATTGTAAAACGTACATGAAACAAAATTTTTTGGTTAAAAAATAAAAAGGTCAAATCTATTTTCTAAATTCCAAGAGTCTAAATAATAATTTATTTTTGAATAGGTATCTCACGATGGTATCTACAGCGATCCACACCACCATCTCACACACCAAAACAACTATTGCCAACAAAGACTTGGCGCCCCCAAAGCTCAATATAAATATTCGTTGTCCCTTCCTTCTTGACGTCTTTGGTTGTAGTCCTTCTTCTTTATCAGCTTCTTTCGTTCCCCTTAACCTTAACCTCATCGCCTGTATTTTATCATACTATCACCTTGTCTTGACCATGAACTTTTTCAGTTCCAAAAAGAAAAAGTCAAAGAGTTTTTCAATAAAGAGGTTTTCCTTATCACCGAACCTAAAACCAACAAAATTAGACTCTATAGATTCATCACCCTATCAATCTGGATTTCCTCATCTAGATATATTACAAGATTCGGATGCTAGCACTTTTCAGGAAGTAGAATCAACTCTTCAACAGAAAACTATAAACAAAAAGCCTATCAATGAGAGATGTGCCTTTTGTAACGAGTTCCTATCTTTAAGTCTTCCCGGTGAGTTCATTATCCCTCTTATCTGTGATGATCAGTGCCATCGTGATTGTTTGATAGCCAGTTTTGATCCTAATAATTTGGAATCTTTACCTATCTGTGGTAAATGCCATCAACCAACTAAAAGCTCGAATGAAAGAACTCATTCCAATATCCTACACCAGTTATTATTAGACAGAGACTTATTAGAATCAGAACCCACACCAAATACTGCTCAACTACACCCTTTAGAAGCACATGAATCATCATCACTGTCTGATTTACTGCCATTACCAGTACCAAATGAGATAATCAAAGATTCATATTATGAAGATCTTATTGATGAAGTTCTTAAACCAAGAATTCAATGCTCTGGTGACTTACCCAAACTCAACTTGGTAGATGATGCTTCCCACAATTTAGACTACTTAATTAGCATAAGGGCACCTTTGGTATATTCCAAAAGAGAATCAACATTGACGGAATTGGACTTAAAGTACAGGATAAACAAATATATAAAATCCAATGTACTATCGAATATCCTTAATTTTGATGAAGAGTTACTAAGCCTGGGTACTTTGGGTGACTTGTTGGTCTTTGATTACATGTTTATTAGTACCAGGGGGTTTGATTGGGATTGGGTATGTTGCTATCTTTACGAAGAAGTGTTACTATTAATTAGCGATAACACACTAGTTGGGCAGATATCCATAACTAACGATATCATTGGTGTAAATAAGATTGATGGGGAAGATGTAATAATCATAAACTTAAGGAATGAAACATTGCCTGAATTGTATTTGAAGAATGAAAACAGATTAATAACGATGACTTGGGAATCCATACTTTTGGAATTTACTATTGGGAGTACACTACATCCAAACCAAATTCACAAACGAAGGCAACACCTCAAGCCAAATATTATTCAGCTTACAACTAATGCTTGGGGAATTATCCAAGAGTCCGGCATTGAATTGACAAGCGATGTAAAGAAATATGCCGACTTAACTATGAAACTGAAAGACATTCCTTCCTCATATTTAATCCAGGCTCTCCCAACACCTCAACCATTACCTTTGAATTTGGTGGTGTCAGTGCCACTATATAACAATACCAGCCTTCGTGATGATGAATTAAGAAATAATATTATTACTATTCTTGAAAAGATTAGAAGTTTGTTAAGACCCATAGACAAATTAGCTTTGATTTTCATTGGTAGCCATGGAAATAGATACTCTTGGGATAAGGGAACATACATTGGATTCATAGAGCCAACATGGAATGATTGGGAAGACATTTTCAGTCATATAGAGATCGTTCCCAAAAGTGATGGAATGTTCAAAAATGAATGGGAGGAGTTAAGCCTTTCATTTGAGAAGTGTCTAGATGTACTTTCATTTAAACCAAAAGCCTTTAAAAACTCTATTAACAAGATGTTGGCATTAAGCTTCAATAACTATAATGTTGAAGATTCAAAACATAATTTTAACTCAAATAAATTACAGAAAAATATCAAATCATTGGTTGATAGCATATCTATAAGTTTCATAAGAATTGGTGATACATTTACGATTGCATTGGATACTCTAGTTAACCTTTTAGCCGTTAACAACGATGGTAATGAAACTATCACATTGAACTTTTCTTCACCACTTACCAGGTATGATTCATTTATGGAGTTCAACGAAAGATTGTCTGAATTAATACCAAATATTCAATCAATTTGCATTCCTAGTATTTCAATAGATCTTGAAGTGTGCGAAGAATTCAATGATTCTGTACTGGTATTTCAAATTGAAGTCAATGGCGTGATGACTCTGATGAATCAAATTAAAAAAGTTTCAATGTTGATCCATGACATTCATCCATTTTTTGATAGAGAAATAGCATTTAAAGTCAAATTCGATGCGTCAAGCATATTGAAAGGAAGTTCAGAAATAGAAGAAGTTAGAATTATAAAATATAAATCATCATGGCTTCAAAAAATAGCCAACGAGAGTCTGGTTCTGCTCAAACTTTCTAGAAGTACCCTGAGACCAACAACACAAATGAATGAATCAACTACAATGTTACAAAACTACCTGATGGCAACTACTGATTCTTCAGGTATTGAGTTTTTAAATATTCCATTGTTACCACCAATATCCTCAACTAGAGAGCCAGCATTTGCTCGGAGACTAGCTGAGCTTTCTGTTATTGATGCTTTGAATTCCACATTTACAATGGATGCTAGACGGAGTCAGGATGTATTGTTGAATTCCATTTCATTGATGTATGCCATGATCAGTTTAACAAATAGCAATGCAAACTTGGACCCTAAACGCCGCATGAGAAATATATTTGAGACAATCAGTAGCAATCGAGATACAATCCTGAATTTAGAAGGAGAACTCAAAGAGATTAGTACCCTCTTTGGAAGTGATGTAAACCGGGCATATACTCGGTGTAAAGACTTAGCTTACTTTCTTTCATGATGTCATGGTAGCGTCATCGCACCACAATGAAATTGACCCTTAAATAAAAAATATAAAGTTATGTGTTGACAATTTGTCCCAAAAGGGTAATGTAATTGATGGGCGCAAAAATCACACAAAAATTTTCTTAATGGCAATGCCGGGGAAATTGCAAACAATGAGCTGGTCAAAGCTGTAGGCTATGTTTATGTTTCACTGGAAATCATAGAAGACTTGGAAGAATAAGAAGAACATATGTAGATACCTGTTACAAACACATATAAATAGACGATTCCCGAAAATGTGTCAATTTCTGCTCTTTCTGGAATAAAATATAATATTATTTTTAATTATTATTATTTTCAGTTAACAACCAAATAATAATACATCAGATCTCGAATAATTATTATTTCATCATGTCAATCCAAGCACGTACCATAACGCCCATGCCCATATCAGTGGTAGGATTATTTCTTTTCCAAATACCAAATGTCCTTGCAGGAAATCTTGGTGGACTAGATGATTCCAATAATGGTGGAACTACAACAACAGCTGACGATACGACTACTACAGCAAATACCAAAACAACCGTGAACACTGATACTACAGTTGGCACAACGACCGCCACTACTGGTACTACTCAAACTACTGGAATCACCAAGACTCAAACTGCCACTACTCAAACGGCCCTTACCACCGCCACTGGAACCAACCCTACAACCACTGGTACTCAAACCACTACTGGAACTCAAACCAATACAGGAGTCACTTACAATCAATGGGGATTCACCGGATCTCAATCAGTATGGGAGGATACAACGGTATCCACTTCAAACATTAATTCTGCCTCAAATTCAAATTCAAACTCTAATTCAAACTCGGGTTCATCGTCTAATTCTCAATCGACACATTCTATACATGGTAACAAAACATCAGCAGCTACAAAATTACATTATGGTGTTACTGCAGACCGAGATTATACAAGCAAAAAATTATTAATGGTTGGTGGAGCTATTGTTATAGGGTCATTGTTGTGCAGCATGTAAATGTGGGTATTTATTCTATGAATGTAAGGTGAAGAACTCATTCATCTTTCAGTTATGTGTTATGTTATTTATTATTATTAACGAAGAAAGCACGTGACTCACTTTGTGTTATTTTTAGTTTTTACTGTAAATATGTTTAAAATCTACTATTATATAGACTAACAAAGTTATAATGGAATATCAAAAAGGTATATTAAATGGTTAGTTGTAGTACTAATGAAAAGTCTGGCTTTAATTAAGGGACTTGTTTCATGAAAATTGTAACAAATTTGTTTCATGTCAACCATAGCGTGGTTTATAAAAAGGGAAAGAAAAAAATAGCGATAAAAGTTACCAGTTATACTTAATTCTACCTATTACATCAAGCATGTATGGTGGTAATAACAATGGAAGGTCCTATAATCGTGGTGGTAGTGGCCATGCCCATTCAAGTGGTGGTCGAGGGGTGCAGTTAGTTCCAGAACACGTAAAGCAGGTCCTGGATCATATCTCCAATTTACCCCGAATGAAACATCTAGATTCCATTGCAATTCATCGAAATCGTATTTTCCTTTCCATCATTGATGATTATTTTAAGACAACAAATTTCAGATCAAACCCTAGTCTACAGAATCCTGATCAACTTAATTATCTTCGTGCATCCATGACAAAAGTATTTGGAAGAGAATCAATACTTTTCAGTATTGATGTGGAAGCATATGAATTGAATACTGACATCATAACAGAGATTGGAATTTGTATATATGATCCTAGAGATCAACTTACAGCCATGCTCCCAACAATTCATCAATTACATATCAAAATAAGTGAAGATTTCGATAAATTTAACGGTAGATTTGTTCCTAATCATGCTTTGAATTTCATTGGTGGAACAACCTATGTAATGTCATTATTACAAGCTGCAACTCTTACTCAGGGTCTTATCAATTATTATTTCCTGAAAACAAAGTTAGGTGGTATGAGTACATGCCTTATAGGCCATGATGTCAAGGGTGACGTAAAATGGTTAAGTACTTTAGGAGTGAGTTTCCCTGAAAAGCATCTTACCATAGATTCGCAGAAATTGTTTACGATAACTCAAGGTAACAATGGGAATAGTTTAAAAAATGGTCTTTCTAGAGTTGAAGTTCCTTATTCATTTCTCCATAATGCTGGTAATGATGCCTACTATACCCTACTATTAGTAATGAGACTTTGTGATCCTCAATGTCGTAAACTGTTTTCACTTGATGTAAGGAGTCCATCAATTCAAGTGGGAGCAAAAAAGTCAAAGAGGGCGCATAATGTTGCAGAGTTGATATCATTGAATACTGCTGAAGAAGCTGCCACTAAAATGTTTGAGAATATTATTTAATATATACTATTTATACCAACTAAAAGAGTTCTTTCAAACTGTTGTAATAAATTATTTAATCGAAGTAGTAAACCAGCACTTAAACTTTTAATTTTGGAATCAATAATACTCTCCCAAATTTGAGTTAACCAGCTTTGTAATTGTAAGATACTATTCTGAAACTGTGCAATAAGATATTCTTCTTCTATTATATCACAAATCAATAGAACTCCAGTGACAATGCTTTCAATTACTTGAAGTTCTTCAAGTTTTATTTTATGAATTAGCGGTATAACCAATTGGAAAAACTCCCTCGTCATATCATTCAAATCCGTTGATGATGGATAAGCACAATGTAAAAGAAGAGTTAAAGTATTAATATAGTGACCAACAAATATACTAGAATAATGACCAATGTCAATTTCTCCTGCTTCATACCATACATTTAACAATGGGAAATAAAATCTTGAACCAATCAATTTATAAAAATCTTTTCGCTTGGGTTGGTTTTCAATTTTCTTTTTATTTAATCCTTTTGAAATTCTTAACACTTTCATATTATTTGATAATTTGTCCTGCTCCTTATCAGTGATCTCATACATCAAATCATCTTGTAATGATTGTTTGAGTTGTTTCATGACACTTGAGTCATCATCCATAGCCAAGTATGCTTGATGTAGTTTTGGGGGAAGCATCTTTGTAGGGAAATTGGTGATAATATTATATGAATTTGATACTGCATCATCATTAAATCCTCGTAATTCTCGTGCTGAAAGGGAAATAGCCGATAAAATCATCATTCGTTGTTGTAATGAATAATCACCTGTTAATAACAATTTGCAAATATGGAATATACTATCAGGATCAGATACTAGAACTGCTATAGTACAATTCAACCTTAAAGAATCAAAATCCTTTTCATCGAAATGATTACCAAGTCCAACGAATTGGGTGATCAACTCTTCTGCATAGAAATTCACTTCATTTCCATATCCCAGTTTTTGACGTATAAGAGTTGGTCCTTTAGTAAGGGCCATTCTTCTCATATCAAAAGCCAGAGCATTCTTTACATCTATGGTGAGATACCTTAGAAGATCCTTAATGTACAAAGGTGAAGGAATGGATGCCTTAGCTGGTATATTATCATCGTCGTCATCATCATCATCTTCATCGTCATCAGAGTCGACTATTCTTACAATTTCTTGTCCTGTAATATCTTCTGGTTCTTCAACGGTAGGAGCAAACAAAATTGACCATGATTCATCAGATTTGATATTGGATACTGGTAATGGCTCTTTAAGTAAATGAGGATATTGACTTTCATCTACATCAAAGATCTTATCCTTTTCATTGAATTCACAAACTTTATTAGCAAGTATAACACCTAATGATTTCACATTATTAGAAAAAGATTCTAATCTATGAGTAATAGAATTAAGGAAAATTCGATTTTTCACTAAGTCATCTAAGAATTTCGATCCTTTCCTTCGAGCTAATAAATTGATTAAAAAATGACTTCTATACTCTTGAATTATGATTGGTTCTGATTTGATCAATGACTCATCAGACCAACTACTGATTAACCTTAGTGTTAATTCATTCAATTTTACCTCAGGTAGAAGACTTGATATGATTAATGTTACTAAGATATTTAATGAATGATTGAAAGATAGTATGATCTTTTCAATATTATTATCATCAAAGCATTCATAAGTGGATTCAAGAATATTGAATAGAGCGGATATCTTATCTGGGTTATAAGTATTCAATATTCTTTTATTTATATATGTGGTGAAGAATTTGATTATAATATCTTTCTTTTGATAAGTTTTCATAGTATTTCCTGACAATAAGAAATATTCCCAATTGTATTGGGTAAACATCATATCAAAAAATTGACCAACGCTATTTGAATTGAATGTTAATAATGAGAATACAAAAGTATTGATAGTTCTAATATCTTGATTCGATTGATATAATGATAATATTGATTGACATAGAAATGAGGTATAACCATCAGAGCTGCAAAAGACTTCGTCATTGTCAATACTAATGGGAGTTGCTGATAAATTAATTTCATTTAATATTGAAAATACTTTCCCTTTGAATATCAATTTATCTATTTCTTTAAGTTCGATTGTCTTGGGATTTGATTTAACTAGATCAACTACCAAATCTCGTTTAAATATTTGTACTATTATATTAACATAAACCGTAAGTAATTCTTGATTTTGATTATTCCCTTCAGAAAGTAAGGAAATCTTTGTAATTAAATTTCCCAAACCCACTAATGTACTCATTGAAAGTATTATCGTCTTCTGTAAGGAATCTGGTAATGATTGAAATGATTCAGGAATGGTATAGTTTAATAAAGTAGTTACAAGTTGAAAGTGAAACTTGGCTTGTCCAGGAGGAGTTTTAATGGATTCTTGCAAGACAGCATGTATCTCATCAGCGGTCGGCTGTCGCTTCAACACATTGATTCGTTGTATCCACTCTTCCTCATCTGACATTGAATCTATAATCTGGTGTCTGAAATCCTTTGGTTGTGATTATATCCCTTTACTAACAATTTTTAGTTTGCTGCTGCTAAAAAAAAACTTTTCCAAAATTCAAAATCCCGAATCATGTATTGAAGTTGATCGAATTAGACCAAATACTCCAATATTCGTGATATATAGAGCGAGATATCATTTATTTGGAAAAGTGACAAGTGTGATATAACTCTTCATACATTTTGAAACAATAATTGACGCGTTCAAGTGGTATATATCTATCATCAAGTCATTCGAAGGTCATTAGCAACGAGAATAATGATATCAAAACGGTTGATAACTAAAATAATGGCAAGACCAGGTCTTGCGAGGTCATTAAAGGTATCGAGCATTCGAAGGAATACTATAGCTGAGCCAGTGGATATGAAAGCTTCTTCTCATATCATTCCTACAGCCATACTAAAGAGCGATGAACTTACCACCAGAGAAAGAGTATTAAAAGAATATTTATCTAGTGGGAAATTCAGGTTCCCTGAAGAGTCAAGTGTAAAATCAATGAATATTTTGAAACGATCTATGGAATTAATATATTTGAATAAAAGGCCGTTAGTGTGTATTGATATTGAAGCGTACGAGAGAAGTTTAAAGAAAGTAACGGAGATTGGGGTTGTAATTTATGATCCCAAAACACTGAAGGGATCAATCATGCCTCAGATAAAGGCATTCCATATAATCACAGAAGAGAATATTGACCTTGTTAATGGTAGATTTGTTCCTGATAAGAAGAAGATGTTTTTGGGGGGAACATCTCAAGTATTACTGCTTAAGGAAAGTAAAATATTTATGGATGGAGTAATAAATAAATATATCAATGAAGACAATGGAGTATTTGTTGGACATCATATGGTGGGAGATATCAAATGGTTAAAAGGGCTTGGAATCAAGATTGAAAGGGCCGAGGAAAATATTGATATAGTTGATACACTGGATTTGATTAAGATTTCTCGATCAGGAGGAGGGACTTTAAGAAGAATATTAAGGAGTCTTGATATTCCTCATAGTGCCTTACATAATGCAGCTAATGATGCTTATTATACATTATTGGTTGCCATGTCTCTCTGTGATCCTAACGTTAGAATTCAACGAGATTTGGATACTTATAAATTGGTACCTAAGGTATCAGGTCCTACTAAAAGGCGAGATCTGTTTTCAGATGAAGCTATTCTTGATAAAACTACAACGGTCAAGGAATTACTTGAAAGGATTTAAAAATCCAAACCACCCCATCTCATTCTGAGTTATAAAGTAAATAGCATATATTCAGTTAAGAACTGAAGACAATTAAGATCTTTAGTATATTCGAAGTCGAATTAAATAATTGACAGGAACATTTAAGAATTAAAGATTTATAGGATATAGAAATAGAAGTAGAAATAGGTACATAGTAAATTTAATGAGAGATCAGAAATATTTAGTTGGTCAGAGATAACAAAATAAAAAAACAAAAAATTTAATTAGGCGTCTAATATTCTTAAAATTACGACGACGAAGATTCTAACGATGGAGAGATATCACCATATAAACATAAACATCTTTTAAACTTTGTTTTTTATTTATTATTATACGTCTACTTCTTCATATTCTATATTTCATATATTTCAATTCTTCAGTATCTTCATTTGCATTTGTATTCCCATTTACATTTTAGTTCAGTTCACTTCTTTTTACTTTCAAATTCCTCGACCATTGAAGTCTAAACCCTCATTTCGCATTCATATCAGATTTCCGTCTAATTATACTTTCCTCGAAGAGTTCATAAATCACATAATATTTGAAGTTAAATTTGCATTGCTTGTTATACCTTTCCTTTTTTCCCAATCATTTCTCTTGCCATTCCATTCCTTTATTATAAAAAAATAAGATATGTCTAGCGACGACGATTCTCCCATCAATGAGTTCACGTCATTAATCCCTAATAGAAGAGCCTCGATCACCTTTTTAGATGTCCCTATTGGATCTTTCAAGGGTCCAAATTCTCTTCATAATTTTGCTAGTTCATTCACAAGAGCTCAATCATTTGCTGCATCCAAGATTGATAATGACATTCATAAAAAGAGATCATTCTTTGTAAGTGATGATGATGATGGAGGTGTTGATGATGAATTATTTGATCCAGAACTTATGATTCCATCTTCTCATGGTGAAAGATTAAGTATTGTTATTCATGATATTAGTAATAGAAATCAATTATTTATGAATAATAATAATATTGATACTAATATATCCCCTAATAATGATGTTTTTTATCATGAAGATATTATGCATGCCTTAAATGAATCATCAAGATCAAGACAAAATTCTTATGGTGGTATTCCAATTGGAAGGAAAAGACAATTTCCTGCTCCTTCATTTTCAAGTATTAGATCAGGTATTTCCATAGCAACTACTGCATCTCAATTCAATTTAAAAAAAATCGAAGATAAAGATGGTAATGTTGTGACCGTTTTAGCAGGTCAATCTACTGCTCCTCAAACCATTTTTAATTCCATAAATGTTTTGATTGGTGTAGGTCTCTTGGCATTACCAGTGGGTATATTAAAAGCAGGTTGGGTGTTTGGTGTACCTTTACTTGTTCTTAGTGGTATAGTTACTTATTATACTGCTAGTTTATTATCAAAAGCCATGGATACTGATAATACAATCATGACGTATGCCGATTTAGGATTTGCTGCGTATGGTTCAACTGCCAAATTAATCATTTCATTATTATTTTCTATTGATTTATTAGGGGCTGGTGTAGCTTTAATTGTTTTATTTAGTGACTCATTATATGCCTTATTAGGAGATGATGATGTTTGGACAAGAACAAGATTTAAATTTATTAGTTTTTTGGTATTAACTCCATTTACATTTATGCCATTGCCAGTATTATCAATCTTTTCCTTATTTGGAATTGTATCTACTATTTCAATGACAATTTTAGTTATGGTTTGTGGATTTTTAAAACCTGATGCTCCAGGGTCATTATTACAAATTATGCCAACAAATTTATGGCCACAATCAACACCGGATATTTTATTGGCAATTGGGATTTTAATGGCTCCATTTGGTGGTCATGCTATTTTCCCTAATTTGAAAAGTGATATGAGACATCCTTATAAATTTAATAGTACTTTAAAGGTTACTTATACAATTACATTATTAACTGATTGTTCTATGGGAATATTAGGATTTTTAATGTTTGGTCATTATTGTAATAATGAAATTACTAATACTCTTTTATTAACTCCAGGATATCCAAGTTGGTGTTATCCTTTAATTAGTGGATTGATTTGTTTAATTCCATTGGCAAAGACTCCTTTAAATGCTAAACCTATTATTTCTACTTTGGATGTATTGTTAAGCACTCATACATCAGAAGAAGATGGTTGGTTCATTAGCACTTCAAAATCATTAGGTAGGTTCTTAATTAGAGTAGGTGTCAACGCTGTATTTGTTATTTTGGCAATCTTATTTCCTGAATTTGATAGAATTATTGGTATACTTGGTGCTTCAATTTGTTTTATCATTTGTATCATTTTACCATGTTTATTTTATTTGAAATTATGTAATACCAAAATTGGTGGGTTTGAAAGACTCTTAATTCAATTTACAATCACAATCTCAACCTTTTTAGCTATTATTGCTACTTGGGCCGTCATTAAGTTTTAATTTAAAGTAAGGACATTTTATACATAGTAACGTAGGTTATAAATACATATATAGTAAAGTACTTTGTATAATTCCGCGATAAAAGAGTCACCTCGGGAAGAGTTGCCCAATTGGGAATTAGCGCCCAATATCTTTACGCCTTATCAATATCTATAAATCATCCATTTAGACTGATATTAATTCTGATTATTTATAAATCCTTTACCATATTTCTGATTTGTTGAGTTAGATCTGTTCTTAGACTTGGCACCTACTTCTATAACAACAATATCAATACCAACACGAATACCTCCAATATGTATATTCCTAGCAAATACCTTGAAGAAGATTGGGAACAAATTGAATACCTTATTAAGAATTACCCATTAGCTACCGTGGTAACTTCATTTGAATCGGAGGGTATCATTGCTAACCATTTTCCATTTTTCTTTGAAGAAGATAAAGAAACTGGAAAGAAGTATCTTATTGCCCATATTGCCAAAGCCAATCCTCAAATTCCATCGTTAAAGTCGAATGATCGCGTTCTTGTAATTTTCCAATCTCATAATTCATATATATCTCCCAATTATTATCCTTCCAAACCAGAAACTCATAAATTTGTACCTACTTGGGATTTTGCCAGTGCTCATATCTATGGTAAATCGGAATTAATAGATGATTTTGATTTTGTTAGAAGACAATTACATTTATTAACGGATCAACAAGAACAAAATAGATCTGATGCTTGGAAAGTTTCAGAAGCTCCTGAGAATTATTTAAAAGTCATGCAAAAGGCAATCATTGGGTTAAGAATTGAAATTGAAAGTACCCAATGTAAATATAAATTCGAACAAGGAATGAAACAAAGGGAAATCGATGGTGTTATAGAAGGTCTTGCTACAGATAAGATACATGAAGTTTCTGATTTAACTAAAACATCTAATGATAGAAAGGACTTTAAAAAGGCCAACATCAAATAGACTTCTATAATATAATATAATATACTTATAGGCTTATATATATATTCCTCCAAGGTATATACACGACTTATAATACACGTTGATAAATATCAACTTTGGGGCGGGGTGAATCAATACGGTGTGAATCTAGTAGCACCTCTGAACCCTCCTCTACCTCTTCCTCTTCCTCTAAATCCTCTTCCTCCAGATCCTCTTCCACCTCTACCACCTCTGGACGATCCTCTACTATTGGTAGTCGATAAACCAGGAATATTAGTTCTTTTAGCACTAACTTTTAACTCACGTTCTCTGAAAGTCGATCCATCTAACGTAGCAACAGCCTTATTGACAGCATCAACATCAGCAAATTCTAAATATGCAAACCCCTTAGGTTGTCCTGTGAACTTGTTGGTTAAAATAGTGACTCTATTAACTATACCAGCACTGGAAAAATGTTGTTGTAGTTCCAATGGAGTAGTACCATAATCCACATTACCTATATAGACCGATCTAGCATCTCCATCTCTCTTCTCCTCATCTGTTGGCAAGTGATCAGTTGCGTCACTATCCAATTGTGATTGTAGAGCCCTTAACTTTTCAGCTTGTCTCTCCATTTCTTCGAGTCTGCTGCTTTCATCATTGACAGGAATATCAACTGTGATATCATCATCTGCGTCCGTTACAGAAGCTGGAGGTTGATGTTGAACTGGAACCTGATCGGACATTATATAGTGAATATATGTGTGGAAATATGTTTCTAATAACGTATCAGATTTGCCGTTATGTGTTGCTTGTACTTTGAAAATTTTCTATAACGTCTTTTTTTTGGTAGATTTGTTTTTTCGTATCAGACATCCATGCACACATACTACATTGAAATAAACCAACCTTAATAAATAAATAAATAAATAAATAAATAAATAAATAAATATATAATACATTTTTTAGGAGTTCAATTATACACTTACATAAAAGGTAAAGGAAATAATCTAGTTGTATGGGTCATATCCTGGTATGTTTCGTTCTCTACTAAGTGTACTTGATATACTCTTGTTTTTAATATTCCGGGGTGCGGACACAGGAATAGGTCCACTAGCTGTTATATCGTTAGCAGTAGATCCATAGTCCCGTCTTTTCCCCTTTCTTTTCTTTCTACCGTGTAATGGAAGTAGTAAATCATTTTCATTTCTGATATTATCTAAATCTGTTTCATAACCACGATCATAACGATCATATCCATCCATATCATCATCCGTCAACACACGCATGAAACTAGATTCACTTCTTGGGAAAATAGAATCATTATCCATCATTGTCAATGGTTTATTATCAAATCTTTTCCTAGTATTCCCCAAGCAAAATATAGCCCCAATCATTACTAGACCAAACATGGCTAATCCTAATATCACTCCAACTCCAACACTGATAAATCCAAGATGTATGTTTAAGAAATTATCCTTTTTAGGATCTTTCAACCATTGCAAGTTCAAGGGCTTTTCAATTAAAAATACACATGACCCATTAGTATAATTCAATGATGTACATCCATGGTTTAATAGTCTTACTTCATGATCTTTATTGTACGATGAAATTCCAAACTCAACGTCGGATGTGTTTAATTTGGTTTCATGTAGTTTTAAATAAACCTTATCTGTCTTAACATCTCTTGAACAAACCAATGTAGTGTTAGTCAAGTTGGTATTGATAATGTTGCCTGTTGAGTTGAGTGGTTTTGTATCTTGAATACAATCGATTAATTTCCCAACTTGATTATTGGGGATTAAATGGAAATCAAGGAATTCAAATAATTTTGTAAAATCAGTAGTAATATTGAAATCTTTCAAAGATTCTGGACTTGGAACTAACAATGAATATTCACTTGGCTTCCCACCTTTAATTCCCAAAGCCTTACTTAATTTCGGATACATTTCTATAAGATCTAAAATTGAATGATTAGGAAAACTTGGGTTCATGGTAGTTTTAATCAAATCAATAAACGAGATTGAAAAGCTTTCAGGGAACAAGACTTTATTAATAATATGAACCACACCTTGACTAAATAAAATATCTGAATTTAATGGAAGATATAATTTAGTATCATTAACATTAATCTTATGATCAAATCCTCCATCAAAATATGAATTCACGATTTTAACTGGATCTCCTCTTAAATTGGATGAATAAATGGTTTGATCCTCTTTACCATCAAGACCAAAATCAGAATAAATTGTATCTTCTATAAACATTCCCTTTAATACATCTTTAAATAATTTGGGATTGGCTTCTAAATGATTCAAAATTAAACCAAGATCTTTCCATGTTCCTCTTGAATTACTTCTGAAATTCATTCCACATGGTAAGAATACAGAGTATCCTTTACCATTTTCATCTAAAGAATATAAATCATATTCATTCAAATATTCCAATGTAGTAAGACAACTTTTTTGATCAATTCTAATATGTTCTAAATGTCGATGAACAGCTCCTTCTGAAATTAAATCACCCAAAGAATGTTTAAATGAGGTTGGAACCGTGATATCTGTATCTGTTATAAACACAAAACTATTATTTCCAAGGGGGATGGACGAATCAGATATATCTATTTCATCATTGAGTGTAGTTCTATTCCTACCTTGGACTTCTGAAGTTGATAATTTCAATTTGAAACAACCTCCAATTCTCTTTTTGGAACAAAGTTTTGTATCTAATAATCTATAATATCCATGAGAATCAACTTTAACATTGGTTAAATCGATTGATTCATTTACAAATTGATATAATAAGGATTGTTTCGAGCTAAAGGAATATGAAGATACAGGCCCTCCTTCCACATCATCATCATCCACCGTGTCATCCTTTTGTCCTCGTTCAATAAATAAAGTTTGATTGACAGTTGATCCATCAATCAAATTATCCAATGATCTAAAGTTCAATTCTTTAACAAAGTTTGAAAAATGTAATGCATAAAGAGCCTTTCTAGGAATAATATCAACCGTGGGGATATTCAAACTTTGAAAGAATTTCTGTTTGGGAGGAGATGATGATGATGTTGAATCTCCAAAAATATGAATAGCTCCATCAGAAGCAAGGAATGAAGTTGAACTTTTCAATTTCCCATCTAAAATTATTGAACTATTATCATCCAATTTAATTTTATAATTTGTATTTTGATTCAATGTAGGATGAGGTTTTTTAATACTTGTTCCATTTTTACCAAATATAATATCTTTAACAATTAGATTCTCAAGTAATGAGATTATATCAGTTTTAACTTCAAAGAATGCTTCTGGAGTTGTTGAAAATTTAGTACTATTAAGTGAATGAAATGATGATAAATAATATCGACTTTCAATTTTAGATAATGACTTCTTAACAAAATCATCATCGGGGATAATGATAGTTTGAGCATCGCCAAAGAAACTTTCACAGGAATTGGGGAATGCTGGTGGTAATGGTGTACCAACCTTCTTCTTCTTCTTTTTATTCTTTTTATCATTGGTATCAATTTCAAATTCATAATAATCCAAGAATAACAGTTGGAATAACAGTTTAACAAAGGCAATATTTTGACCATCTATTTCCTTGGTTGATTGGTCTAGGATTATATCACAAATAGATGGCTTTATTGGTAGTAAATGTTCTACTCCTTGTATGAATGAATGTTGATGTTTGGCATAAATATCAGGTTCTATAATAGCTGATACATTATCCACCACATATTCAAAGGTTTCAAAATCAGGCAGGATACTAATAGAATAATTCTTAGTGGACAGAACTCGATATAAAGTATCAAATACAACTTCATGAGTATCTAGGTACCCTACTCTAAATTTTTGATTGACTATATATCTTAAAAGTCCATTATTATCAAAGTCATCTGGTTGAAATTGAGAAAATGCCAGATTCACAGGCGCAAATATAGTTACGTCATGAAGACTATTTATAATGGGAATCATACCATGTATTTGTAGATGTCGTAAAAAGTATGAATATTGTGCTTGGGATGATAGTATATCAATAATGGTAGATGGAGTTTCTGTGGGGTCTGAACTGGTGGTAGATGGAATATCCAAGATAGTGGGACTTCCACTCGCTAGTACATGAAGCACTAGCAGTAGTAGTATAGCAAGCGTATAACAGTGCATGCTGTTATGATGTTCTGAAAGCCTGATAAACTAAAGATAGTTCGTCTATATGATTCTGAAGTTGATGGGTTTAGAGATTACTGTCATCTTTTCATAAATTATGGTCTTGTTTCTGTTTTTGTTTTTTTGTTTGTGCTTTTCGGTTACCCGTAAATTAAAAAAAATGACAGATTTTTTTTAAAGGCAGGCAAGAATGAAAACAAAAATATAGGATACAACTAACGATATAATATCAAACACACATTCGACGTATGAAACACAACTTGAATCGATAAAGATGGCAGGCTCGCCCGAGGATAGTTCCAGAGATGTTGAACAATTCAACGAAGAAACATCCCAATCAAGCAACACACTAAATAGAAGAAGAACCATTGAAGACATGGAAGATGAATTACAAGATTTAGAAGCTGAATCATTACAAGAGTCATTACCGGAGGGATTCAATGTGGACGAGAAAAGAACACGATATCATAAGGTGGTGCTAGATAAAAGTCGTAAATATTATACTATACTTTTAAGTATACTTAGTGGAGCCATTTGGGGAGTTTTAGCCAGAAAGGGATTAATGACTTTAACTACATTTGATGGATCATATCTTAGTGGTGTATTATGGGCCAATTTCACAGCATGCATTGTTATGGGGATTGCAGTTACAAGTTCAAAACCTTGGGATATACTATTGGAAATTCATAGTCATGATTATCCTAATAAGGCTTCTATACCATTTTATACTGGTTTAACCACAGGATTTTGTGGAACATGTTCATCATTTTCATCAGTTATATTAGAAGCATTTAATAAAGCCGCCAATACTGAAATTGGGATAGCTTATGATTATCCTAATGCAGCTTATGGAATAATGGAATTTCTTGCCGTAATATCAATTCAATTTGGATTATCAGCTACAGGATTTCATATTGGAAGACATTTTGTTGAAGGATTTGATCAATTTTTACCAGTTTTAACCAAGACAAATTATAAACTTCTTGAAAGATTTACAATTATTATTGGATTAATTGCATTTATAGTGGATTGTGTATTAATTGGAGTTAAAAAGGAATGGAGATCATGGACATTTGCAGTATTTTTTGCTCCATTTGGAGCTTTAATCCGATTTTATCTTTCAAAATATTTAAATTCAAAAGTAAAAAATTTCCCATTAGGAACTTTTACAGCTAATTTTGTTGGTACTTTATTATTAGGTATTTTTACATTAATTGCAAGAGGTAAAGGTATTACAATTGGTATACTTTCATGTCATGTTTTAATGGGATTAGATGATGGATTCTGTGGTGCATTAACTACAGTAAGTACTTTTATAGTAGAAGTATTTGGATTAAGAACTTTACATTCATATAGATATGGGATATTTTCAATTGGAGGAAGTTTTATTGGAATGATCTTACTATTAGGTTCTTATAATTGGACTGTCGGCTTGACCGCCCCGGTTTGTTCATAGATGGATTTTCCTTATCTTTTTTTTTATTTGTATTTTTTGCTAACCTTTCAATATTATTATTATATATTGGAATTATAGATTAATCGACTGATAAATATATATCTCAAAAGAGCAAATAAAGTTTTACTAATAATGTAATAATCATGGTTTAGAGCAAATAAATGGTAAAATATGCTCATGTTTTATAACTTTGTTGTTGCAAAGGGTTTAGAATTTTTTCTTACTCATAAGAAATAAAAAGAGAGAGCAAATTATGCTGTACCAAATAGGCAATTCGTAAAATTATAATATGCTCATATTAATTATGAAAAAATTATCAGATCTTTATCATCAAAATGGTTATAACTATAAATATATTTATATAAATACGGACTCAGATCTTCTTTAAATGAATTCCTGTCATTGGGTAGGTTAATTATACTAGGCTTTTTTTTCTTGTCATTGGGAAGACGTTAGAAGTATAATTTGATAATGTTCAAAAGAAGTGTGGTATACGATGGTATGGATTGTCTTTTAGACGTCAATCTGACTGAATATGCTACAGCAGGATCTGTACTGCAAGCAACAGTGACTTGGATGGGTCAAGGTCAATACGGGAAATATACCGTTTATTTTGGAGTTTCCTTTATAGCATTTGCATTCATTAAACATCTTTGGTATACATATCGAGATTTTACTTATAAAAGAAATCAATCGACCAATATAATAATAAGTTCATTTATTGATGTATTTGTGGCATATTCAAGATATTTGGGTTATAAACAAATTCCATCAAGAATTAGTTATTTCACATCTTTACCACCATCTTTAGGTTCAAGTTTATTTATGTTTCTATCAACCGTTTATTTATTTTGTTATTCAATGGTACCTCATTTTTGGTATCGAGGTTGTGCTGGATTTGGATCACCTCCTTTAGCAGTTAGATCTGGGATCATGGCTGGTGCTTTGACACCTTTCATTTATGTATTGGCTGGGAAGGCTAATATGATTACATTTTTAACTGGGATAAGTTATGAAAAATTAAATCAATATCATCAATTTGTTGGCGTGGCAGCTTTCATATTATCAATAATTCATACTATTCCTTTTATTTATCAAGCCTATGCTGAAGGTGGGAATAGTAATGTCAAATTTATGTTTAGAACTGATTTTGCTTATTATAGTGGAATCCCTCCACTTATAATCTTAGGTTGGTTATGTATAGCATCAAAGGCTTGGATTAGAAATAAATTATATGAATGTTTCTTACATTTACATTGGATGTGTGGAATTGCATATTTTGGTACATTAATTTGGCATATTAATAAAACTTTAAATTATGATGATTATGTTTGGGGGGCATTAGGATTTTGGGCAACTCAAATATTATATAGAATTCTTATTAAAACTGCCTTTAAACCAAATTCATTATTTTTAAGACCAAGAATTGCTAAATTAATTAAATTAAAAGATGAAGCTTACCAAGTTACAATTGCAAATACTAAAGGTTATAAGTGGACTCCCGGTCAACATTGTTATCTTCGATTTGTTGGGAGTAGAATCCTTGATAATCATCCATTTTCAATTGCTTCAATGAGTGATGAAGAACTGAAATCCATGAAATTTATTATTATTCCTAGGAAGGGGTTAACGAAACAAATCTATGATGAATTAGATGAATTTGTGATAAAGGAAAAGAAGGTTTATATCGATGGTCCATATGGTGGTACTACAAGAGATCCAACTTCTTTTGAAAGAGTTATATTATTATCATCAGGAAGTGGTGTTACTGCTACTTTACCATTTTTATTATTTATGGCTAATCAAATCAAAGAAACCAAGCCCAATAATAATACCAATAAAAAAGTGGTTACACAAATCATTGATTTTATTTGGATAATAAGACATAAAGATAATATTAATTGGATTAGAGATGAATTAATTAAATGTAAAAGTATTGCTCCACAACATATTAGAATCACGGTATATATTGCCAAGAATGATGATAATACGAGTACTAATGGTGATATCAAAGATGGAATTGAATTATCTAATATAGATGATATGGAACAATATATTGAAAAATCCGATCTTCAAGAAATTGATATAAATATTCATTCATTTAAACCATCAATCACGAGATTAGTAGCTGATCTTAAAGGTAGTTTATCAAGAAGAAATTTTATTGTTTCCTCTGGTAGTAAATCAATGAAATCTCAAGTTAGTGCTGCTGTTTCCAATCTTCAACCTTTGGTATTTAATAATGATTTCAACAAATCGTACATAGAAGAAATCTATTTGCATACTGAATCGTTTGGATGGTGAAAATTGTATAGGTTTTTTATTTATTCATATATATATATATATAAAATAAAACGAAAAATAATAGAAAACAAGAGCAAATTTTATCTAAGCACGTCCAAGGAAAGCCTGGACGGCATGTTCAATATCTTCATCTAATGAATCGAAAAAGTCTTTTAATGTAACATATTTTGGCTTCCAACCAATAGCGATCCCATTATCGGCCCGACTTCTAGAATTAGTCCCCCATAAATAAGGACCGAAATCATCACCCGTGAGACCAACAATCTTGGCGGGTTCTAAATCAATTACCCTTGGAGAATCTATAAGATTTCTATTATGTAATTTTTCACCAATAGCTTCTGAAACTTGTCTCCAAGTATGTTCGATTTCTGTGGGGGAAGATGAACCGGGAGTATCTTTAACTGTAAGTGACCCAAAATAATAACCTTCTTTATTGATGGGGATTTTTTCATTATTAATTAGTTTCTTTAAGATTAAATAATATAAATCTCCCAAATCATGAATATGAACATGACTCCAAATATAATTACCAGAATAGACTGAAAAGGCTTGTTTATATTTAAGAATTGATTTAATTAAGTATGGGATTTGAATTGATACAATATTATCGTATCCTGAACTTGTACCATATATAGTAGAAGGACAAACAATAATGGTTTGAATCTTGGGATTCTTATCATGAACATCAAGAATTATCTTATCAACTGGTCTATGAGGTTGTTTCAAGTCCAAGTTATTAATTTCATCAATATCTTTGGCATCAGAATATATCTTTGTAGCAGGAGGTTTATGATTGCTCAATCCATCACCAAGAATTGATGTACCTGAAGTATGGATTAAAATCTTTGGTTTAATTGAAGCTGTTAACGTTTGAGAAATAATTTCGGCACTAGGAATATGATCAACATCAGCAGTATTAATGATAATATCACTTGATTCAACTTGTTCACGAATCAATTCAGAATCATCTAAATCACCAATGACGGTTTTCACTTGACCCTTAGTGTTTGTAATTAATTTTTCGGATTTTTCCTTAGTACGAACTAACGCTGTGATTTCAAATTTGAAATTATCAGAATTATTTAATAATTGATATAATGCCTCTCCACCAATATAACCAGTAGCACCTGTTATAAACACTTTGAATGACATGATGATAATGATGATAATGAATATCAATTGAGTTTTTGTTTTATGAATTGAAGATGAATTGAACGTCAATCTATAGTTTTAAACGGTTGCTCTGACTTACTAATGCTATTAATGCAACCCCATTTTTTTGGGGGTTGATTTTGTATTTTGTTAAAGGTTGTGCCACACAATTCAAGAAGCAATCAATCAATCAATAAATAAATTTAGAGTTCAAAGGTTAAGTTGTATATTTAAACTATTCAGATAATTAGTAATCTTCATCCATATTAAAGATAATAATGAACTCAATATGTAATACTTCATCAAAACAATATTGTTTCAAGCAATTTCAAGCGATTAACAGAAATCATTAGCTCCACTAGATTACAATGTTCAGTTTCATAAGAATTATCGACCTTATCACTATCACTTGAATTGCAAACTCCAGTAATGAATCTATTACCCTTTAAGTATAGCGACTATTGTGGCTTTGGGTAGTGATATCGATTGAACAATAATTTTTTTGTTGTTAGATCTAAATGAGTATCTCCTACTTCATTCATGGCCCTTAATAAGCCTTTGAGATAACCGGTTAATTTCTCTCTTTCAGTAATACTGTATTTTGATATCAATTTTCCTCTAATATAATCGGAAACTATGTATAACCCTGAAATTTGAGGATCCTTGATCGTGAGATCAGAAGTGTATTTGGTTATCTCCTTGTAGGCATATCCAGATTCAAATGTTTTCTGAAACCCAGTACTGTTTCTAAGTAAATAAGAACTTATCACCTCCTTTGAAAACAGTCGGAAGCATTGTGTAAAGCTGTTTCTAGCATTTCCATTGTAAATTGTTAGTTGTGAACTCCCTATGGGATCCAAAAATTTTATCACCTTCTTAGATATCTTCTGTGACTTTGGATCTAAATAATCAACTAGAAAGATTGTTCCATTTTTAGTACCAAATTTCTTTCTACTTATAACCTTCTGAAAGGTAAATTTTTTCTCTACCTGTTCCATAGTGGAAGTATATTAAGTTTCCTAAAAGCATGTATATCCTTGTTATTAATTTGGAGGACAGATTCTCCAAATTCAGCAGGCAGACTATAGGTGTCTCCATACTTAGGAGAAAACATTTCTACTTCTGTTGATGTAGAAACTTTTAGCCTATTTTGAAAATCTGCAATTGACGCATAAAGGACTTTTAACGACTAACGATCACTTCAAACCATTAATAGGACAGTATTCGTCAGAAGCTTCTCAATGGAAATCTTTATGTCGAAGGAATCTTCAATCATATACCTTCCAAGTGATTTATGTGTAGGGAAGAAATTTCCATAGTGGGGCTCTCAATTCAAGGTTACGGAGTTGACTCTTAAGTGCTGAAATTTCGGGATGTACGGCAAGTATTTGTCCCCTTAATATCGTGGTTATCATACAAACGATTTCTTTCAAGTGTCATGGTTGCTTGAATTGTTGTTTCTGATTTCAAATATTGTTGTAAATATATCAAAGATGGATGAAGCGGCGGTACCATTTTTTCAATGGGGGTGGTTTTTGGTACAGGAACTACTTACTATAATACGAGTTAAGATAATTGTGAACAGAAGAATTAGCGTCTAACTTGAGATATTGATGATACTGTATCACAAGTATTAACATGATATTATGGAATCGAATAGAATTTCATTCATAGAAACAAATTTTACGATTCCCTAAATAAAAGTTGCTATATTACAAAATCAGCAAAATCATTTAACAATAAGGTCAAGGTTAACAAAAACAGTGAGGAAGGAATATCGTGAAAAACTCCTAATTGATCGAGTTGAGATCTTCGGACATCATTTGGAGGGCTTAACTCTACGTAGTTGGGTTAAATATTAGTTGTTATTTGTAGTAAGAAGGGAATATATATAATCTATTGGTCCAACACGTAGTATACCAAAAAAAAAATTATCTATGTTTAAACCATTTCTCCAGTTAATTAAAACCATTTGAACAATGGTTTTTCTAAATTTGAATTTCAATTACGAGCCAACAGACGATCGTTTGGGGTAAATAAAGCCAAGAAAACTCGACATTAAAAGTGGGGAGATAGTTATGAAGTAATTTATGAGGTATTTTACTTGACTTTTTTTTTAAAAAAAAGGGGTTAATCCGTTGGACATTTGATGGATAAAAATACAAAAAGGGGTAGATATAACATAGTAAACGCGGGCAAAAGTCAAATAATATCAAAGGATCAATTCATCTAAAAAATATATTTATTTATTAGGGCTGGGGGTTAAAGAGTTTTTGATTAATTCCACTTTGTTATTCAATAAAATGAAACGAGCAAATATAAAGATATTAGTAATTTATTCAATTTATTGTTGGAAATGGATTGACACGTATGAAAAATATAACATTTGAAATAAGCTAAATAATAAAAGGGGGATCTAGTTACGAATTTATTTGTATACGATAAATATTTTTTTTTACTTTATTTGTTTTTTGTATCTTCCTTTCGGATTAACAATAACAAAAACAAATTACCACCACCACCACCAATAATAATAATAATATAATCAAACCATAGCAATTATGATATCCCAAAAGGAACTATTTCATAATTCATTCATTCATTCCCCACATGTAAGATGAAACTTTTATTTATTTATACATACATAGATTTTTATTAGTTGTAATTCAGTTTTTACCTTACTCAATAAGGAGACAAGACAAAACTAGAAAAATGGTAGTTCATAATTACTGGTACTGAGAGTACAAGTACATTCTACTGAGATGTGGAAAGTAAAATAAAAGACGAATTAGAAGATTATATATATGGTGTTTAGATTATTTCTCAAAGAAAATAACACGGAAGTTTTTCCGTGGAAACAGTTACCCCAAACAAGAAAATCCACAAAAATAATTTGATTGATTGATTCTATGCAATGTTGGCCCACTGTTATTATTATTATTATAATCATAATCAATTACTAAGTGGTTACTTAATGTTTGACAATGCACACTCCCCCCAAATGAATAATAAGAAAAGATACAAGTTGAATGATTAAGTACAGTATGTAAAAGGTAGGTTTAACCAGAATTAACCCGAAATAGTGTTTTTTTAAAAAAAGAAACAAACACGGCATGTAATTCTCCACTTAAAGTATAATAATAAAAAATTCATGAAGAAAAGTTTTTCCAGACTAATCCATCCCATACGGCATACCCAGGGGTAAAAATCACTGTTATGGTTTATTTATACAGAATAGTAGACATAGAACTGTATTATTTTGCAGTTAACTGATAAACCAAAAAGTGAAAACCAATGGAAATTCAATTCAGTTCAATTCACAATAATAAGAATTATAATGTGGTTTTGAATTGAATTTTGACTGACACTCAGTTTTTGAGTTGATTTGAACTTTGAGTTAATTTGAATTTTGAATTGATTTGAATTTTGTCTATCCCCACCTTTTTTATTATTTTATTTTTTTTTGTCTTTGTTTAATTTTGTGATATTTTGTTTTTTTTGGCTTGCAATATTTTTGCGCCCTCATTTTAGCAGCTTTTGAGATACACACAATAAAGTATATAAATAATGCCGGATACCTCCTTCTTTTCAGTTCTTTCCTCTTCTTCTTATAATTATAATCATCATCATTATCATCATCATTATCATTAAGTATCTGTAGCAAGATGGGTTTAGAAGATAATAAATTAGTTCAAAGATTTGTCAATGTTGGGGAGAAGAAAGCAGGATCAACGACCATGGGGATCTTTGTCGGTGCATTTGCTGCCTTTGGAGGGGTTTTATTCGGATTTGATACGGGAACAATTTCAGGTATATTAGCAATGGATTACGTTAAAACCCATTTCCCTAAGAATAAAGAATCATTCACCTCGAGTGAAACTTCTCTTATTGTTTCAATCCTTTCAGTAGGTACTTTTTTTGGATCTCTTATTGCTCCCTTCTTCTCAGATAGATTCGGTCGTCGTTGGACTTTAATCATTTCCTCATTGGTGGTTTTCAATTTAGGTATTATTTTACAAGTTGCTTCTACCGGTATTCCATTATTATGTGCCGGTAGAGCCGTTGCTGGATTAGGGGTTGGTCTTATCTCATCTGTTGTTCCTTTATATCAAGCTGAAGCTCTTCCTAAATGGATTAGAGGTGCCGTTGTTTCTTGTTATCAATGGGCTATTACTTTTGGTATCTTATTAGCTGCTGTTATCAATCAAGCTAGTCATAGTAAAAATAATACTGCTTCTTATAGAATTCCAATTGGTATTCAAATGGTTTGGGCTATAATTTTAGGTGGAGGTTTAATCTTTTTACCAGAATCTCCAAGATTTTGGGTTTCAAAGGAAAATGAACTTAAGGCTAAACAATCTTTAAGTATATTAAGAAGATTACCAATTGATCATCCAGATTTAGTTGAAGAATATGAAGAAATCACAGCTAATTATGAATATGAGAAACAATATGGTAATGCTAATTGGGGTACTGTTTTTGCTACTAAAAATAAACAATTGAAAAGATTAACAATGGGTGTTGGTATTCAAGCTTTACAACAATTGACCGGTATTAATTTCATCTTTTATTATGGTACTACATTTTTCCAAAGAGCTGGAATTAAAAATAGTTTTGTTATTCAAATGGCTACCAGTATTGTCAATTTTGGTTCAACTGTCCCAGGTATTTTATTAATTGAAATCATTGGTAGAAGAAAATTATTATTAGGTGGTTCTACTATCATGGCGGTTTCTCAATTGATTGTTTCTATTGTTGGTGTTGCTGCTAAAGGTACTACTTCCTCTAATGTTTGTTTGGTTGTTTTCGTCTGTACTTTCATTGCTGGGTTTGCTGCTACTTGGGGCCCCTTGTGTTGGACTATTATTGCAGAAACTTTCCCTCTTAATGTTAGACAAAAGTCGATAGCCCTCTGTACGGCCAGTAATTGGTTGTGGAACTGGGCGATTGCGTATGCTACCCCTTATATGGTTGATTCTGGACCAGGTAATGCTAATATGGGAACAAATGTGTTTTTCCTTTGGGGTGGATTTAATGTTATTGGGTTTTTCTTTGTTTATTTCCTTGTTTATGAAACTAAAGGTTTAACTTTAGAAGAGGTTGATGAAATGTATGAAAAGGTTCCAAGTGCCAGAAAGTCTTCTTCATTCATTCCTTCCAAGGATGCTTTCAGATCGGGATCTGAGATTCGTTCTATTGGTTCAGCTACTAAAATTGATCACTTTTCTGAAGTTGAAGAAGTTTCAGTTTAATTGTTTGCTTTCGCTTCTCTCTAATATTTTTTAATAACTGCAATGATCCTTTATCTTGTATAAAGAGTAAGTAAGTTTAAATATATATATCTCGAATTCAAAATCTACACATATATATATATATATTATATACAGGATATATATACTGATGATTATGTGCAGGTATTGCATGAAATCGATTAGGTACAGGATCTGTTCATTAATGTCGTGTGGGGGCTCATCTAGGACCAAATCAACTAACAGATTAGATTGAGTTTAAATGTAGAACCAACCTTTCGTTTCCGGCCTAGTTGGTATGAAATAGGGTTGTTGTAGCTTATTTAGGGTTAATGCCTAATTTGTCACTAAGGACTAGTGGACAAATCCTTTCTTTCTTGTAATACATTTTCCATATTCACTCCCTTCCTATAAATCTAAATATCTATAAATGGCTTCAAGTTGAAGGTATTTATACTTTCTCCCAAATGTTACGCTAAGATCCAATTGTGGTCTTTCCAGTATTATCTGAGATAATTCCATAAATTCATCTTCCCGATTGACTCTGCCGTGTTGATAAATGAATTCAGATATCTCTCTTATTAAAGAGAGACGACATTGAAAGATTCGACTGGAGACATTCTGATCGTATTGGAGAGAAATGTCGGTCACTATCCGACAGCAAGATCCTTATTATTTGTCTCGGAATATCTTGGTTTAAGCCTTTTTTTTTCCAATAGTTTCTAAATTTGAATTTTGATTATGGGGCAACAGACGATCGTTTGGGGTAAATAAAGCCAAGAAAACTCGAATATAAAAAGTGGAGAGACAGTCAATGAAGTAATTTATGAGGTATTTTACTTGACTTTTTTTAAAAGGGGTTAATCCGTTGGTTATTGATGGATAAAATATAACGTCGTTGAAAAAGGGGTAGATATTACCAAAGTAAGGGTAGAAATAAAGGGAGCCATGCCCATTAAAGGATCAATTAAAGTTAAGTTCATTCATCGAGAGAGAAGCACGGCGTTAAAATGCCATTACTAGTCAGAAAGTGGTTATTGCAAGAAGTTTCCTGGTTGTTCGACCAAAGCAAAGTATTTTAATATAGTTTAAGTTAATTTTAGTAACGAATTGAATTGAATTGAATTGACGCGTATGAGAGAAAGAGGGGTTGGGTAAATTAGTACCAAGAATAATCATAAGTATGAGGATTAATCATTATGAACATAGGCTAACAAGTAGATTTTGTGAACAACAAAATGGATTGGATTGGTTGGGGCTAGATGCAAAGCAAGGCATAAATTTGAGATTTTGTGGTATTTCTTCGGATTAACGTTTAAAGACAAGAAAAATATATAACAATTACTTTTTATTTATACCTTAATTTGGTGTTTTTATTTTGAAAAGTTAATAATAGTAAATACAATTGTTGTGTATATTAATCCAGTAATTATGATACCACAAAGGGAACAAAATTTCACAACTCCCCACATATAAAGTAAAAGAAAAACTTTAAAATTCAATTCAAAAGCAATGTCTTTTTTTTTTTCTTGTCGTTAATATTTACACAATCAGGAGACAAGACAAGAGTAAATAGATTTATTTTACCAATAAATAAAAGCTACTCATGAAATGCCGTCCCCATGAAGAAGACGATCAAGGAAAAACTTTTGTGTGGAGATAATTTTCTCCAAACCAAAGCAATTTCGATTGTTTCATGTATTTATTATCATTACTAGTATTTAGTTGGATATTATCTTGATTAAAAGAATGATTAAATGTTTATAGTTTGTGTAGTTGGGACCCAAAAATTTAATAAGTGTAACGAAGAAAAAGGAAGTTGATTAAAGGAGGATGAGCTGACCAAAAGGATAGAATACAAATACCTATGCACCCCATATTAAATTTTTATAATTAACCCGAATTAAATCCAAATTTTTTTTTATTTTTAATCCACGGCGTGTAAAAAATATTTTTATTAGTACTTTGTTTTCCTTGGCAGTTAAGAAGTTTTTTAAAATCAGATGGATTGAAATTGAAAGATTTTCGTAAAGGTTTTTCCTGGGTCAACAACGAAAGTCTCCCCACTGAATAAAACAGTTTTCTTGTATAATAGTTTTCCTTTTTGGAAAAAGGGGTTTTTTTTTCATTAGAAGAGAAGAACAACGGCTACATACACAGTGGTTTAGGGGGTAAGGCACGGCACCTGATAAAACAAACTCACAATATCAAGCACAATAATAACAAGACAAGAACCAAATTTAATTAATTATTTTGGTCATGTCATTGACAAGCAAAAAAAACATTGAACACAAAAAAAAAAGAAATTTTTAAGAACAAATAAAAATGTTACAGAAAAAAAAAATCCGACTCCACTTTTTTGCGGTTTTGTGATCAGTTGTTTGCGCCGCCCTTTACAATCATTTTAGCAGCCTTTAAATTTAAATTCAAATTCATAGTCAACTTCATAGTCAATTCCAAAGTTAAATTAAAATTAAAAATGGAATATAAATACTGCTTGGTATGCTCCTTAATTTTGGCTTTTGTTTGCTTGCTCCTAAGATCTTCCTTTTCCTATCATTATAATCATCTTCATCAAATAGCTATAACAACAAGATGGGTTTAGAAGATAATAAATTAGTTCAAAGATTTATCAATGTTGGGGAGAAGAAAGCAGGATCAACCTCTATGGGGATCTTTGTCGGTGTATTCGCTGCCTTTGGTGGGATTCTTTTTGGGTTTGATACTGGGTAAGTACTAATTGTTTTTTTTTTTTTACATTCAACATCAATAACAACTTTGAAATACTAACATATTGGAATAGGACTATTTCCGGTATAATGGCCATGGATTACGTTAAAACCCATTTCCCTAAGAATAAAGAATCATTCACCTCGAGTGAAACTTCTCTTATTGTTTCAATCCTTTCAGTAGGTACTTTTTTTGGATCTCTTATTGCTCCCTTCTTCTCAGATAGATTCGGTCGTCGTTGGACTTTAATCGCTTCTTCATTAGTTGTTTTCAATTTAGGTATTATTTTACAAGTGGCTTCTACTGCTATTCCATTATTATGTGCCGGTAGAGCTATTGCTGGTTTAGGAGTTGGTCTTATTTCGGCAGTTATTCCATTATATCAAGCTGAAACTACTCCTAAATGGATTAGAGGTGCTGTAGTTTCTTGTTATCAATGGGCTATTACTTTTGGTATCTTATTAGCTGCCATTGTCAATCAAGCTAGTCATAATAAAACTAATACTGCTTCTTATAGAATTCCAATTGGTATTCAAATGTTATGGGCTATAATTTTAGGTGGAGGTTTAATCTTTTTACCAGAATCTCCAAGATTTTGGGTTTCAAAGGAAAATGAAGATAAAGCTAAACATTCTTTAAGTAAATTAAGAAGATTACCAATTGATCATCCAGATTTAGTCGAAGAATATGAAGAAATCACAGCTAATTATGAATATGAGAAACAATATGGTAATGCTAATTGGGGTACTGTGTTCGCCACGAGAAATAAACAATTGAAAAGATTAACAATGGGTGTTGGTATTCAAGCTTTACAACAATTGACCGGTATTAATTTCATCTTTTATTTTGGTACCACATTCTTCCAAAACGCTGGAATCAAAAATAGTTTTGTTATTCAAATGGCAACTGGTGTTGTTAACTTTGGTTCAACTGTCCCAGGTATTTTATTAATTGAAATCATTGGTAGAAGAAAATTATTATTAGGTGGTTCTACTATCATGGCAGTTTCTCAATTGATTGTTTCTATTGTTGGTGTTGCGGCTAAAGGTCAAGACTCTGCTAATATTTGTTTGGTTGTTTTCGTCTGTACTTTTATTGCTGGATTTGCTGCTACTTGGGGCCCCTTGTGTTGGACTATTATTGCAGAAACTTTCCCTCTTAATGTTAGACAAAAGTCGATAGCCCTCTGTACGGCCAGTAATTGGTTGTGGAACTGGGCGATTGCGTATGCTACCCCTTATATGGTTGATTCTGGACCAGGTAATGCTAATATGGGAACAAATGTGTTTTTCCTTTGGGGTGGATTTAATGTTATTGGGTTTTTCTTTGTTTATTTCCTTGTTTATGAAACTAAAGGTTTAACTTTGGAACAAGTCGATGAAATGTATGAAAAGGTTCCAAGTGCTAGAAAGTCTTCTTCATTTATCCCATCCAATGATGCTTTTAGATCTGGTATCGATACTCATTCCTTAGGTTCAGCTGCTAAAAATGACAATGACCACTTTTCTGAAGTTGAAAAAGTATCAGTCTAATAGTTTGTATCTTTCAATTCTTTCTTTCTAATAGTTTTTAATGACTGTTACTATCGTTTATATTATATTCTAATACTTCTAAATAGAGTTCACTGTAATGATATTGTATTTCAAACAGTAAGCAAACTTCAAAAAATCCTTCTAAATAAACGTTAAATTAATGTCGTGGATATTTTCGCAACATCGTACATGCACGACGACGACATGATCAATAATGTCGTATCAAATATTCATTACTTCAGATAACTTTATTTATTGATCACATCAAAGTTATTATCAAAGAAGTTTATCATTTGATAAAAATAATGAAAGATTGCACATTGGAACACGAGATGTTATATAATCAATTTATTTGAATTATGGTAAACAAAGAATGTAGAAATAAATTTATTTTATAAATAATGAAGCGTTCACTCAATAAATTTAACATTATTGTTTTTTGTTATCGAGTACTGAACATATATCAAAGGGTAATATTTCATTACTTGAAAATTTATTTAAAAATGCTTCATCCATTTTTAGACCATGCTGAACATATTAAAAATCTCTTTTTGTATAACGGAAATGACTGACATAAGTTTGGAGAATACGTTGTATCTACTGATTATCAGTAGCTTTTCAACGCTATATACCCACAACAACAATTTTTTTTTACTCAATTTATACTCAATTTAGAGAAACAAAATTTGGTTATAATGGAAAATGCCGAAACCACAAAAGCTTAAATTTAGGTAAAGGCGCTTTCAAAAAAAAAGTATTTGCCGTTCAGTTGGAAACGCATGGACCCCCAAACCCCAGAACATTTCACCAGTCAAACGGCTGGCTCTACGCTTGGCATTTTGTTGATATTGTGCTATTTAATTTGTCTCAACGAACGAAGTGATATTTCCTAGAGTTGGGATGTACTAAATTGTTCCTTTTGTGGGGAAACCAAAACTTCAGGAACCGGGAAAGTTAATGCTTCGTGTATATATCTGAAGTCAATTATGAATCTCGGCACATAGTCCAACTTGAACCTTTGGTTAATCGTATTGGCAACACTCAATATGACTCTTCATTGTTGACCTCAAGATTAAATAGCAACCCCCACCGCAATTCGCTAAGGCTACAGAAAAAAAAATACTTCAAAATTTTTTTTTGCGGAGGGGCTCAAAATTTATGAAAAAATCATAGGAAATAAAAAACGATATTGCAATATGATGCCATTTTGCACCACTTACTTCAGTGGAAGAAGTATAAAAACTAGCGAGCTTCCCTCCTAGTTTCTCCCATATCATGTAGTGAATCCAACGAAAGAACAAAAATGAGTAGCATCTCCAGCTTTACCATGGAGAAAAATGGCTCCTACTCGTCTTCAACTATTCATTCCTATCTCGGATTAAGAGGTGATAAATTGAATTTTGCAGTGTCATGCTTTGCAGGTGTCGGTTTCTTATTGTTTGGATACGATCAAGGGGTACTAAGCTCACTACTTACACTTCCATCTTTTGAGGAAACATTTCCTAGTATAAAGGCATCAACGAATGCAACATTACAAGGAGCTGTCATTGGGTTATACGAAATCGGTTGTATGTTATCTTCCTTAAGTACTATTTATTTGGGTGATAAATTTGGTCGATTAAAGATGATGTTCTTAGGTTCAGTTATAATCTTTATTGGTGGTGCATTACAAGCAAGTGCATTTACAGTTCCTCATTTAGTCGTTGCTAGAATCTTTACCGGATTTGGTACTGGATTTATAACATCTACTGTCCCCGTATATCAAGCTGAATGTTCTAAAGCAAAGAAGAGAGGACAATTAATTATGATGGAAGGTAGTATAATAGCATTGGGTATAACCATTTCATATTGGGTTGACTTTGGGTTTTTTTTCTTAAGAAATAGTAGTATCCCTCAAATCCTGTGGAGATTACCAATTGCTCTTCAATGTATATTTCCTGTGATGTTAATAGCTATGGTTTTCAAATTCCCTGAATCTCCAAGATGGCTATTAGGTCAAGGTAAGGTTGATGAGGCAAGACGAGTATTTTCTGCCCTTTATGACTTACCTGAAGATGATTCTGAAATTGAATTACAAATAGAAGAAATTCAAAGTGCTATTGCTCTTGAAAGAAATACCGAACAAGGTAAATTTCTGATTAAAGAACTTTTCGTCCAGGGTCCAGCAAGAAATTTCCATAGAGTTTGTTTAGCATTTTGGTCTCAAGTAATGCAACAAATAACAGGAATTAATTTGATTACTTATTATGCTGGAACCATATTTGAATCATATATTCATATGAGTCCCTTTAATGCTAGATTGTTGGCTGCCTTTAATGGTACAGAATATTTTTTGGCATCATTAGTTGGATTTTATACTATTGAAAGACTTGGAAGAAGATTCTTATTATTCTGGGGTGCCATCTCACAAGCAATAGTCATGGCTTGTTTGACCGTGACAACTTGGGCAGCTAATAGACATGGTAGTCGAGGTGGTGGTATAGCTGCTGCATTCTTCTTGTTTGCTTTCAATACATGCTTTGGAGTAACATATTTGGGAGGTACTTGGTTATTACCACCGGAATTGTTATCATTAAGATTAAGAGCTCCTGGTTCAGCAATCCTGACAGCTGCCAATTGGGCATTTAACTTTATGGTGGTTCAAATAACCCCTATAGCATTTGAAAATATAGGATGTTATACATATACTATATTTGCTGTTATTAATGCGTTGATGGCACCAGTAATATATTTCTTATACCCTGAGACTGCAGGTAGAAGTTTGGAAGAAATGGATCTTATATTCAATCAAACACCAGTTTGGCAACCATGGAAAGTTGTAGAGGTTGCCAAGAACTTACCATCAGTTAATACTGGTGATGTTTCTGAACGTTTAGATATTATGAAAACAACAGAATCATTCGAGGAAATAATTTCGCACTAGATTTTTTAGATTAGATTTTTTAGATAACCTATATATAAAATATATAAAATAAAACTTTTCATTTACATTTTAATTTTGATTTTGGTTTCTTGATCGAGAGGAAGAGCTGGGCTCCATCATTTTCTTTCCTCGATGAGGAAGCTAGAGACTTATGCTTTTTGCATTTCAGTTAGTAATAGATATAATGTATTGACATTTGCTTTACTGAAATAACTTTAAACTATTAATGTCCGTTCGGTTACAAACAAACCAATCCTCGAGGCCCTCCTTGGTAGGGTTTATTTCCTTGGCAAAATATCTCTAGAAAATCAACTTCTTTAAACAAAGTCAGTCACAAACCTCGGCAACTATCAATAAGGGTTACCTCTAAGATATCGCTACGCTTAAGTCTGAATTAACGTCGAATCTTTGGCAAGATGACGAAGAGAGACTCACCAATACTTGGTTCATTCTTTTTTGAAGAAGTGGTTTCGGTGAATTGTTATTATAAACCGTTGTTACCTGAAAAGTTTAATATAAAAAAAGTATCAATACCAAGAAAACACGATTTGAAAAATGTTTTTTTATAGCCTGCGATATTACCGAATAACGGGTTCAACCATAACAAAACGATATGTCCGTTAATATACAAAATAGTTTAAATTTTAATCAAGAAGAAGGGTGGTTAAATCTAAATACTCGGCGAGAGCTTAATTCATTGTCGAATATATATCCAAAAATAAGAATAAGTACATAAACAAAAAAAAACCAATAAAAAAAATTAAGCTTCTTAAAACAGACCATTTCAGCCAAGTTCGTATTCTTTATACCAAGACTTATCGACTATAATCTAAACAGGGTTGATAATTTATCAATTTGATCACTTGGTAAACCGATATGGACCTTGTTCTAAGTACAAGACTTTAAGCGATGATTGGATAAATTCATAGAAATTTTTAACCTTAATCTCCGCCTCTATAGTGTTGGGTAGTTTCCCTTCCCTTGGCTTTCAGATTGGTACATTTATATATAATAGCATCGAAATTATCATATTAGAATACTTCCAAGCCCCTTCCCCTCAATTTGACAATATTCATTCTACCATTAAAAATAAAATGAAAATAGCCTTAATTGCAATTCTTGCAACCATATCAGTTGCACTTGCTGATTCAAACACTCAAGCTCCAACTACCACTGCTGCTGCTGATAATCCTTATCTGCAATACCCTTCAGTTTTGAAAACTGCTACTTATAATGGGTTCTATGATCGTGTATATGACGACTTTCCTATTTGTGCAAAGGATTGCTTGGTAAAGAGCACCAGCAATACCCCCTGTCCTTATTGGGATATAGGGTGTTTGTGTGTCATGCCCCAGTTCGGTGGTCCCATTGGAAACTGTATTGCAGAAAGTTGTAAAGGATCTAATGTTGTTAGCGCTACCAGTGTTGCCATTTCGGCATGTTCCGTTGCTGGTGTTTGGGATCCATATTGGATGATTCCTGCATCAGTATCAACTAAATTAGCCCTTGCTGCTGAAGCTACTGAAACTTCTGACTCTTCCAGTGCAGCCACGTCATCAGTTACTCCTTCCAGTTCCGAAGCAGAAATTATTGTCAGTTCTACCAGTTCTGTTGACGCACCAGCATCATCATTAACTTCTGAGAATGAAGATCCAGTCAGCTCCTCAAACCAAGTATCCAGTGATGTTGTTGAATCATCATCAACTTCGGAAGATCCAGTCAGTTCCTCCTCGAGTCAAGTCTCCAGTAATGTTCCTGAATCATCCTCAACTTCTGAAGACCCAATCAGCTCTTCAAGCCAGGTATCTAGTGATCCACCATCATCTTCTTCTGAGGCAGAAGATCCAGCTAGCTCCTCTAGTCAAATAACTAGTGATGCCACAGAATCATCATCTACTTCTGAAGTCGAAGATCCTACCAGCTCCTCAAGTCAAGTATCTAGTGATGTTGAAGAATCATCAAGTATATCAACAACTTCTTATGCTTTGTCATCTATTGATCCACCATTGTCATCGTCATCTGAATCAACCTTGTTATCATCATCAGGTAATAATATCACATTCACCTTTGAATCAGGAAGTATAATTTATACCACTACCAATGTTTTAGTTACAGAAACCACAACCACTTGTGAAGAAGAAAGTTTAACAACTGAAACCATTGTTGAAACCATAATTGAAACCAAGACATGTACTGAATGTCCTGGAGGAGTTACAACAACCAGTAAAGTTGAATCTAAAGTTGTTACTGCTACTGTTACCAAGATTTCAACGGCCATTGCTACTGAAACGTGTCCTGAGTGTGAAAAGAAACCAAGCACTTCAACCACTACCATAGATATTCATTCCGCTGTTACTGGACCAACCAAGTCAACAACCAGGGCAGTAACAGAAGCTACTGAATCAAAGAAAACAACGGTAGTTTCAGGTATTAGTACTAAGATTGGTATTAGTAGTGTTAGTACCCAAGTTGCAGCACAATACAGTGTTATTGGAACAATAGAACAAATCAATTCAGGGGATAGTAATGTTCCACTGATAATTCATTTAATTCTTGCTGGTATTTCTGTTTTCTTTACCATTTAAGGAGAATAGAAACGATGAAATAGATGAGTTGAGATTGATTGTTTTGAGTTTTAGCAATCCAATCCAATCATTTTATAAATTTGACAAACCGTGTTCCATGTTCTATAGATATTAAACGAGCAAGACATGATGATATGTCAATATTTTTCGGTCCAAGTAGTGATAGGTTGTTTTGAAGTAATGGCCTATGATATTGGGGATATTTCGATTTCGATTTCTAGTAAATAATTAGACATTTTTCTTTTTAGATAGTTTTCCTTTTGATTCAATGATATATTTATCGTTTCCTATTAATCAAACCAATCCATTGGTATCATTTATAACATTGGTTTATGATATGAACTCCGTTGGTTCTTATTTTTTAAAAGAACTTTGTTGGTTGTTAGGTCTGTTCCCAATTAGGAAGTGTAATTGGATGACATAATCATCAGTCATGTGGTCGTGTGTCTGTGCCCAAAAAATAATTTTTGTTTCTATATTTAGATAGATACGAATATACTGTGCTTTTAGTTGAATCTACTCTTAAATTGAATGACATAGTTAGATATAATGAAGGTCAAGACAAGTTAAGTCAGCCTTGGCATTTAGATTGGTATAAGTAAATTATTTATTAGTAATTATTATTGGGTAATAGTTGATTAACTGTTTCACTTTAGAAAGTTTTATATTGAATTGAGAGATAAAGTTGGACTAATTTAATTTAGGAAAATTATGTTTAAAAAAAAATAGCAAAGATTAAAATATGAAATAAATGAAATGAAGTATAGTTTAAAAATAGAAGTAAAACTCATTAAGGATTATGATATCATAATAATTTATCTATCTATCTATCTTTCAATTATCTAACTATCTCTATCAATCTCTTTTATTATAACACTTTATACTAATGTGCATATTATATACAGTAACAAACAAATATATATTATACCAGAATACACGACCTCATATAAAATTTATTTTTTTTGTTTTATTTTTTTTTTCTTTTCCTTTACAGAAGAAAAAAAAACGTTATTTTTTTTTTGAACCAAATATAACAGACGGGATTTTTATTTACTGCCAACATTCCCTTTATACTTCCAATTGCCATCCTTATCATCCATCCATTTTATCTTCATTTTCACTCACTACTACCCATATTCCCCTATAATATACCAACAGCCATTATCCAAGGATCTTCTCCCGTACCAATCGATTGATTCTGTTTATCTTTAATGAGTCATTCGCTGTCTCCCACAAAAACGGGTTCAATATTGGGCTGGGTTAAAAATTTAAAAAGAGGCAACTTAACTTCAAATGATAGCGTTAATGAATTAACTAGTGATAATGAATTATCATCAACAAATCAACAAGATCAATCCGCTCTTCAACCAGTTACTACAGCTCCCAAATCATTAGCCATCAATATATTACCCCAACTATCACAACTGCAATCTTCTGTTCATACTACTTCCCAATCTAATTCTATTCATAATCAACAACAACAATCTTCATCATATCATTCAAATCCTCAATCTTCACCCCCCAATCATTTTATTCAGCATCAACATCAACATCAAGACTTTTTAAGACCCATATTACCCCATAAATCAAGATCAACTAATAATGTTAATCGTGTAAGATCAAATTCATTAAATCAATCAGAAAAATCATCAAGTTTAAGACAACATCGTGATTCATTTTTACAACAAAATCCTTTGGTTGATGAAAATAGTAAATATTTTGGTGTTCCATTAGATATAGCTAATGAAATTGCTTCAACAAGTGTATTAAATGATTCTGATTATGGTCAAATCCCAAGAGTTGTGGCTAAATGTGGTGTTTTTTTAAAGAAAAATGGTTTAGGTGTTGAAGGTATATTTAGAGTTGGTGGTTCATCAAAAAGAGTTAAGGAATTACAATTAATATTTAATACTGCCCCAGAATTTGGTAAAAATTTAAATTGGGATGGATATACTGTTCATGATGCAGCTTCTATATTTAGAAGATATTTAAATGCTTTACCAGAACCAATAATACCTTTGGATATGTATGAATCATTCCGTGATCCTTTAAGAAAACGTCATAGAATAAGTAATTATTTTAAACATCTTGCTCAAAAACCAACTAAATCAATTACAATTATAGAACCAACCGAACCAACAATAACTCATTTGGAAATATCTAATAATGATCAAGAATCCCATCCATTAACAGAAGCTAATATTGGTAGATTAAATGGTTCTGGTCAACAACTTTTATCAAGTAATGATGATGAAAAAGAAAATGAACAAGAAGAAGAAGAACAAGAGCAAGAAGTTCAAAAGCTTTTTAAAAAATCTAATACCCAAAAGTCACTGAATTCTCCTTCAGGATTATCACAACCACCTAAATTTGATGATTCAAATAATAATAATAATAATAATTCCGATAATTCAACTAGTGGTAAAAAAACAAAACAAAAGAGAAAATATGAAAAAGTTAAAAGTGATGTACTTTCAGCTATAGAAGAATATAAACAATTAATTTCAGAATTACCTCCTTCATCAAAACAATTATTACTATATATACTAGACTTATTATCAATGGTTAGACTAGAAGTTGAAGTCAATTTAATGTCTTCAAGAAATTTGGCAGCCATTTTCCAACCGTCAATATTATCACATCCTGATCATGATTTAGATCCTGATGAATATGCATTATCTCAAACAGTAGTTGAATTTTTAATTCAATATTTCCATTATTTTTTACCTGATGCTTCATTTACTTTAGAAACAGATGTTCAGAATTTTATAAATAAAGCCTCCTCATCACCAACAACTACTACAGCATCATCATATAAATTAAGAGGCGGAGCTGAATCTAATAATGGATCTGTTACTATAAAAATAAGTAATGACTCGGGGAATAATAATACTAATAATGCAGGAACATCAAGTCTGGGTAAATTAAGAGATAAATTTTTTAAACGACAACATAGTAAATCTTTATCTTCAACTCCTCATGATGTGGATTTAGTACGTTATCCAAATAAACTGTCAAAACAACCCATTGAAATTTCGAAAAATGGATTTGGTACATCAGATGACGATGAATTAGGAACGATTACTGGTGGAGAGGATGATGATCGCTGAGACTAACTACTATTAATGAATTTATGAATGAGTATAATGAATTCAGATTTTTAATTTATATAGCTTTTGAAATAGAAATATATATATTGAAATCTTCTCTTTAATATCTTTAAAAAATTCTTGTCGTGTAGATTGGCCAAAAAAAATTAGACTGAGTTGTAAATTTTCAACACGGAAATATATTTGCTTGAGCTCACGAGCAAATGAAATCATCATTTATATAGGGAATTCTATCATTAATCACAATTAATAATGTCAGATTTGGAATCAGAAAAAGCATCCTTAAGTGGAGGTGAAGTAGAAGAGGAAGAAGAAGATTTATTTGGAGAAGGAGGGGCTGATGATGATGAACCAAGAGCTCAAGTGGATAGTGACGCCAATGAAGACGACGACGATGAAGATGATGAAGATAAGTTTGAGCAAAAGAGAGATTTAAAGTATATGAACATAGCATTACCACGTCATGCCGAGCCGGCCACTTTAGAAGAAGATACATATTCACTCAAGTTGCCTGTTTTCTTGAGGATTGAAGCCCATCCATTTGATCCTACTGAATTTAAAGAAAAGATTGAACAAAATGCCTTAGAAAGATCTAAAAGTAAAACATTAACTGATAAACAAATACATAATGAATTGGAAGCCGAGAAATTGTTGAATGAAAATTCAATTAGATGGAGATATTCTAATAGTGGGAATGATGAAATTATTAAACAATCAAATGCTCATTTTGTTCAGTGGGATGATGGATCAATATCTTTGAAAATTGGGAATGAATTATTTGATGTGAAAGATTTACCTGCTACTGATAGTTATTTGGTAAAGACTCATGATTCTCTTGAGATTTTACAAATTGATTCAACTTTAAATAAAACTATAAATCTTTTACCAGCATCTACCTTCACTACAACTCATAGGAAATTAACCGAGGCAGTTAAAAACATTCAAAAGAAAGATAAAATCCTTAATACTATAACTGATGATGATCCAATGCTTAAACAAAGGTTGGCTGATGAAAATGAGAGGAAAACTTTGAAATTAAGAAGACAACTTGAATCAAAAAGAAGACTACAAGAAGAAAGGTTGGAAAGAGGCAACAGTCCTGCTATTCGTGGGAATCCATATAGTCGTGAACCAGCCTATGAAGGATTTGAAGACCAATACGCTGAAGATGAATATGATGATGAAGACGATTTCGTAGCTCGTGATGACGAAGAAGTAGAGGAAAGAGAAGATGACGAGGATGAAGAGGAAGAAGAGGAAGAAGAAGAGAAGTTTGAAAGAGGAGCTGAAAGACTAAAGAAGTTGAAAGAAGAAGGTGCTTCAAGGTATAAAGAACGGTCAGAAGACGTGAGTGATGGACGAGAAGAAGAGGAAGAAAGCAATAGAGATAGAAAGAGAAGACGAATAATCGATTCTGGAGATGAAGAAGACGAAGATTGAAAGAGCTTTTGACAGATTTATATATGTTTCTATATATACACCCTTGTATACTAGTATTCATCATGAACAATTGTAATTATTAGATATCTTAAAGAATTGTAGAATAATATCACTTATTAAACTCCACATGCTTATAAAAAAAATATTGTAATTTTTTTTTATGTACCGCGGGGACAGTCTCGGTAAATTGATTGTAACGATTAGAGATTAGAAAATACCGACGTTGAGAACTACTTTCTTTTTTATTCTTTCTTCTTCCATCCTTGCCGACTTATATGTCCCTTGTTCGTCCATTGCGATTGTTGCTTCTTGGGGCTCCAGGATCAGGTAAAGGAACTTTAACCACCAAACTTTTGAAACAATTTCCTGAAATCACATCCCTTTCTTCAGGTGATATATTAAGATCACAATTATCAAGTGGAAGTCAACTTGGTAATGAAATTTCATCTTATATAAAGAGTGGTCAGCTCTTGCCCGACGATTTGATGGTAAAATTAATAAGTGGTGAGTTAACCCTGCGAGGATGGTTGAATCAAGAATCTACTTGGTTGTTAGATGGATTTCCAAGAACAGTGGGGCAGGCCTCAGCTTTACAACAAGTTTTAAAATTTCATCAATCCGATTTGAATTTAGTGGTTGAATTAGATGTTGATCAAAGAGTCATTGTTGATAGAATAAATGCCCGCTGGATTCATTTGAAAAGTGGTAGAGTTTATAATTTGGATTATAATCCTCCTAAAGTTCCATTTAAAGATGATATTACTGGTGAACCACTTTCGAAACGAGATGATGATAATGAAGAAGTTGTTTTGAAAAGATTGGATCTCTACAATAAAGAACTTGTCCCATTAAAGGAATATTATCAAAAGCTCAATGTCTTACATACTGTTAGTGGTAATACTTCAGATATAGTATATCCAAAACTAGCACAATTGGTGGTTGATAAATTTAGTTAGAATTACCATATATATTATTGTAAATAGAAATGAAACTTTTTTTAGTGCATATGCGTACTCAAAAAAAATTTGTAATTGAATAAGTGTAATACTTTCTTTAAACGATTTCTTTTAACATTTCATTTGAAAAAACCGTTCCATACGTCTAAGTCAAGAGGGTAACATACATAATGAAGTTCTTTATTGATGACTTGCCGGTACTATTTCCATATCCAAGGATATATCCCGAGCAATACGCGTATATGTGTGATGTGAAGAAAACATTAGACGTGGGAGGGAACTCCGTATTAGAAATGCCTTCCGGAACAGGGAAGACGGTTTCATTGTTATCACTTACCGTTGCTTATCAAATGCATTATCCAGAACATCGTAAGATTGTGTATTGTTCTCGTACCATGTCGGAAATTGAAAAGGCATTGATAGAATTACAGAATTTAATGGATTATAGATCAAAGGAGTTGGGATATGTTGAAGATTTCAGAGGATTAGGATTAACCAGTAGAAAGAATTTATGTTTACATCCAGTAGTGTCGAAGGAGAGAAAGGGAATTGTTGTGGATGAAAAATGCAGAAGAATCACCAATGGTCAATTAAAGGAGAAAATAGAAAAGGGAACCGTGGAAGATGATTCTTCAGGATTGAATTCATTATGTACATATCATGAAAAATTAAATGAATTCGAACAACATAATTTAATACCAGCTGGAGTATATTCATTTGAATCATTACTTAAGTATTGTAAAGAGATTGGTACTTGTCCTTATTTCACCGTCAGAAGAATGATTCCCTTTTGTAATATTATAATTTATTCATATCATTATTTATTAGATCCAAAGATTGCTGATCGAGTTTCAAAAGAATTATCAAAAGAAAGTATCATAATATTCGACGAGGCCCATAATATTGATAATGTTTGTATAGAATCCTTATCATTAGATTTAACTGATGATACATTAAAAAGGGCAACTAGAGGTGCCAACAAATTAGCCGATGCAGTTGATGAGATGAAGGCTCAAGATAGTGAAAAACTACAGAATGAATATGAAAAACTCGTGGAGGGTTTACGACAGGCTGAAATCGATCGAGAAGAAGAATTATTTATGAGTAATCCAATATTACCTCAAGATTTATTGGATGAGGCTATTCCTGGAAATATAAGAAAAGCAGAACATTTCATATCATTTTTGAAAAGATTCATAGAATATCTAAAAACAAGAATGAAGGTTTTACATGTTATTAGTGAAACTCCAGTTAGTTTCTTACAACATTTGAAAGAATTAACATTTATAGATCGGAAACCATTAAGATTTTGTTCCGAACGATTATCATTGTTGGTGAGAACTTTAGAATTAAATGAGATTGAAGATTTTACAGCTTTAAAGGATATAGCTACCTTTGCCACATTGGTATCTACTTATGAAACAGGATTTCAATTAATCCTAGAACCATTTGAAGCGGAAGGTTCTAGTGTTCCGAATCCAATTTTACATTTTGCATGTTTAGATGCTTCTATTGCCATAAAGCCGGTGTTTGAAAGATTTTCTTCAGTGATTATAACTTCAGGTACAATTTCTCCATTAGAAATGTATCCTAAAATGTTAAATTTCGAAACAGCTATCCTGGAATCATATTCTATGACATTAGCAAGAAGATCATTTTTACCTATGATTGTGACAAAAGGATCAGATCAAGTTTCAATTTCTTCAAGATTCGAAATTAGAAATGATCCTTCGGTGGTTAGAAATTATGGATCGTTATTAATAGAATTTTCAAAGGTGACTCCAGATGGAATGGTTGTATTTTTCCCATCTTATTTATATATGGAATCAATTATATCCATGTGGCAAAATATGGGAGTTTTAGATGAAGTATGGAAATATAAATTAATCTTGGTAGAAACTCCCGATGCACAAGAAACTTCATTAGCGTTGGAAACTTATAGAAAAGCATGTTCAAATGGAAGAGGTGCCGTGTTATTGTCGGTTGCTAGAGGGAAAGTATCAGAAGGAATTGATTTTGATCATCATTATGGTAGAACAGTACTAATGATTGGTATTCCATTCCAATATACAGAATCCAGAATTTTAAAGGCAAGATTGGAATTTATGAGGGATCATTTCCAAATTCGGGAGAATGATTTCTTATCATTCGATGCTATGCGACATGCAGCTCAATGTTTAGGTCGAGTATTGAGAGGTAAAGATGATTATGGTATTATGGTGTTAGCTGATAGACGTTTTGCTAAGAAGAAAAATCAATTACCTAAATGGATTGCTCAAGCATTACATGATTCAGATACGAATTTGTCGACCGATATGGCCCTAGCCACTGCTAAGAAGTTTTTACGTAGTTTGGCTCAGCCTACCAATCCCAAAGATCTGGAAGGTGTTTCGGTTTGGAATATAGAACAACTTGAACAATTCCAACAACAACAATTGGCTAGGTCGGGTAAGCTTGATGTGAAAACTGCCAAGGAAGATGATTTCATGGATATTGACGATGATGACTTTGATTTACTATAGAGTACGTTCTATAGTATTGATTAAATATTACACAATAAAAGAAGCGTTTCAAAGTGATTGTCATTTTTAAAGCATTCAATTTTTGATAAATCTTGATACACATACTGCAAAAAAATAAAATTTCTTTTTTTTTTGCGTTACAATTTATGAAACAAATGTGTTACTTCTCTCTCCTTAATAAGTTTTCAAACAATGTAAATTTGTGTGAATCCCCACTTATCGGTTTGTTATGTATCACAATACTTTCTAAATCAATCAAAATCATGTCAAAAAGAAGAAGTAGTATATCCATGGTTGATGAACTGTTGAATAAGATGCCAATCCTTGATTCGGCAAGGTCAAGTAGAAGAAAAAGAATTAAAGTCAGTACTCCTTCTGACTCTTCTGAAGGTTCTAATTCAACCAAGTTTTCTAATTCCAATAACTCTGTGGACGATCGTTCTGATACTATCACATCCTTGTATTCTGATGATGACGTTGTTGAATCCACCGAAGATGATGACGACGGCCTCGATGAAGACTTTGTTGCAAACCCCTCTGAAGATGAAGATGATGCTGTGGATGAATTATTTGCAGACCCTGAAAATAATGATGCTGACGAAGAATTAGTTGCTGACCCTGAGGATTATGTTGATGAAAAATTGGTGGTAGGCACCGTGACTGTTGAAGGGTCAAGTACTTCTAATATTCCAATTTCCCAAATCCATAATAAAGATCGAAATGAAGTATATTTAAAGAATCGTCTTGATGAAAAGTTTACATTAGAAGTGAATGGGGAGATATATTCTTATAACGCGTTTGAAGATAAGAATGCTATCAGGTACAAGCTCCGCCAACACGAAGATTCTGGGGTTTTCTTGTTGGTCGATTTATCTAATGGAGATTTTTTCATAGGTTCATCCATGAACTTAATGAGCCTGTTTAACAATTGCTTCAGCTCACGTTTAATGGCGTCTGATTCCTTAATTTTTAATGCTATTAAAAAGCATCAATTTGCATTCTTCTTACTCATAGGGAATTTTGATGGCGATGAAAATCCTAGAGAATTCAAAAATAAGATGATTAAGAAAACATTACCCCCACTCAACAATTCTTCAAATGGGAGGCTGGTCGTCAATAATGCTAAGAAAACCATTTATGTATATTCATTACGGACCTTTTTAGTTCGTAAGGAATTTGACTCAGCGACTGCCGCTGTTGAATTCTTTAATAAATCGACTTTAAAGTTTATGAAGACGATCTGTAAGGAAAAACTTCAAAAAAATGGTTATGTATTTACTTATGATAAGATGGATAAACCTACATTAACCAGAAATTACGTAATTGAAACTGATGGTACCCCCTTTAAGGATATTCTTATTCCACGGAAACAAGAAACACTCATAACCAAAGAAAAGAAGATTCATGCTTACAATGTCGAGAATAATGCCCATGATATATATGATAATATGGTTCAAGCAGGATTAAAGTTGAATATTTTATCAACCTTGATTAGATGGTCTATTTGTGAAAAGACGCCAATAAATGGTTATATATTCAGTCATGTACCTTTACAATTAGATACAATTATTAGAATTAAAGCTCCACACAGACGAAAAGTTATAGTGACTAGTGCTGATGGTCAGGAAAGAACTTATAGAAACACTGATGTCGCTGCTGCTGTGTATGGGATTAATGTTAAGGGAATACAAAAATACATCTCCCAAAAAATTAGTATGGGAGGCGAAACATTCCGTTATGAAAGTAAGTTTACTTTTGGTCGGTCCTAATTTGAACCTTTGCATTGTCTTCTTTTGATCTTAGCCTTTTTATCATTATTGTTTTTATTCTCAACCCTGGTCATACCTTCGTCTTTCGATGTTCAACGACCAGTATTTTCTTTATATTTGCTATTATTTCTTATAGGGTAGATCACTTTGGAAAAAGCAACTTTTATTGGTACATTTTTCTTCCATATATATTCAATACATGAAACTTAATTTATACTTCCATACTTCATTTAAAACTCCCATATTTTGACACATGGATATAATTGATTCCATATATAAATAAGATGGGAAAAATACATGGTTCTAGGATTAATTGAAATCCTGTTTCATAAGTAGATACCAATGTGGCAAAGGAAGCTATATCCTTTAAAGCTGTGAAATCTTCAAACTTTATTATGAAACATAACCACCGAATCCCTTTTTTCTCGTCAAAAGTGGTTAAACTACAATGATGGAATGACAAAGGAAGAACGGTCCACCAATACTACTCTACTTTGCCTATACTTCGGGCGGTTGTGCGATCTACACAATACATACACGAGAGGAAAAATCACGGAATAATTAAAACTTCTCCATACCAAAAAATAAAAACATTATCACATATATTCGTTAGTTTATATATATATATATACTAATAGAATTTTAGCTTCAACATTAATAAAAATATATAAAAACAGAATTAAACTATTAATGTTGACATTATTAATTACCTTAGACTTGAAGGACTTGTTTAGAAGAATTATCACTGGTGTTTTCATCGTGAACTGTAGTTAACTTGTCACTTGGAGCACCGTACAACTTCAAGTTGGCCTTTTGCTCATCACCGAAGACGAGAGCAACTTCTTCTAATGAATAACCGAATGTCTCGATATAGAACAAGTAGACAATCACAAATTCGCACGCAAGAATACAACAGTAAACAATATAATATTTCCACTCAATAGCTTGCATTGCGACCGGATTTACAAATCCGTTGAACACAACAGCAACTTGTTGACCTAATTGGAAGATATTAAGACCTTTAGCTCTATGGGAGTAAGGTAAAACTTCTGTGATATAGACATATGGCATACCATTTAATCCACTGGAGGGTTTTAAGGTTAGTATAATGATTCAATAATGAATATTTAGAAGTTAAAATTTTAAAAAAATTAAACATTCTTGAAAAAAAAAAATTTGGTTGGTTGATTTATACATACAAATTGTAACAAGCGTAGTAAAGGAAGATCATAGCCAACACCCCGTTAGCTAAGCCCTTTTGCTCGAAGTTTCTTTGTTGATTGACGGCTGAAAGAGCGGTCCAAATGATATAGGTGATTAACATACCAGTGATGGATGATAAAAGCATAGTTCTTCTTCTAATCTTGTAGACAAGACCAGCAAAAGCCCACGAAGTGATTAAGTTATAAATAGATAAGACACCATTGATTTCTAATTGTTCTTTAGTTCCGGTTATCCCAATAGAATCCAAAACCTTATTTAAATAATAGGAGACTAAACCATTACCAGAAAGTTGCATAAGGAAAGCAGTGAACAAACAATAGAATAATCTTTTTCTGAATGAAGGAATCTTGAAGAAATCGGTATATTTGGAAGTTGAATAAAGTTTTTCTAATTCTAAAGCAGTTTGAATTTCTCTGACTTCAAAGTCCACAAGTTTATGAGCACGTTCATCTTCATCATTATTAGTATGCCATTTCCAGAAAACAGCTCTTGCTTCTTCGATTCTACCTTTAGCGATCAAGTATCTTGGAGATTCAGGAACAAACCAAAAGAATACAATTTGGAAAGCTGGTAAGAAGGCTTGTAAATAAGAAGGGATCTTCCAACAGTAAGCACCATCGACATTTCTAGTACCATAAGTAACCCAAGCAGCAATAATAGCACCAAAATAATAGAAACTATTATAGACAGCAGTTGAAGTTTCTCTATGAGCTGGATAAGTAATTTCAGCAATTAATGAAGGAGCAGACACAGCAGCAACCCCAAACCCGAAACCAATAATAAGTCTTGAACATAAGAAGAAAGCATAGTTATAAGAAGCACCTTGTAAGATAGCACCAATGACTGTGACGAAAGAAGAAACCATAATAGTATACTTTCTACCGAATCTATCAGAGAAGTAACTGGCAAATGGGAAACATAAAATAACACCAAAAGTGTTACCATTAGATAAAGCACCTAAGATAGTCCCTTCTGGATTACCCATAGATTTTTTCCAAATTTCCAAAGATTGTAAACCATTCAACATCGAACCATCATAACCATTATTAGTGGAAGTTAAAGTAGCTAAGAACACAAAAAAGTTCAAAATCCAAAAATGTCTGTAGTTCCACCAACCTTTATCAAGATAAAGGTAATCTTTGACATCTTCATGAGCAGGAGTTTGTAACTCAACATTATCTGAGTTGAGGTCTTGTGGTCCATCAACCTCTTTAGCCGTGTACATTATATAAGTAGTTATTTAATTTGTTAATAAGTTGTTAATAAACTATTAGTAAAGAGAAGTATACAAGTATATTTGAAACCTAACCACATGAAGAGAATATAGACTTGTATTTATAATAATTTTAGAGGTTGGCAGCTAAACATGTCTGTCAAATATTTGAAGTGGAGAAACACCAAAAGGAATAAATTTTAAAACCAATAATAAATAAATAAAAAAATAAAAAAAAAAATTAAAGGATAAAAAATATTCCATGTATGTAAAAAAATAAAAATAAAAATAAAAATAAATAAAAAAAATCAAATGATCGATATTATACCCATCAGACACCAGATTTCTACCATAGTAAATTTCAATGTATAGTATATTTTTATTAAGAGTACCAATCTATTTTTTTTTCCCACTTTATAAATCTGCATGCTGGGATGCATCTCTTTTAGGGACTATAGGAATCGGTTCTCCTTTGGGATAAGGAACACGTTATTCTATTAACGGCTAAACACTATGTATATTTATTAATAAAAAAGGTATGGTAGCGAAGCGATGATATGATAGATATGATATGCTATGGTATGAGGTTTTTTTGAATATTTTGTTCAATCTCATGTGATCCAATAGTGTAGAACAGCTAACTGTGTTTTGATTTTGTTACTATAACGTATTTTCATTGTAGTGAAAATAATGATATTTGTGATGGTTTTCCATTCTCGAACTCGTGATGATTGTTTTGAAAATTAAAGCTCATTTTAAAATTGTTCACTAGATCTTGGATAAAGCCTTATTTCATGCTATAGGTTTACTATTCTGGTAGGCATCCCCATGGGGGACTTGGTTTGGACTCCGCAAACTATATTTGCTTGTTTATATGTCTATTGTAAATTCCTGATTAATAATACATACATATACTCGTAGATCTATGAATACGAGTTTTTTCATAGTCATATGAAAAAAGTTTTACTATGTAGTTCTCTTAGACGATTATGAAATTCTCATTGGTTTTTTTTTTGATTTGATTTTGATTGTCTGAACAACAAGACGTAATATGTTGGTATTAGACTAATGCAGACATTATCCCTCCATCCCCCCCATGTATTTGCAGATTGTGAAATACGTATATTAAACCTGGGGGAGAGTGGGGATAAATGAAGGGGGCATACATATATTGGTCATGGTTCATTACCAATCGTGGCCGATTTGCTATAGTTAATCTGCGGATAAAAAGGCTTTGTGCGTGCCCCATGAAATTCCCCCACTTGTTTAAAAATATTTCATTTCCGCATTGAGAAGTTCATCCGACCCCTCCTTTTAGCGTCAGTCAGTAAAAATGACAGGAGACAATTAGGTCCGGACATATATAACGAGTATTAATAAATAAATAAGAGTTAATAAACTAATTAATTATTACATCCATCTAATTTAAAATTAACGGCTGCTGACCACCTTTTCAAAAGAAATCTAGCATAACGATGATCACGAGTTTGAGTGGCAGTAGCCAGATTTTTTGCCATTTACTTTCGTTCGTGTCATCCATGGTGAAATATCTATATTGAGTCTGTCGGCCCCCATCGTGTTGAACATCCTTAACCTCTTTACCTCATGTATATTACAGCTATCTTGTTATTGGGGGAGGGGTTCAATAATGTGATTTCATAGAATAGAATTTATTTTTATTGCTTATTCTGCCACAGCTAATAAATTTTATTTTTTAAGGTTTCCTAAATAGGATAACCGTGTTAATCAATGTTTTTAACGACACGGAATTATTATTATGCTATGTGGTGGTGGTGGTGGATACATTGTAGTTAGTCCGAGTCAATTACAAATAGTATCTTTCTCTCAAGTCTCAATTCATTTTTTTTTACCAAAGAATTATTATCCATGAAGATCTTGTGATGAATCTCTGATAGACTATCTAAGATAGCAACTCTGAAACTCAATAATAAATTTGGTTAGTAAAAAATCATCCCATTAGTCATACCATATAGTGGAGGGCAAGGGAAAATTAAATTTTTTCTGTTACAAGCGACAAAAGAGAATCCATCCGATTACGGGTTCCCTTTGTGGATACTTACCAAATTTCGGATCCGTCTTCCCAATTGGGAAGTCTTGCCAGATTGCTCATCAAAAATTCTGTCAATTTCAGATTATCTCTGGTTAAAGTTTAATTGTCTGATTAACCTTAGGTAAAATAAAAAAAAAACATAAGATCTACCCTTTCGGTGTTGACCTCGACTTCGACGACGAACGACTCAGACTCTACCCCGTTAATAGGTGTGCTGAATTGCTCGCTCGAAATGACATCACGCTAGTTGTTGAGTTTTAATCAAAGGTCTCTTATATAAATCATAATTAATCCGGGTTAATATAATTCTTTTATAGTTGAATTTTTTTTTTCACTTTACTTTCCTTTACTTCAATTCATTTTATTTCAATATAATCATATAATATAAAGAAAAAAAATGGCTCCCATTAAAACTACAAGTTATCAACAATTAGATATTGATTATTTGATTGGGGAATTGACTTTACCTGAAAAGATCTCCTTGTTAGCAGGGAAAGATTTTTGGCATACTGTTCCAATTCCAAGATTAGATATCCCATCAATCCGTGTATCTGATGGTCCAAATGGTATTAGAGGTACCAAATTCTTCAATAGTATTCCATCAAATTGTTTCCCATGTGGAACTGGTTTAGCCGCTACTTTCAATAAGGATTTATTGGTTGAAGCCGGTGAATTGATGGGTAAAGAAGCTAAAATGAAAGGTGCTTCAGTTATCTTAGGTCCAACTTGTAACATTGTTCGTTCTCCAGTGGGTGGAAGATCATTCGAAAGTTATTCTGAAGATCCATTATTATCAGGTCATGCTGCTGCCAATATTGTTAAAGGTATTCAAAATGAAAATGTTGTTGCTTGTCTTAAACATTTTGTTTGTAATGATCAAGAAGATGATAGAAAAGCAGTTGATACTTTATTAACTGATAGAGCTTTCAGAGAAATTTATTTAAAACCTTTCCAAATTGCTATTAGAGATGTTAATCCTCATGGTTTAATGACTTCTTATAATAAAGTTAATGGTGAACATGTTTCTCAAAGTAAAGCTATCTTACAAGATATTTTAAGAAAAGAATATAATTATGATGGTGCAGTTATGTCTGATTGGTTTGGTACTTATTCAACCAAGGAAGCTTTAGATGCTGGTTTGAATTTAGAAATGCCAGGTCCTACCAGATTTAGATTACCAGTTCAAACTCTTCATGCCGTCCAAGCTAATCAAATTAGTGAAGATGTCATCGATGATAATGTCCGTTATGTCTTGAAATTAGTTAATGAAGGTTTAAAGGCTGAAATCCCAGAAGATGTCATTGAATCAGCTAATGAAGATCCTGCAGCTGGTGAATTATTAAGAAAAGTTGGTGATGAATCCATTGTTTTATTGAAAAATGAAAATAATATTTTACCATTATCTGCTTTCAACAAGGAAAGAATCGCCGTTATTGGTCCAAATGCTAAAGCTGCTCAAGATTCCGGTGGTGGATCTGCTTCTTTGTCAGCCCGTTATAAAATCACTCCTTGGGATGGTATTAAAAGTAAAATCGAAGAAGCTGGTAATGCAGTTACTTTAGAATATGCTTTAGGTGCATTCTTAGATGCTAATACTCCTGATGTTGGAGCTATCTTAACTAATGAAGATGGCGAATTTGGAGTTGATGCCAATTTCTATAAATATCCTCCTGGTCACAAGGGTGATAGACTTTTACTTGCCACTCATAAATTAAATACTTCAAGAGTTTTCCTTTCTGATTTCAAGAGTGATAAATTAGAAGCTAATGATATTTTATTTTATGCTGATTTCACAGGTACATTTGTCCCAGAAGAAACTTCAGAGTATGAATTTGGTACTTCATGCTTAGGTACTGCTCAAATCTTTGTTGATGATGTATTAGTTACTGACAATAAAACTAAACAAGTAACTGGTGATGCTTTCTTCTTAGGTATGGGAACTAGAGAAGAAAAAGGCTCTATTTTCTTAGAAAAGGGTAAATCTTATAACGTTAGAGTTGAATTTGGTTCTGCTCCAACCTATACTCTTCCAGGTGCTCCAGTTGAAGCTGGTGGTGTTTATTTTGGTATCCGTATTAAATCTACACCAGAAGTTGAAATTACCAAGGCTGTTGAATTAGCTAAATCTGTCGATAAAGTTATTGTTGTTGCTGGTCTTTCCAAAGAATGGGAATCTGAAGGTTTTGATAGAAAGAATTTGGAAATTCCTGGTTACACCAATCAATTGATTGAAGAAATTTTAAAGGTTAATCCAAATGTTATTGTTGTCAATCAATCTGGTTCTCCAGTGACCTTCCCATGGTTAGACAAGGTTCCTGCCTTAGTCCATGCTTGGTTTGGTGGTAATGAATTAGGTAATACTATTGCTGATGTCTTATTCGGTGACCATAATCCATCAGGTAAATTATCTATGACCTTCCCTAAAAGATTACAAGATAATCCATCTTATATTAACTTTGGTTCCACGAATGGTCAAGTTTGGTATGGTGAAGATGTTTATGTTGGTTACAGATATTATGAAAAGGTTGGATTAGAACCATTATTCCCATTTGGATTTGGTTTATCTTACACTTCATTTGAATTTAAAGATTTAGTTGTTAAAACCAATCATGAAGATGTATATGTTCAAGTAGCAGTTACTAATTCTGGTAAGGTCGATGGTGCTGAAGTTGTCCAAGTTTATATTAAACCAGAAAACTCAACTGTTGGTAGACCAGTCAAGGAATTAAAGGACTTTGCTAAGGTTTCTTTAGCTGCTGGTGAAACCAAAGTTGTTGAATTGGTCTTCAGTATTAAAGAAGCTACTTCATATTGGAATGGTCACAAGAACTCTTGGCAATCAGATAAGGATACCTACAAGGTTTTAGTTGGTAACAGTTCTAATAACATTAGTCTTGAAGGTGAGTTTACTACTTCTAAAACGTTTAATTGGGTTGGTCTTTAGGTAATTTTTATAGATTTTAATTAATAAAGAAAGTTTATGCGTACAAATTAAAAAGTTGTAGTAGTCAAATTAGTAAAAGCAATTCCATCTATTGTATATCGTATTTATAAAAAAGCAAAAAAAATAAAGATCTATATATATATTAATTCATTTCATTTCATCTCATCGTTAAAGTATTAATTTACTTTACTTGTGGTTGTGGAGTAGCAGTGGAAGTTTGATCATGTTCCTCCAAGTATTTCTTCCATTCAGGAACAGGAGCTGGTTGTTTCTTTTGTAATTCAGCTTCATGTACACTTAATAAAATAGTAGCCAATAATAAAACAACAGTAAATGCTTGAGCGTATACTCTTGCCTGTACAAGTTTTTGAGCTTTAGTCATATAAGCATCTTTATTAACAAGTCTCCAAGATCCATATAATGAAGCTGCCCAAGCACCAACAACAATACTATATTTATTCTCATTCAATTGATGAAGTATTCTATCTTGAGTAGATAATTTGTTGTATAATTCCAACTTTTCAGCAGCTTGTTTCTTAAAATAATCAGTACGATAAGTATCTTCATCAAACTTAACTGACCCTTCATCAGCAAAAAATGCACCCACAGAAATGATTGGCATGGCCCACATGGCTGTTTTGATTGAAGTATTCATTTGACTGAAACCAACGGGATATCTATATTTCATAAATTTTGTAAGACCAAAGGCAATCCCAGCACCTATAAGACATCCCTTAGCACCTTGTAAAAGAATAAAGTTTCTATGTTCTTGTTTTTCTTGTTCAGAGAGGATCTTCATAATTAATAATGTTTGTGTTTGTATATGTGAATGTAATTCCAATTGTAGTTGTAATTGTAATTGTTGAAATGATTCAATTGATCAGGACTTATTAGAGAATTTAGCATCCTTTTATATCTTCTTCGGAATACCCTGGGATTTTGCGGTTTTTGTATAAGACGGGGTTTGAGGGAAAAAAATGGATAATGGAGTATGGTAACAGAGGAAAAAGGAAAAAAAAAAAAAGAAATTTTTGAGTTGCGCCATTAAACGACGGATAACCAAAATAGATTTAGAAATTACATGATCGCTATTTTGTTTTCTTTTAATCGTTATCGTAATATGCTATGATTTCTAATTATAAACCGTGTAAACTATCTATAATTGCTCTTTGTTTGAGGCCTTCGATGCTAAATGCTTATCTCTCATTTTTCTTCTCTTATTAATAAATAATAATTCGCTATTGACTGGAGGTCCAGAAACGGAAGACGGTTCTGCTTGGCCCGATCTGGTCATGTTTTGTTTTGCATCCTCTTCTAAAACGGATCCCATCGTTGCATTCGTACCTGAATAATAAATATCATCTTCAATTAAAGTATCATTACCCAAGTAGAAAATATCCGTAATTCTACCCACACTGAAAACAATTGATTTATAACCATATTTTTCCACAGAATTTATCTTGGAAATAACCAATTCAGTATTTCTTAATGAATTTGATTTGGGGATTTGATAATTAATTAATTTCCCATCAATTAAAGTTATAATAAATCCTTCCCAAACATTATCAACCGTTATTATTTCATGTTTACTATAAGAATTCTTTAATTTGGTCTTTCTTGATCTTAAAGACATCAAACCACCATTTTCAATTAAACTATCAATATCCTGGTTTTTGAATGGAATATTAGATGTTTCCTTTTGATTGGTCTCTTCTATTGGAGTATCATCATCTATATGATCCTTTTTCTTTAATCCTATTATCATGTTGACATCCGTGAGTTCCCAACCTACCAATCCACTATACCAAAATTGATGTTCTGTAACTGCATTGAACCCAAGACATCTGATTTCTCTTGGATCTCTTTCGACTCTCAAACATATATTATTCTTTGACCTTTTCAACTCAATCTTGAATGTATGGACAATTAAAGTAGGCGTGTCGAAATCTTCATAGGCTAATGAAAAGGATTCAATTGATGCACACCCACAAAACCTACAATGAGTAGGTTCCAGATGTGATACTCTAAAAGTTTGACTTTTAAATCTCCCCACATTAAATATCTTTAATACAATGCCTGTTTGAACATCGATTAATTCGGCAATTTGATCTCTTACAACAATTATCATACCAACGAAGTCAACTTTCACAATGGTAGATTTATTGATTGCACCAAATTCAGAATTTATCTTCTGTTTATGCTGCTTCTGCTGTTGGTGGTTAATGGAGCTCTCTTCAAGTTCAGGGATTGCCTTTTTCATATTGTAGATTGATTTGAAATCATTTGAAGAATTTGAATATCTTAAAGGTGATGCTAAAGGTATCACGGGTGGTACAATATTTGCCACTTGATTATAATTATCTTCAACAACAGGTAATTTTCTTAATTTCCAATTATTATTAACGACAGTTGCAATTATTAAATCACAATTACTAATTTGACAAGCAATTCTATCATTTATTCTTGGTGTAGTGACTTTCTTGGAAGATATTATACAAAGACCAGCCTTCTGTTCATCATCTCCATAGACAATATTCATAATATTCAATACTTTCACTGAACCATCATTACAATTGAAAGTTATAAGATCACCCGATTCCAGAACAATAATGAATTCAACCTTAATTAATTCTCGTTCTAATTGTTCATAAGTTGGTTCGCTTCTATTCAATGCCCGTTGTTGTTCACTAAATGATTTCATACTTATGGGAGGTGGTGGGAAATTCCCATTAACTTGAGAATTGATGGAAACAATAGATGCATCACTACCTCTTCTATTTCTATTAACTTTCTTTCCACTCTTTTTAAGAAGCATTTTCCTAGCCAATGCTCCCAAGACAGTTTTCCTTCTAAAGAAATATTCCGAAATTTTAAATTTTTTCAATTCAATTAATTTCAAAACTTCAATTGGTAATGATTTTTCCCATATGAAATTTAATTCTCTTCTTTCAAAACATTTTATTAATCCAAATTTAAAACAAATTAAAATAATATAACTTCCATCATCACTAATTGATACATGATTAATTGGCCAAAATTCTTTCCCCTCATGTATACCAGATTCAACTTTAGAAGATATATTAATTGGTTTATGAGGATTTGACCCATTTAAAGGAGACCAAATTAAAATTTTCCGATCAAGACCTATAGTTACAACAAATGAAGTATTTGAATTCGTGGCGATTTTAAGCACATCTAATGAATGACCATTTATAATATCATCTTTTAATTCAACAGCATTAAAATATTTATTTTCTTGTTCGAAATCAGATTGGGATAAATTAATCAGGGAAGAATTTGGACTTTTATCATTATTATTATTAGTAGTATTATTAACTGTTAATTTAAAGGCAATTGAACTTAAGGCAATAATGAATAATAAGATTGATAATAATTCTGCATAATAAATAAGATTATTAGTATTACTCAAGATTTTATTTTCACCTAATCTTATAATTTCTTTTGAATTATTTAATAAATTGGCGGGGATTATTAAAACCCAATGCATGAAAATCCCCAATAATTGAATTAATCCAATTGATGTTAAAAGAATTGAATTAAATTCCTCGGAATAATTGATTCTTAAGAAAAATTGTCCCAAATTATATCTAAAACTATTTCTCTTGGGTCGGAGAGTTATATCATTATTTAATTGAAGTAAGAATGATGATATAATATTCCCACCATCGACTTTTTGTAAAAGTTTAATTGATTCATTCTCTTCATTTTCTGAATTATTATTATTATTATTATCATTTGTAGAATAAGATTGTTGATGTAAGCTTAAAATATCTGTTAAATCGAATCTTTTTAAATCAATAACGATAATACCTGCCATATAAGATAATTCCAAAAGAAATTCCAATACAAGACTAACAATGATTGCTTCATTTAATCTTGTTAATCTTTGAAAGATATATTGATAAAAGTAACCTTGAATATAATTATAAAGAATTGAACCACCAATAATATAAATGGTTAATAATCCCAAAATATTAACTATAAGATATTTCAAAATAATTGGAGTTCCATGGAATCCAGTATAAAGTTTATATAATCTTTTATGTTGTTGAGGTTCTATTGATGAATCAGATAATATTTGAACAGTGGTGAATAAATTCTTTGTACTTAGAATCATAATTGTAAAAAGATATGAACCTTTAGTGAATTGAGTCAGAGGTTCAAATACCAATCGCCAAGATTTATGACCATGAATACTTGAAATGAAATTAATAGCTGCTGTACATGATATCACAATACCGACTAACCAACCTAATAATAAACCCACGACTGATCTTATTTTATGACCATTTGCAATGGCCAAATACACATAGAATATAAATCCAAGCATGGAAATATAAATAAACCAATTACTTAATTTTATGAAAATCATTGTCCAAAATGCCGATTTGTTTTGAATTAAAAAATATTGAGTGAAGCCTTTAATACTTGGTTTATGATTTGTAGTTAAGACTGATTGTAAATGAAGTAATGATGATGATGATTGTTCTTGTTGTTGTTCAAGATAATTTGTGATATATTCATTTATATTTATATTTGTTGGATGTATAATAAATATTCTTAAAGTTTTAGCAAATTTAATTAAATGATTTGATTTTTTAATATCATCCATAAATAAAAAAGTTAGTAGATTATTAAGTTCATAATTTAAAAATCGTATTATATAACTTTTAAAAGTTCTATTGATTTGAGGATTATTTAATAAATTTGATTCAAATTTAAGAGGACAACTTGTTAAAGGAGATACTATTAGTATTTTATTATTATTATTACTGGTTTCTTCATTATAAGTTTGACTTAAATTAGATTGAAGTTTATTAAGATTATAAAAGAATTCATAATCCAATACTGATGAAATTTCTTGATTTGGAGATTCAGGGTCTTGTTTTGAAAATATAAATGTTGATAATGATAAAGAATCCAAGTTATTATTATTATTATTTAATAATGGATCATAATTCAAATGATTTAAATCATCCAATAAAGTTTGAGATAATTGAATTGAATTTTCATGATTAAAATGTAATAAATTAGTTCCACCAAATTGATGAGCCAATTGAGAATTAATTTCCTTTATTGTGAAATCATAAACAACACCATATGATAACATGAATATAAGAACAGATGGGATTAGGATGACTTTAATGGGACTAGATAGTACAATGGATACAAAACGTATAATTGAGGAAGTATATTGTAAGTATAGACTCTGTAGTAGTCTATGAGTGTATTTGTGGTATAATAACATCTGTAGTATGTAGTTGGTATATGTATGGGATAATTGGTGATACTAGTAATTATGAAGACTAATTGATTAATTGATTTTATGAAATTGATTGTTTTAATAGTGGTTGTTATTACCAAAAACAACCTCTTGAAGTTTAAAGGTGTTGTGTGTTAAATGTGTTAAGTGGTAAACAGTTTTTATATTTGTGTTGTAAAAATTCACTTGTATTTGTTGTAGACAAAAGAGTGAGACAAAAGTCCTAATTCAAAAAGATTTTGAACGTATTATATTTGACTGAAAAAAAAAATGAGAGAGGATGTTAACTATGTAAAATATTTAACACCCTTTATATATGGAGTAAAACAATCTATGTCATGAGTTGTTATATTGGAGGAAGCAAGTAGACAGATAATAAATGACCATCCATATGACTTACTATTGATCCCATTATAAATTAACTAAAATATTGTAACATTTAATTTTACTTTTTTCAATCAGTCCATATATACTTTTGGTTAAGGAGGAGAATCACGTTACAAATATTTTTAATCAATGCTAATGATGTTTATTATACAATTATAATTTAATAATTATTATCATTTGACACTTATTCTTTTTAATTTTTAACCGAATAGATGATTTAATATTCTACTACATTTTGATGACATTAGTTTAAATAATAATAATAATAATAATAATAATATAGACGAAAAAATTTATAGATAGATAAACGGATACATATCAAAAAATCCTATTTATTTATTTAGCACCAAGACTTGCAATATTTAATGAATTCATTTGACCAATTAAATTATCAATTTTTGTATCTAGTACTCCATTAGCATATTCATCACTAGCAGTTGCATCTAAATATTGTTGAATTTGTGCAATTCTTGAATAACCTTCAGTACAAAATCTTAATTGAATTTTAACTAAACTTTCAAATGATGGATCATAAAATGGTACTCTTAATGCAATTAATTGAGGTAATTCTGATTTTAATTGTTCATTTAAATCTTCATAAATATCTTTTGCTATAGCCATTTCCTTTTCAGCTCGAGGTAATTTACCAGCATCTTTAGCAGGTTTATCAATCAATCTACGAACTTTTGCCTTACATTGATCATAATCAGTCTTTTTATGAGTTCTCTTCTTGATAGCTTCATCAATTTCATTAAAATATCCAGCAAATTTAGTTATTGGATCTAAGATAGTTTCTCTAAATGGTCCATCCATTTGTTTAACTGTTTCTTCATCAAATTCTTTAACACATTGAACATATAAATTCCCAACATTTGAATATATTGATTGTTGACCTTGCTTTGCTTCTTCATATAAATTAGATACAATTTCAGCAATTGTAACTTGAGATGCAGTAACAGCTCTTAAAGAATCTAAATAACCTTTAGATGCCTTTTGTAGATTATTACCGGCAGTTTTAAGGGTATTATATCTTCGTTCTTCAACATCAAAATCCTTGTCAATGGTTTTATCAACATCTTTGACAAGGACAGATTGACCAGCACGATTGACGGCCTTTTTGAATCCGTCCCATGACATAATTGATTGTTATTAATTAATTGTGTTGTATTGATCAATTGATATTGATTATTATAATTACTAATTATAGGTGATGGTTTTGTATTTGTCTCTCACTGGTAGTCTTTAAAATTTCCCGCATTCTCCAGATCATTCATTTTTTTGTATGTATAGTATGGTCGTGTCTAATGTTCAACATCTTCTATAATAGTAACAAATATACTAATTTATTTACAACAAAATTATTATTCAATTCAATTCAATTCAATTCAACTCATACAATATGTCAGACGAAACTATTAAACATAATACTAATATAGACCAAGGGATGATAGATAAGGGGGAAGAAGAGATAGATATCACTTCTTCTTCTTCTTCAATCACTACTGCTACTAAAACTATCACTCCTCTTGATAATCATAATCATCCTGAAACCAATAATACTACTAATAAAACAACAACAACAACTACTACTTCAAATAATGATAATAATAATGAGATTAATAATCGAGATGATATGATAAATGAAATAATGGATTTGAAATCTAAAATATCATTTTTAATTTCAAATATTAAAGATTCAAAAACTGTTTGTCAAAAATATGAAAATGAAATTCAATATTTACAAGATTATATTGGTACTCTAATGAAAAGTGAAGAATTGAAATGATTATATTTATTATGCTTTTTATTATCATTTATTATTATTAACAATTTTACACCAAGTTAATTTATCAATATATGAATCTCAATCCGCATATATTTTATTTCATGCTAACCCTACAGTTAAAGATTTTTTTTTTGCAGTAGTGATAATAATTTCTTTCTTAATACTGATCTCTTTTCGAAACAATTGAAATCAATTAGGTTAAAACAATGGGACAAATACACTTAAAACAAGATAGTCATTTGATTAATGATGAAAATGAGAATGAGAATATCAATGGTATTGATTATGGTTATGGGTTTGATTATGAAAATCATGGTAGTTCTTCCAATTTTCATCATAAACAATCATCTAATAATACATTATTATCAATTCAATCTTTAGCGGCTAATAAATTTAATTCACAAAATAACTTTATTGATAATACCAATACTATTATTGATCCAATATCGTCATTTACATTGAAGAAACTTAATCCTCATACTTTTGAAAATTCATCTTCTCCATCAATTATATCAAATAAATTTAAACCTTTAAAATCAAATATTATTAAACCAATTTATAATAATAATAATAATGAGTTAAATAATGGTTCAAAATTATTATCAACCATATTTCATAATCAGCAACCTCATTTATCTCAACGTGAAGTCTCAAATAATTCTTCTACAACAACTGAAGATGTTTTCTTTGAAGCATCTCCAATACTTTCACCACCAGAAGTAGAAATTGATATTGTTGATAATCATAAAGAATCTCCAATCATTATTATTGACAATAATAATAATGATGATGATAAAGGAAATTTACGGCTTTATCAAAGTCTTCTTACTGAATCTTTACCTCATATTGTTGAAGTAACAATTACTCCACATATGCTTAAACCATTAATTGAAGATGTTGATGAAAATAATAATATTATTCCGTTAGACTTTACTAGTTTGAAAAATGATTATGTTTCTAATAATGAAGATAAAGCTTATGATCATCTTGTATTTCCATTTTATAAACCAATTGAAAATATTTATGAATCAAAATTGATTGATATATTATCAGAAGAAATTAATTTATATAATGACAAGAATTTAAAATCTCAATCTTCATTCACGAGTTTAATTTATGATTTCTTTAATACTTTATTATTTTATAATCAAATTCAAGAAAATCTGGCTTGGCTTGTTGTTACAAATGATGATGATGATTTATCATATGATGATGATAATAATAATAAGGTTCAAGAACTTGAATTGGAATTTGATCTTGAAGATACTCGTTCTTTCTTATATACTTATTAATTGATAATAACATATATATTTAATAAAAATTTTTACTATTGAATTCATCTGGAAATATCGATAATTTATATCCACTTGATGTAGAAATAGAATCAAATTGATCCCATGTTATTTCTCCTTTCTTATTATTATTATTATTATTATTATTATTATCTCCTACCAACACCACCGATGCATACATACTGGTACCTGCCCAAGATCCTAAACAACTTTTCAATTCAAATTCATCATTTTCAAAATATCTTTTAAATTCTTGTAGGATTCTATATTTAAATCCCAGTATATTGGGAATCCCACCTACCAAAACTAAATTATTTAAAATATCCTTTCGAATATGAATATCAAGTTTATTAATTATCAACTTGACCCTTGCTAGTAATTTAGTATCTTTAAAGTATAATTCTTCAATGATTTCATATCTAAAGGAAATAGGTACGAATATTCCTTCAAAGATTTCAAATTGTTGTTGATCCTTAAATACAACTTCTTCAACCAGTGATCGAACAAACATGTATTTACATATCAATTCTTCTATAATTTCAAATGCATCTTCTCGTGAGATTATATCATTCAAAAGTGGATTATTAAGGTTTTTCAAATATCGTACAACTTTAACATGTAATAACTTCCCCCCATATTGATCAATGGGTGGTATATTGGATATATCTCTCAAATCAAATACTGGTTGGATTCTAAGACTTTCCCATCCAAAATCAAGCATTAATCCATTAGGTTGATTTGATGATATTATTGCCATTAGAGACTCAGGAACAAACAGAATGGATCTGAATTGTAAATATTCTAATAATATCTTGGAAATCTTTGATTTGTTTAAAATTGATAAATATGAATCAATTATAATGACCTTATGTTGGACTGGATTTATTATCAATTTCGTACTGAAAATATCAACTAGTATCTTGTGTAATGCATGTTCACCAGATGCATTCATTCCTCCATTAACATTCAATCGTAGACATTTATCATTGATTGAAATATGATTCTCATCCTTCTCTATTAATAATCTATTTTGTTGCATAGTTAATGCTGTATTATCATAATCTCCATTTGTTGGTTCATTCAGTATATAATTCGAGTAGGAACTAATTATAGTAGTATCTCCATCGCCACTTAGACCAACTTTAATGAATTGTGATCCTATAGATAGGATAACAGCTGGATATGATTTTGATTGGACCATTGACGGTTGGTTCTTTCTTTACTACCACTAGATTTTGGAACGCGTCTCGTCTACTATAAAATATTTGATAAACTGTTCTGGTTTAAAATATGTCTTATAAAACAGTCTAGTTGTAGCCATGCTTTCTCCAAACCTGATAAAGTTCACAACGTTTGGGTCATTAATCACAGTAGCTATAATTGAAAGGATTCTATAAAATTAAAGTTTTTTTGAAAATGGAGCGAAATATGTGAATAATTTTGAACAAAAGTAGTTTAAAAATTTTCTATAAATTATATTTTTCTATATCATTTATAAATCTATCTCATATATATATACTTAATTGATACCTTTGCATTAAAGTTGTTCAATATAGCACCTGCCTTAGGGGAGTCATCTCCCAATTGATCTATCGTACTTGATTATTGAATAGAATTCTTAAGTACTGTTATGACTTCTTGAAATTGTATACCTTCTATTGAATAGAATTCTTAAGGGCTGTTATTATATCCTTTTGTAATTGTCTACCTTGCTCAATGACCGCATCCATTACCATGACGGCATGAGGAACGCCTTTATAAATATGAATATCGGTTTTGACACCATTTTTCTTCAATTTTTCACCATATTTAATCCCTTCTGATTTCAATACATCACATTCAGCAACAGCCACTACACAAGGAGGATTCTTGGCAAAACTTTCATCCGAATAAAATAAAGGAGATGCTTCAGGATTAACTAAATCTGCATCATTTGGTAAGTATAATTTACGATACCAAAGCATTTTCTCAGCTGGCAATTGGGGAGTTAATTCAAATTCTTTCCATGATTCCGTATTGGTTGAATCTGCTGTGCAATCTGTAACTGGAACAATTAAAACTTGTAACTTTATTGATGGTAAATTGACGGTTTTTAAATCATTAACAAATCTATGACAAATTACAGCTACCAAATTCCCACCGGCAGACGATCCACCAAGTGTAATATTATTTATATCAATACCTAATTCAGTTGATCCTGATTCATAAACCCATAATAATGATTCATATGAATCATTGGGAGCAGCAGGAAATGGATGTTCTGGAGCCAACTTATAATCTATTGAAATAACAATTGCATTAACAGAAGCAGCAATATGAGTACAGAATGAATTCTCAGTACTGATACCTCCTAAAACATGACCACCACCATGAAACCATATAAAACAAGGCCAACCATCTTTAGGAGATTCTCCTTTTGGAACAAAGACTCGAGCTGGAATTGCACCTGAAGCACTGGGGATTTGAATATCAAACGTTTTGGCCATCTCAACTAATGGTGTTTGACCTGGGATAACATTACCAGATGCTCTTAATTCTTTGAGTGGAACTCTATGGGTATAAATGATATTTGGATTATTTGATAATGATGACTTATAAAAGTCTACATAAATAGGATCAAGTTTATTAATTACTGATTTATCAATAGTAAACGGAGCTGGAGGTACTCCACCTTCAAAACTATAATCATCTTTAAGAGTGTACATGTTTGCAGACATTGAATGTTTCAGATATCAGAATTATTCGATAATGTTATGGAGGATAGAACCAATGATGATAACATATTTAATATAATTGATACTAGATCTATCTATTTATAACCTCTCCCAACATAGTTTCTAAGGATCATATTAGCGGGAAGCTCTAATTTGATCCTAAAGCGGAATTTTTTTTTGTTATCAGGGCCGTTTCTCTATGCCCCCCACCAAGCACCCAAAGAAATGGAGGGAGGGAGGGACAAACCATTAAGGATCTCAAAAATTAATGAACTATCTACAAAGCCTTACGCAATTGGTGGATGATAATGATAATAATAATAATGATGATAACGATTACTAATCAAAGGAGAAGGAATGAACAGTTTACCTCAGAAGTCAATGGTATATCATTGGCAGTAGAGTAGACTGATATTTATTTCATGGATGAATCATTGAACCTTTGAAATACCTCTTCAGTTTTTCATTCCTACCATCAAATCAATAAGACACAATGAGTCATATCTTTCCTTCATCATTAACATCAATTTCCAGTAAGGATGCCTTGATTAAGGAGTACAAAGGAAAGTCAATCAAGGACTTACCTACGCCGTCTGTTATTATCAATAAGAATACATTCGAAAGGAATTGTAATAAAATGCTTATGAATGCTGCTAAACTTAATGCTGGCTTTAGAGCTCATATTAAAACTCATAAAACTTTAGAAGGAACTGTTTTGCAATTAGGAACGTCTGAATTTAAGACTGATAAAATTGTTGTATCAAGCATGATGGAAGCTTGGAATGTATTACCATTGGTAGAAAGTGGGTTGATAAATGATATTCATTTTAGTTTACCTGTGGTCAAGTCAAGATTATCCGAATTAGCTCGCTTCAGCAAATTGGTACCGAATCTAAGATTAATGTTAGACAATATTGGTCAGTTGGATTGTTTAGCAGAATTTAGTCAAGCTAATCCGGGAACCAAGAAATGGTCCATATTCATTAAAATTGATATGGGGACTCATAGAGCCGGAATGGAGATAGATTCAGAAAGGTTAACTGAAACCTTGCATAAAGTTTTAACGAACGAGTTAGTTAAATGTAATGTGGAAGTGTATGGTTTTTATTGTCATGCTGGACATTCATATAGTTCGGATTCAAAAGAAACTGCTAAAAACCATCTTATCAAGGAAATAATCCATGCCAATAAAGCAGCTTTAATGGCTAAAAAAGTGGATCCTACCTCAAGTTTTCATATCTCAGTTGGTGCAACACCAACTGCTCATGTTTCTGAAATTTTGACACTTGAAGAATTAAGTCAGAATTTGGGTAGTGATGAGTTTGTTGGGATATTAGAATTACATGCTGGCTGCTATCCATGTTGTGACTTACAACAACTTTCTATTGGATATATCAAACAAGAGGATGTTTCATTTTATTTACTTGCTGAAATCATTTCGACTTATCCCAATAGAGGTGAATTTCAACCTGGTGAACAACTAGTTAACGCTGGAGTTTTGGCATTGGGTCGTGAATTTGGATTAGTAGCTGGCCATGGGAAAGTTTTTGGGCAAGAGAGTTATGGTGATTGGATAGTTGGAAGAATTAGTCAAGAGCATGGTATTTTAACCCCTCTCGAAAAGGCAAATGATAATAAGTTCATTCCATATGGAACTCAAGTAAAGATCATGCCACAGCATGCATGTATTACTGCAGCAGCTCATCCTTGGTTTTATATAGTTGATGATGATGACATTGTAGTCGATGTTTGGGTTCCATTTAGAGGTTGGTAGATGTTGTACGTATATTAATATTGTGATAAGTACATGTTTTCACAAGTTATTGACTTTCTTCCTATACTTCTTTCTATACAATTTTTTAATAAATTTGAGTATTCAATTCCAATTTCCCATTTACTAGTTTTATAACTCTTATGAAATAATTTTAAAAGTCCAACGATATGGTTCTTATTTTCTATTTCATTTAAAGCAGCAGCATAAATCTTGATATTGGCATGAAATTCTGAAGGTTTACTCTTTTCTTCTTGTATCAGATTGAAAGGACCTGCAGCAGATTTAGATAGTTCTTGCCTTATTCTTCGTAAATAAGAATATCCATCTTCTATGGCAGGATAATAAGTTCCTCCACTTTGATCAAAGACTCTTGACTCGGGTCCATCACGAGAATAATTGTACGCAAATATAACTAATATAGCACTAATGATAATATTCTTTCGATGGAGGAATGGATCTGAATTAGGATCATATACATAGGTTACATCCTCCATATTTGGAGAAAGTAACATTTCACATAGAATTAAGTACGAATGAATAACACTTATTCCACCATTCAAACTATGTGACCAGTCATTGACTCTTATTTGAACGTTTTCATACTCTTTATCAGTAACTTTAACATTCATTCTACTTGGTGCTCCAGCATAGACAATATAATCATAATGAGTAATTCGCATATAAATTTGTGCAATATGATAAAGGGAAAACTTACACCGAGTATCATTGGATCTTAACATTGAGGGCAATGAATTAGTATCAAGTTCAAGCAAATTCACCGCTGTTTCAGTATCACAACATCCTTTAGAACAAATCTGAACTCTCCAGACATCTATAGCCAAAGATATTGTATCATTCCAAGATTCTTTCATCGAATCCCATTCCAAAAACGATAATTGTAAGTCTCGTTGTTGCATTTGGAACATTATAGTTAATAGACCCGTTAATAAAATACTTCTACCAAACTTTGTAGTTTGAACAGTTTCACGATTCAAAACCCTTTTCAAGGCATCTAAAAACTTGGGAGATTGTAAACTATTATAATTTGTTGAATCTAATTTTTGTTGCAGATTATCATATTCCCATAATGAGTCTTCACATGGTAGTGATAATTTTATTTGATAAGCATATAATATCAATGTATGACCATAAACAGTAGAGTTTACTGTTTCCAAGTAAAATGCCATCAAACAAGCTCGTTTCATGGATTCATATTCTATCCATTGTTTCCAAACGTGGGGAGGGTTAACGACATCCTTTCTCAATGGATCACCACCTAATAAAGGACTTCTTTTTAAAATTTGAATCTTAGTACCATGATATAGAAATGCTCTTTCATGTAAAGATCTGGTGGTGTTATTAATTTCAAAAGATTCCAATAACAATAAGCTTTGAATAATGTAAACTTTTGCTGGTGGTTTACAGTCAGTATGAGAAAATATTAACCAACGTAGTGGTTCAGCAATATCTTCAGCCAATTTTTGGGAATTTTTAAACAACGTTTCTCGAGTACCACTACAACTTGTCAAGCTTGCACCTAGTATAATCATTGATAAAAGTAATAAAGGATGAGCCTCATAATTTGAAAATGAAGGTTTGTGTAAAATTGGATATTGTGGATGATAAATTAACCAGTAAAGTTCCAAACATCTTTCTATTTGAGCAATTCCAAAGTCTGGATTTGAAATCAAAGACGGTATTACTTCAATAAGTTTCTGTCGTATTATTTCATCAACGCTTTTCCTATTATTTGAATGAGGAAAATCTGGTGATATTGCAAAGACATTTTCCAAAAATGAAGAAGGTGAAATATCATTAGGAAAATTATAGAACTCACTATTTGTGATTTTTCCCTTTGAAAATGAGTCATCTTGATAAAGCCATTCTATTAAATCATAGGGAGATAGCACTTTTGTTTCATTATTAGTTGACGATACCACAGGTGAATTTGTATTTGATGATATTGAATCATCATGAGCCAAAGAATGATGATCTTCTTGGTTGATAGAACCCAAAACAATTTGTTGCTGCTCTTTTTCAACTTTTAGTAAGTGCCTTTGATGATGTTTTTCACGAATATCATTTCTTGAAAACAATTGATTACAATTGGGCCAATTGCAATGCAATTTAGTATTGGGATCATGATTTTTATTATGACGAGATAAATGATCAGCTCTGGTAAATGTCCGATTGCAATCGGGGTACTCACATACAAAGGTCCCATAAGTTCTTTTTCTCTTCTTAGTGGGTATTTCATCCATAATTAATCCATCTTTACATATAAAAAGTCATATATAAAAAGTATATTATTAAATAGAAAAGTTTTCTAGATTAAAAAGATTGGAGGATCTTAAAAGACTCAAAATCAATCGCACTCACCAAAAATAAAAAATAGATCTCTAACTAAAAGAAAAAAAAGAATCAGTAAAGAGAAATTCATACCTTTGATTAAGCTTGAGTTGCAACAACTTCCAATTCAACTTTAATAGCAGGATCCATGAAGGCAACAACGACACAACTTCTAGCGGGTTTTTGTTTAAAGACTTTGCCGTATATTTGATTGACTTTCTTGGAATAACTGGCGTCTGAAATGAACATTAGAACTTTGAATACTTTATCGACAGAAGAACCTGATTTATTTAAAATTTTTTCAACGTTAGCTATGGCAAGTTCTGTTTGTTCTTCAAGTGATTCTGGAATGACACCAGTGGTGTAATTCTGCCCCACAATACCTGAAGTGAAGACATGTCCATTACTTATCCAAGCAGGACCAAGAACTGGATGTTCTTGACCATCGATAGCAGACCATTCTAAATTTTCAGCAACCATTATTTTTAATTTGATAAGATATTGAGTTAAGAAGAAGAAGAAGTGATAGGAACGAAGAGAGAATTCAGAAAAAGGTTGAAGCCAATTTAAGTAGTAGTATTGATTGATTGATTGATAAGGCTGTAACCAAATCTAATTCACTAATATTGATTGCCCTCCACCCAAAATGATTTGTGCCCCCACCCAATGTCCTCCACCATACCATAACAAAAATTTATTTTTTGATCCTCCCCCCAAGTAAACAGCTAAAGAAGGCTTATAATTTCTTATCTATGATTGCCGTAAACAGGCCATACTAAATTTTTCAATAATGAAGCATAATCACATATTACAATCAACATCATAATTATTATTCTTATTTTAGTTTGATTATGATCATTGTTCCTAGAGATAAGATCAATGATATGAATGATAACGACTTTGAGGTCAATTAATTTCTTTATAAATAGGTATGTATCTGTCAACAGTTTTGAAAGCCAAAGATCCTTAGAGACGGCTAACACAAACATCAATCCTGAATAATAAAGACTAACAATTATCCAGCCATGCAAACTGACGTTAAAGATTTGGCCAATGTTTCCATTAAGGAAGAAGGAAATACTCCTCGTACTAGCGGCGAGACTATCAATAGAGGTGAATTTGAAGATGTTCAATATATTGATGCTGCTTTAGAAAGAAGAATTACTAGAAAATTTGACTTCAGAATTTTGCCCATGGTAGCTCTTGTATATTTGTTTAATGCAATAGATAAGGGGAACATATCGAATGCCAAAACTAATGGTATTGATGTTGACTTGGGTATAACTGGTTATAAGTGGAATTTAATGCTTTCAATATTTTATATTCCTTTTGTCTTATGTGCTTTACCATTTGCAATGATAATTAAAAAGTATAACGCAGCTAACTGCATCCCAGTATTAGCCTTTGGATTTGGTTCTATAAGTTTACTTGTTGTTTCTGCTTTTAATTTTGGCTCACTTTTGACGGCAAGATTGTTTTTAGGTGCAATGGAAGCTCCTATTTTACCAGCATTGGTTTATTATTTGACAACATTTTATCCTAGAACTAAGCTTGGAAGTAGGATTTCAATTTTCTATTCAGCAAGTGCTATTGCCAATTCATTTTCAGGTTTATTGAGTTATGGTGTCTTTCAAATTAATTCATCTCGATTAAAAGGTTGGCAAATATTATTTTTGATTGAAGGTGCTGGTTCAGTCATAGTTGCTGTATTGGCATTTTTTGTATTACCAAGATCAATTGCAACATCGAAATTTTTATCTGATGATGAAAAGAAATATATTACCTATAGAATTGAAACTGATTCAAGTAATGTTGTATCAAGTACAAAAATATCATTTAGAGATTCAATTAAAGTTTTTAAAAATCCCGTGGTAATTGCATGGATGATGGTCGAAATTTGTATTGGTGTACCATTAAATTCAATTAACAATTGGTTCCCTCAAATTGTTGGTGTCTTGGGTAAATCAACTGTTTTGACTAATTTATATACCGTTGCTCCTAACATTTGGGGTGCTATTGTTTTAGTTTGTTTGTGTTTTGCTTCTGATCATTTTAAGATTAGATCAATATTTGTTTGCTTTGCTGTTTTATGTACCTTACTTGGATTTTTAGTATTTGGTGTGATTGATACTCAGAAACATCTTGGAGTGGCATATTTTTCTTGTTTCTTAATGACTATGGGAGCCTCAGCTTCTTCTGTGTTAACTTCTACTTGGTATACCAATAATACTCCTAATGCTAATAGAAGAGCAGTTATCTCGGCTATTGGTGTTCCTTTAGCAAATGCAGCTGGTTTAATTTCCAGTAATATTTTCCTTCCTCAAGATGCTCCAAAGTATGTTCCAGCATTAGGTATTACTGCTGGTTTTGGTGGATTGGCAATTGTTATTATGATTTGTATGACATCTTTTATGATTTTTGATAATAGAAGAAGAAATAAAATTCAAGGTGTTACTAAGACGTTTCAAGATGTTCCTACTTCCGAATTAAGTGAGGGACCAGATAATATTAATTTCAGATGGATGTACTAGACTCGTGATTTAGTTTGTTTAATTTATAAGTACTTATATATAATGTGTGAATTTTTGTTATTATTTACTTTTGATATCTTAATTAATTAAGGAAGATGGATGTCTCTCTACTTATTTATATCAAGACGCGCGCGCTTGAATGTCACTTTTCCGTCTTACGTGAACGTAGATTTAGTATGTAGCGCGACGTACAAGAGTTATTTTCAAGAATTCTCATTCCCGCACGTTATTTGTTGATCTAGCTATCTGAATATTAGACTTGGTGAGATGTTTCCAAAGATGAACATGTACTTCCCGGTTAGATGGGTGATGGAAGGATGGAGATTTGAAGACGGGGAAATAGTGGTGAGACTCTGAGTGCATAAGAAGCGAAATTACCCGCATGAGAAGTTAGGATCATAGAAGCCTGATTCGGCATATAAGCTCATTTTCCTGCATATAGTGGGGGTGTACTGCAGACAATGTGATTATACTGCATATAATATGCATGGAGTGTATATAGGACGATGGATAGCCATTGGGACTGCATATGTGTCAAGGAGGAGGTGGATGGGCCCCAAGCAGATTATTATCTTGGAGCAGTCGGATCCTGGTTGCATGTGTAGAGTGAGTGGGTCTTGGGGAGAGGAGTTCGATAGAAAATAAATGTTGGAGGCAAGTATCGGATAGAGATTAAATTTTGGAGGCAATTATAGGATTGAAATTAAGTTTTGGACGGAAATATAGGATAGAAATTAAGTTTTGGAGGAAGGTGGAGAATATTTGGTTAGTAGTATACAGTTTTGGATAACTATGGATATGGAAATTGTAGTTGGGCGCAAGGAGGGGATATAGATTAAAGTTTGGGGCAAGGAGGGGAAGTTGTATATAGATTCGGAGAATTTTGGAGATGGAAAATAAAGTTGGGGGCAAGGAGGGGATAGAAATGAAAGGTTGGGGCAAGGAGGGGAAGTTGTATATAGATTCGGATAATTTTGGGGATGGAAAATAAAGTTGGGGTTAAGGAGGGGATATAGATTAAAGTTTGGGGCAAGGAGGGGAATATTTCGATAATTATGTATTGAATTGGAAACGTGCGGGGATAGAAAATAAAGTTGGGGGCAAGGGGGGAATATTTGGATAATTATGTATTGAATTGGAATCTTGCGGGGATGGAAAATAAAGTTTGGGGCAAGGAGGGGAATATTTGGATAAATATATATTGTATTGGTTAAGTGCCGGGATTGGAACTTTAATTTTGGATGCATTTAGGGGATAAAAGTATACTGGATGAAATTGGGCACCCCACTAATGATGATTATAATATATATTTACACAGTTCCCGTGTAGAACTTATCCAGATAAGTTTATACATTACAAGTACTCCGTATCAAAATGGCTAGCTTACATGATATACGTTTATATGATTCAATTATTGAAAAACTTTCGATTGCTGCAAGGGTTAAGTTTTTATTTTCACGACCAATAGTATGACAGCAAAGGTAGCAGTAATAAATATGTACAAGAAACAAAGCGACAAAGAATTAGAGGAATAACAATATATTAAAAATATATGTAAAGATAATTGGATAAAAATATAGCGAAAATAAAAAGAAACTGTAGTATACTGATATAAAAATAATATTTGGAAGAAAATTTATCGAAAATAAAACAAAATAGAGACATAAGGTGATAGTATAAAGATAAGATTACAAAGAAGACAAAGGAGAGTAGAGTGGAAAATGAAGAAAAAAAAGATTAGTAGGAAGCATATAAGAAATAGGAAAATGTCGCAAGAGAACAGAGACAGAAATGGAAAGAGCAACCGAGGGAGGAAACACGGCGCTACCAATTTGAAACATGGTAAGTTATCACGTTATAAATGATGCTGGAGGCCAGGAGAAGAGGAAATAATTTGACGAAATTTTTTTTGAAATCGAGTACCTATGTAAGTCGATTGAAATTTTTGAAAATTTATGGAAAGCGAAAGCGAATGTCGCGAAATTTCGCAGACATTGATTTTGATGAGCGAAGCGAAATAGTACCGACGTCAACAGTATAGCTTTTGTTGAGCGAAGCGAAATAGTACCGACGTCAACAGTATAGCTTATGTTGAGCGAAGCGAAATAGTACCGACGCCAACACTATAGATTTTGTTGAGCGAAGCGAAATAGTACCGACGTCAACACTATAGATTTTGTTGAGCGAAGCGAAATAGTACCGACGTCAACACTATAGATTTTGTTGAGCGAAGCGAAATAGTACCGACGTCAACAGTATAGCTTATGTTGAGCGAAGCGAAATAGTACCGACGTCAACAGTATAAGGTATTTAAGAAGGAGGAAGAGTTATATAAATGAAGAATAGGAAAACGCCAGACCCCGGACCGAACTACCGGAAAAACCGACCCGAAGCCCCGGCCGAGATGCCGAGGTGAGGTATGGAGGTATGGAGGTAATGGAGGTATGGAGGTATGGAGGTAATGGAGGTATGGTGGTAAGGAGGTAATGGAGGTAATGGAGGTAATGGAGGTAATGGAGGTATGGAGGTATGGAGGTAATGGGGGTAGGGAGGTAGGGGGGGAATGGGGGTAGGGAGGGAGGGAGGGAAGGGAGGGAAGGGAGGGA